>CM038793.1:142391763-142857760 GCA_021764765.1 Vicia sativa | reverse complement strand
AACGAGATGGTTTCTGCATAGCTTTTTACTTTTCGTGTATACAAACTACTTGGCCATACGCCACCTTTCAAATAAATACGAGTTCTTTCTTTACAATTTTTGCTATTGTTGTTTGCATAAAGTCCAACGTTTGCTTTGAATGATTATATGCATCTAGCAATAAAAATCTATTCACAAACATGTGAAAAGTGAACATACGAAAGTAATTGCTACAAGCTCTAGGAATTGAGATGACGACGAAAGTCACCAATGCATTTCCCCCACAAAGCATGATCCCCACAGAGGTGTCACTCACCACAAAACCTTCCCCAGCAAAGAAGAGGAGGATCCCCAAGCAGTGATTCCACTCAACTTAATCGTGCTACACCATCTTGAGCAATAACATTTCATCCCCGGCCGGTATTTATCCCAACAAGGTATCTCTCAACATTCCCCTTTTCCCGGTATCCGGACTTGAAACATGGTCGGTAGTGCGGAGAAACCTACATCCTTTTCCCCAGCTAGAGATTACAGCGGGCCCCGGATCCTTCTAACGGTCTCGGCAACTATCAAACACTCTCCAGCAGGATTTACGCGCAAGATCCCCAGCAGAGTACCTCCCAGACTCTCCCCAGCAGGGTCTATGTATGAGATCCTCAACAACGTGTTTCTCGATCTCTACCATCCTCAACAATATCTAGGCCCAATACTTGGTCAGATAGTGCACCAGAGGAATCAAAGTTTTCTTTCTTCTCAGGGTTTCCGTCCTTAAACAAAAGTCAGAAATCCTCCAAGCAGAACATCTGCATCTTCTTCAAGATGGATATGTTTTGAAATACCACAACATCTATCATTCATACATTTCTCATACATGCATATGTCATTCATACACATCGTCATGCATCATTCCTTGCATAGGACTAACAATATTCTATCAAAGTGTCTCTTGTTTTCTCCAAAACAGGTGAAAAATCACTTGGCATAAGCGGTCGAGATTAAGACCCGAATCGAGACGGAAAACTATCGAACCGCCCTTGTTGTCCTCCGACGGATCCGGGATTAATACCGAATCTAGGCGGAAAACTATACGAGCGATCACAAGTTATCCTCCGATAACGGTGGTGGATCAATACCCGATGCACAACAGGGAAGCTATCCACATTTTTGCTAACTACTACCCCCCAGAGTAGTCAGCACGAAGAACTATTCTGACTCATTCACATTATCAGCAATGACTGCGGCGTGCGACTCAATTGCCTTGGATGGCATCTTAAGCCTATCTCAGACTACTTGTCTACTGCTCTCCACCTTCAGAATATTGCATATTTGGTTAAAAACCAATACAAACCAATAACTTCATTCAAAGATGAGCACGAAGTCTAACGTACGAATCCCCGGATGGCATCTTAAGCCCATCCCTTTCACTTCGAAACATCTGAGAGCCTAGCGTCGGCTCACTCCTCGACCGACCTTTGGGATGGCATCATAAGCCCATCCCCGTCAATTCTCCTATCAACAATCCCAAGTCTAGCGTGCGACTCATTCCCCAGCGAAGTCTCCAACTTCTCCAAATGGCATCTGTAAGCCCATTCCCGCATCATCGATAGCAGTGCAAATTTTCGGTGTACTCGGTGTTCAATCATCTTACCTCCATGTCACAAAGGCGAACATACCAATCTAACCCTTACGGTACAAGAAGATTGAACATGGGCAGCTGTCATACCCCAAAATTTGCCCTCCATCTTCTCAAGACATTTCATACCTCCATACTCAAGGATTCTTCAAGGGTTGATCAGACAAACTCTCTCCTAGACAATCAACCCAAACTAGGGTTTAACAATTCTCAAATCAAGATGGACTTCCAACATCTCCAATGGTCTTCATACCTCCTCATATGCTTCAAATATTCTCCATGACAAGTTTCAAGCCTCATAAGTCAAGTTTCCTCAGGCAATTGCTCAGATGGTTGAAAATCAGTTGTATTGGACAAAAAGTCAACTGTGGTCAACATACAGTCAAACTTCATGATTTATGGTCAACATCCTCATTTTGAAGTTACATTCATCATTTGATTAAGGGTTGATCATGATTCATCAAGAAAACTCAAGATTTGCTCAAAAGTCAAACTTTCTAAATTAGGGTTTCTTAGTGAAAAGTCAACCAAACTTTGACTGAGCATAACTTCTTCATACTTTCTCAGAAATTTTTCCACCACCTCTTGTTTTGAAGGAAATTCAATTCTCTACAACTTTATGTCTCACAAGAATGTTCACAAAATGCTTCATTTGGAAGGTATGGATCAAAACATTACAGGTCCTTTTCAAAGTCAACAAAAAGTCAACTTTTTGTTTTGAAGATATATTGAGCATGGAAACTCCAATTGAGATGAAACCAAAGAGGTTGGTTATAGAATCTTAGAGCTTTCCAAAAAGTCCAAGAACACTCAAAAATGTTGAAAATTGAGCAAGATACACTATTCAGAAGTTGGGCAATTTTGGACAATTGCACAAAAGGAGATATTGGTCAAAATGCAAAATTTTCCAAATGGGCCTATAATCTTTTGATCCAAACTTGTTCATGGCATTATTTGTGACTCATAAATGCTTGGCCATGGCAATTTTCTATTTTATTAATTTATTTTTGAATTTTAAACCATTTAATTCAAAATTAAATTATATAAAATATGAAAATAAGATATTTTTCAAGAGTGATTTTATATCATACTTGAGGTCCAAGGAAGCCCATCATACATACCAATTTCGTGCTTGATCATCCATTTAAGAGAAAATCAAATTTCCTTCAAAAATTTGATTTTTATTTGAAAATCATTCAATGCATTCAAAACCAAATCTTTTTTCCTTGTTTTTTCTCTCCTACTTCACTCTATAAATAGCCAGCATTACACACAACAAAGGACACGAAACCCTAGCCCTTACAACAACCCAAACTTTGCCAAAAATTTTCAAGAATTATGGAAAATCGAATTTTGAGTTTCAGCAAGTTTTAAGGCAAATAAACCATCCAATCTTCTTCCTGAGGTCTCCAGGAATTGATCCCAATCCTTACTCGAAGCAAAGTCACTCTGAATAGAGCCATCTAGCTCTCACCGGTTTTGAGATCGGCATGGTCGGAGAAGACGACCGGAGCTAGGGCTCCGGCGTCGCTGACTGGATTTGACTCCGGCGTGGCTAGCGTGGCACAATCACGCTCTCTGATTCGCTCTCTATTTCCAATTGGGCCCCACGCGCGCTGACTGTTTTTCAAACTTGTCCCTGACGCGTCATCACTTAAATTCAATTGATTTCTATTCTCCAAACACCAAGTGTCACATGGCCTAGTGGTTAAGGCATTGGATTGGAAAGATTCTCCTCCTGGTCACGAGTTCGAATCAGCCTGGGACCGGTTTTGCATTCTTTTTTCACAAACTCAACTTTTTCAATTATTTTCTATTTTCTTTTTATTTAATATTTTGCATACATTTTAATTTCTTTTCATAATTTTTTATCATGCATTAAAAAACACCAAAAAATATTTTTTCTTTTTGCATTATTTCCAGAAAATGTTTATTTAATTTATAAAATTAAAAAATATTATTTTGCATGCATATTTAATTTAATTGCTAATTTATCATTTAAACCACTTTTAATTGATTTTTAATTATTAAATTACCTCCAAAAAATTATTTTAGCATATTAATGTTATTTCCAGCATGAAATGTTTTTCTCATTTAAAAATTATCATTTTTGCTAACATTTTCCTCTTATTCGATTTCCTCGTATTTTCTGATTTCTCATCTTTTCACAGGTTATCCCGTTTCGGACGATTTCTTTTTATCGTTTTCTTTTTTCAAATTATGTAACTGCTGTAATAGCTTAATTAGGGCTTTTTATTTTCCGCACTTTTCAATTATGTATCTGCCCCAAAGCCATGTAATAGCGTAGGATTTATCTTTCCGCAATTTAATTTCCGCACCCTATAAACTGCTAGTAATTAGGCGTGTATGGCAAGACTAAAATCAACATAGCTCACTCTAATTTTCAAGATAACATGAATCTGAATCAACACACTCTTTTCACACATGCACCCCTTAGGGTAATTCTCTCTCGTTGCCTTTACGAATACAAATGGTCATGTCCCTCGAACGTAGAGGTATTCTTGCCTTCAAAACAAATCATCATAGTCCCTTCGATACAAAGATCATAAGACCCACGATGTCACCTCCGAATACATGATCTTGACCCTCGATTGTCGCCTACGAAAAATGATGATAGTCCCTTCGAATGTGCTAGGATACTTCCTACAAGTTGCTTTCTATGACCATCCGATGTCCTTCGAATGTCCTTACATCCAACAAATAGAGCTACCTACCAACTAATGGTATGGATAGCGCTATTCTAAAGGAACGTAAAATAACACGAAAATGACCAATTTTGAGTAGGTAATAAGACTTTTAGTTGCTTGCTCTATCAAAATACTTTTCACACCACACACTTTTTTGTCAAAGTTCAAACTCTTTTCAAAAACAAAACATTTCCGAACACTTTGTATACATTCCTACATGAATCATTACAAAGTCAAAGCGAAATGTCTTTTCAAAACATTTTTGTCAAACACACAGAAAGCACAATTTTAAAGTGGTCTAAAAGCAACTAAGAGCCCGTAGATAACTACGGATGGAAAGGGGTGCTAATACCTTCCCTTTTCATAACCTTCTCCCTTACTCAGAATCTAACGAAGGTCTTTTGCTGTACTTTTTACCTTCCCTTAATTGGATAAAAGAAAAGTCGGTGGAGACTCTTGCTATCCACACATTTGCGATACAAAATCCTACAAAGTCAGTTCACCGTGTTACACCTGCTTTTTCCTTTGGAAAAATCTCCACTGAGTTTGACTCATTTGATTTTTCCCCATGTAGTTCTTAGACACATGAATTTTCTTCTCAGAGTGTACCTCTAGTCAATAGCTCATGGGTGCTTTCCCTTTTGCCTCTCTTATAACACCAGTAGCATTTGATGGCCCAGCGACCATTTGAGGCTTGATCCATGCTCCCTTGGATGCAGTGGCCGACGGAACAAAAGTCTTTGGCCTAAATTGTGATGACTTCCTTGGATCTCTTCTGTTCCATTGGGCCCTTCCCCTCTCTAGCTGCAGTTTTTGGAAATTCTCAGCAATGACTCTGTCAGTTAGCGCGGTGCATCTGGGGCACAAACCCACTTGAGCGCCCTTGTTTTTGCAACGATAAAGAAAACCCAGCAGGTCTTCATCTTCTCTTGGATAGACGTCAGCTAAGTTGACTTTTGGACTCTCATTAGTGCTTTCCTCCAACATGGTGTTGTCAGGCACTTCAATGATTTCGACCATGTTGATATCGACAGGCTCAGCAAATAAGGCTTCTTCTTGCCTCAAAGGATCAGTATCAATCTTCTGTTTTCTTGCAGCAAATTTTAAGCGACCCTCCTGGAGCGATTTCTGAACCAGATCCCTGAAAAGGAAACATTAAGAGGTTGTGTGACCAAGATAATAATGATATTTACAAAAACCTCTCTTTTGTCTTTGTTCTAGTGGTGGTAATTTAGAATTTGGGGGGTACTAAAATTTGACCATCTTTGACTAATAAATCAAAAATCTCCTCGCATTTTCTAACATCAAAAGTATATGTTTTTGCAAGAGTTCTTGAACTAGTTTCGATAGTAGGGTTTTTTCCTGTGGCGGGAAACAATAATTTATATTCGTATGCTGGCCCTAATTTTAATTCAGCCACATGCACGTCTGCCTCTGCCGGCGACATGTAATCAGCCTCATATATGGGATCTGTATCATCGAAGTCGACATAGGCTACCTTCTCTTTCTTTGACTTAGCCTTAGTATGTCTAACTTTCTCTAGTCGAAGGCGCTCAAGGTGTCGAACCCTGTTAGTCAATTGTGATATGCTCTTAACGAAGGTTGGATCTATTTTCTTCCTAATGGAGTAGTCCAAACCTCCAGCAGCCATTTGAACAAGTTCATGTTCAGGCACTTGGGTAAAACACCTTGCTTTTAACAATCTAAACCTATTTAGATAATCGTCTATTGTCTCAGCAAACTTTCTCTTAATACTTGACAACTCGACCAAACTAATTTTTGAATGCCCCTTGTAAAACTGCTCGTGGAAAAGTTTCTCCAACTTTGACCAGGAGTCGATAGAATCAGGGGGCAAGGTAGTAAACCATGTAAAGGTTGCCTTAGTAAGGGACGAAGAGAAATTTTTCACCCTTAAGCCTTCATTATTTGCCATGTCTCCCGACTCAGTCAGGTATCTGTCAATGTGTTTGACCGTTGGCTCACCGTTTTATGCTTGTTTTAATTAATATTATATTATATTAATATTTTCGAATTTCCGATCGATATTTATATTAATCAATATATCTATTAATATATTTGGCGACGTTCCGTTCGGTCCGGTAAAACATTATTCGGATCCGATATTTTATTCCCCGAAATTATTTAATTATTTGAATTAATGATATAATTAAGTTAAGGGTGTGGGAAGCAATTAGTGAGGATTGGGTTTTCACCCTTGTTGCTAGTAAGAAACACATTTTAAACTACTTTCTTTCCCTTTTCCTTCCATTTTCCTAAACCAAGCAAACATAGAGAGGAAGTTAGTAAGGAAATACCATTATAAAACCATTTCCTTTGTTTTTCTTCCCATTTTTCCAAACACACCAAGAATAGAAACTTGAGAGAGAAAGTGAGGATTTTGGGAAGAAGAAGAAGAAGAAGAAGAAGAAGAAGAGGAGCAAGAGGGAGCTTGATGGTGGAGATGTTGGATCATCAAAGCTTCCACGGTAAGGGGTTTGATTTCTATCTCATATAGTTAGGGTTTGTTAGTGATAGTTTGGATTGGGGAAAAATTGATAGTTGGTTATAGGGTTTTGTTGGCTGATTGTTGAAAAGTTTGGAAGAGTTGATTTTGGTGTACAGATTATGGGTGTTGTTATTAGTGTTGTAGTGTTGGATTATAGAATGAAATAGAAATGGAAATGGTAAAGAAAAAATATCTGTAAAACTAGAAAACAGAAAAATATGAAAGCGTAAAGCAGACAAAGCGGAAATGAAAATAAAGCGATGGATGGAAGCAAGGAGGGCGCCCACCTCCACTAGTGGGCGACCGTCCCCTATGAGGCACCCGCCTCCAAATTGTGTGAGGGCAAAGGCGCGTCCACGGTGTGTTGTGGGAGGCATGAGTTTCTGCGTTTTATTTTTACATTTGCGGTTTACATTTTTTATCAAATTATTTTTCCTGCATAATTCCTTTGGAAATACATTCTATTTCATTCTAAAATCCCAATTCCACCTAGTAACCTTTTGTATCACTAAAATATAATTAGGGATAAGATAGCGATTAAATTTAGAACCCGATTATGTTCGATTTTCTAATTAGGTAAATTCGGACGGGCGAGTTACTCGAATTCAACGAAAATTGACGTGCTAGCTAAGTTCGTGTAGAACGTAGTGGTGAGGTTAGTTTTAGAAATTACGAGTTTTTACGAGGCGACCGAAATAGGCCAATTTACGGTAAAATTGAATCGGTGTGTTTTAGTAGATTTAAGGCGTATGGACAATCCGATTTTGGCGTTGTGATTATGATTAATACCGGTTATTAGGAATGGCTTTCGCGAAGATTATAGGTGTTTGACTATTTTCCCGTTTTCGGAATTTAGTGAATTAATTGATAATGATGCGGTGTGAATAAACGTAAGATTTGCGACGGTGTATTTATTAATGAATACTTGTTGATATGCAATGCGATGATATATGTTTTTGTACATGATGATGTGATGATTATATTGATGTTGTTAATAAATGCTTCCGATTTGTGAATGCATGACTTTTGATGAATTTATTAGTGATGTTTGCATAATGCAATTATGATGCGATGATATATTTATCTCGTTTTAGATAAATTATGGCGATGTGGGCTTTATGCCAATTTAGATGAGCGATGATGATGTTTTTGTGTTGTGTTGTTTTATTGTCGTGTCACATACATTTCATTGGCGACGACGGGCTTTTATATAGCGATGAGGCTTTTATGCCAGCGATGAGGCTTTTATGCCAAGCGACGAGGCTTTTATGCCATGTGTTCCTAATTATGGACAAAGCGACGGGTACCACATGAATAACATAGTCGTGTCTCATGGAGTCGGTTATGTTTATGTTTGAATTGTTTGGTGTTGGGTTTTAATTGATGGATGATGTTGAATGCGATGATGTATGATGCTTTGTTTGGTGATGATCTTTATGATGAACATGAAATGAATATAACTTGATAATTTCATGATAACTAGGCGATGAATATAAATAATGAGTTTTGTGATGATTTAATTTAGATGAAATGCTTAATGCAAATATGATGTGATGATGTTTGTGACGATGGGCTTTTATGCCAAAAGCGACGATGGGCTTTATGCCAAAAGCGACGATGAGCTTTAGCCAATTTGTGATGATTTTATTTATGTTTCTTAAGTTATTAGTATTGTTTAATGATGTGGTTTGATGTTGTTGTTTATAATTGCCGTGTTGATTTGTGACGTATTAACTTGTGATGATTTCGTGGTGATGGAAGTTTATGTGTTGTTGTGATGATTTACGCCGATGAGGTTATGGCGATATAGTGTGGATTATACACATTAGAATGACGATCAAAGTAAGTGAGGTTTGGTTAGGTGATGGAATGCACTTACTAACCTATATCTTTTATATTTCCAAAACTATATATATATATATATATATATATATATATATATATATATGCTATCATGCCTTTAACTATATGATTTGGATTATCTCACCCTTTACTTGTTTCGTCGTTACCTTTATATTGGTAACGTGCAGGTTATGAAGACGGAGTTTATAGCTGCTGTTAGTCGAGTCGGTGTCGCTCTGATACGTAGCACTCGGGGGGGAATATTTATGTTGTCTTGTTGTTGTTCTTTTGTTGTTCTTCCTTTTGTAAATAGAATCATACTTTATGAAAACATGATTTGATGAGGAAGTTTAATAAAGAAAATGTTTTGATTTTTATGGATCAATGTATGATTTCCGATGATGCTATGTATCTGAGATTTATACTTTAAAGAAAACTGTTTAAAGTGAATTGGTTTTGAAGGTGTGATACCTCAATATTTAATTTATGAAATTTTAAATTACTCTGATTTTTGCATATAAAACTTTGGGTAATATTGGGGTGTTACACGTTTCTCCTCCAAACTTGGTGTATTTAGGAATTTTCCATCCTCTAGGGTTTTCGGTCTGTAAAATGTACTTTGATAATGGAGAAGAGTATGTTGGCCTTGGCATTGTATTCATACCATTTCGGGCCATAATTCTCTCGATAATGTTGGTTAAGTTATTCTCAACAACTAAATCCTCCTGTCGAACTTGATCAAGGATATGGTCAGCCTCCTAATGTCTATGCACCAAAACCCTAGGTGGGTTGACAATCATATTTCTTTGAGGCGTTGCAACTTGACCTTGATACACGGTTTCTTCTTCTATTGCCCCCATGTCTCCCTTGACATGTATGGGTTGTCGAACCGGATGCCCCTATTGGGAAACCGCTTGGGGGGCGCCTAAGAAGTTACACAGGCGTGTTAATTGTGCAATAACCTGTCGGTTTGTTTCAGCGGACTGCCTATTAGTCTCGACCGATTCTTGCACTATGGGGTTAAACACATTGCCCATTTGGTTAGTTAACATATTAACTAATTCATGGTTGCTATCATCCATTTGTTGCCTCAATCGCCGAGGTAGTATTTAGATGTTCTTGTGAGCATTTCCCTATTGCCCTATTGCGGATCCTTGTAAAGGCGTTTGTATCTGCGTTATCGGACACTATTGCTACACTTGGGGTCGTTGGTATCCCGTCATTAAGGAATACGACATTCCATAAGGGGGATTTGTAGCAGTACCAAATCGAGGTATCACTGTGTTCGGAATGGCACTCGTGGCCACCACAGGCCCTGGACTCACCGGTGTTGTCTAGGGAATGGGAATTGATACTAAAGCAGTTGGCCCTGAGGCAGTTGTTCTGCTTAAAGGAGGAAATGATGCAAGTTGCGAGAAAATTGGGTCGGTAGTACCCAGCGTTCTAGATGGAACTTCATCCGTATTCGACACGGAGGTATTGTTTGTCATCTTAGGTGTACGTTTCCTGGTGGGTGGTGGTTTCTGACTTGCTGAATTTCCACTTCTAAGTTTCATGCACTTTTAAGACAGACTCTAACAAACTCTAACACTTAGCACAGGGTCCCATCGGGTGTGCCAATTTGTTTACTGTGGAAAATGGTAAACAACCGCTGGTCCTCCCTAAGTCCTAAAAATAAGGGTTACTTGCGAGATCGACCAGGTGATCTCAAGACACATGCTAAGGTTTTGGTATATTATACTGATTCTGTAGGTAAAAAGACCTTGGCCCATAAACGGTTTCCAGAGCCCAAGGGAAACAACACAATGGCTTTCCACACACACAAAATTCTGACTTCCTGCTAACCGACTGCATGCGTTGGGAACAAAACTCAACAGAACACTAATTGGTGACTCGTGACCAACAATTTGCGTTGAAGTATTTTGGTAAGAGACTCGTTCAAAGCGAAACAGCAAAAAACAAAAAGTAAAGATAAACTTAAATGTAAATTGATTGAATTGAAAAGAAATGTGGTGATTCACGTACATCAAAGGCTTGAATGACTCTTTCTTCCTTTAGCGCGGAATTGGGCAGAGTTTTGGCAAGCAATTTGAAGATACAAATGAAAACCCTAAAATTCTAACATACTGATTTATTTATAGTATTTACAAGGTAACTGCTAAACATAATCAACGGACGAGATTTAAACTAAAGACAACTGCCGCAGACAATTTCGCCATCCGTTTAACGCTTCGCACCCACGATCTTCTGAGGAAACTACCCATAATCTCCTTATTCTGAATTCTTCCCGCTTCATGACTTCAGAAGAAACCAACTGCTTTCGGTTTTGATACACTCTTAAAGTGTAACAATATTTCCTAAGTCTCCTGGTCTATATCTTCGACAGCACAACCATTTCGATTGGCGTCTTCCTTCTACCTAAACTTATGTCGAATCAACCAAAACATCATTTGGTATATCTCATTTCTTTTCGACACCATCTTGTTCTAGCCGTTTGGTCGATTCGGGTTGGTTTTCTGACCCAGCTACATGTGTTTTCTGGTACTTCTAACTTAGCTTTGTAAAGCATTTCAAAAACTATCTTCATTTAAAACTGGCCCTTATCCTGTAGGGACCTTTGCCTTTAAGCAATGCCCTTAAACATACTTTATGAATTTCCAATTAACAATTGGTTAACTGAATTATTTAAGGATTTGATTATTAGATTTACTTGAAGTTCAAGAAATCAATCGAATTTGTCAGTATTATTTTGGGAAACGTATTTGGATTATTAAGTTGAATTCAGATTTTATTCGGTTAGTCGGAGAATTAATTAAGTTGTTGCGTTGAAGAAATAGTATTAAAAAATATTATTATTATTAATAATGGACTATTTTATTGATCGAGTTGGGCTTTAATTGTGGTATCGCAAAGTAATGAGGAGGTGTATTTGTTAGGCTCATTAAGGTGAGTTAGTAAGATAAATAAAAAGAATAGTATTATTATTATTATTATTGGAAAAGGTTATAAAAGAAAGGAAATAAGTGTTTTATGAGTATAAGAGAAAGAAAGAAGAGAAGAGGAAATAGAGAGCAGAAGAGAAAGAGGCTAGGGTTTGGAGAAGAACTAAGAGCTAGAGCCAAGCTTATTCAATGAGGTAAGGGTGGGGTTCTAACTCTATGACGGGATGCATGATGGATGATATGTGGGATGGGGTTTATAGTTTGCCATTGTTTTGGTGTTTTGTTGTAGTTGTGGAAATGTCAATTTGAAGCTTGAAATCTATGAATCTTGTTGAATGTTATGACTAATGTTGTTTTTCTTGGTAATACATGTTGCTAATACCTTAGAATGGTTTATTTTGGGTTGTGTGGGTGTTGAATGTCATAGATTTGGAATTGAGGGTGTTGTGGAGAGGCTGGTGTAATTCGGTAAACTGACTTTGAGAATTTTGTATCGCAAATGTGCGGATAGCAAGAGTCGCCACCGACTTTTCTTTTATCCAATTAAGGGAAGGTAAAAAGTACAGAAAAAGACCTTCGTTAGATTCTGAGTAAGGGAGAAGGTTATGAAAAGGGAAGGTATTAGCACCCCTTTCCATCCGTAGTTATCTACGGGCTCTTAGTTGCTCTTAGATAATTTTAAAAAGTGCTTTCTGTGTGTTTGACAAAAATGTTTTGAAAAGGCATTTCGGTTTGACTTTGTAATGATTCATGTAGGAATGTATACAAAGTGTTCGGAAATGTTTCGTTTTTTTTTGAAAAGAGTTTGAACTTTGACAAAAGTGTGAGGTGTAAAAAGTATTTGATAGAGCAAGCAACTAAAAGTCTTATTACCTACTCAGAATTAGTCGTTTTCGTGTTATTTTACTTTCCTTTAGAATAGCGCTATCCATACCATTAGTTGGTAGGTAACCCTATTCGTTGGATGTAAGAGGGACATTCGAAGGGACATCGGGTGGTCATAGAAGGCAACTTGTAGGAAGTATCCTAGCACATTCGAAGGGACTATCATCATTTTTCGTAGGCAACAATCGAGGGTCAAGATCATGTATTCGTAGGTGACATCGTGGGTCTATGATCGTTGTATCGAAGGGACTATGATGATTTGTTTTGAAGGCAACGGTGCTAGAATACCTCTACGTTCGAGGGACTTGACCATTTGAATTCGTAAAGGCAACGAGAGAGAATTACCCTAAGGGGTGCATGTGTGAAAAGAGTGTGTCAATTCAGATATTTTTGTATTGGAGTTATGAGTGATCTATGTCCAATTTTATCTTGCCATACACGCCTAATTACTAGCAGTTTATAGGGTGCAGAAAGTAAATTGCGGAAAGTAAAGTGCGGAAAGATAAAGTCCTACGCTATTACATGGCTTTGGGGCAGTTACATAATAAGAGTGCGGAAAATAAAAGTCCTAATTAAACTATTACATCCCATAGGCAATTACATAATTGAAAAAGAAAAGCAAGAAAAATCGTCTGAAACGTTATAACCTGTGAACAGATACAAAATCGGAAATACGAGAAAATTGCATAAGAAGAAAATGTTAGTAAAAATAAATATTTTTGAATGAGGAAAAAGGTTTTGTGTTGGTAATGACATTAATATGATAAAATAAATTTTTGGTAATTTTTGGAATTGATTTGATAATTTAAAAACAATTAAAAGTCATTTAAATTTAAACAATTAATTAGTAATTAAATTAAATATGCATGCAAAAATAATAATTTTTATTTTAAAAATTAAATAAACATTTTTCTGATGATTATGCAAAAAATAAATATTTTTGGAGTTTTTTAGATGCATGATAAAATTATTTGAAGATAAATTAAATTAGATGAAAATATTAAAGAAAAATAAGAAAATAAGAGTTAGTTTCAAAAGAGTAAAAAAACATAGGGTCTTGTCAGGGATCGAACTGGAGACCTTGGAGAGAATCTTCCCATACACGCGCCTTTACCACTGAGCCAGAGTGTACTTGGTGTCTGGAAAATACAAGCGTGAATTTAAGTGTACGCGTGTCATGGATTTTAAATTCAACGCACGATCGACCATGTGGGGTCCAGGATGCATAGATGGACGAATCGGAGCATGCGGAATTGCCACGCTAGTCGCCGGAGACAACACCGTCAACGGGAGCCTAGCTCCGTCGTCTTCTCCGACCAAACAAAATTGAAACACTGCAAAATACGTGAAATAAAAAGCAAAGGGATACCTTACCCCTAAATCGATCATTCCGAGTTCAATGGTGGTGTTAGTTTCTCCGAAAGTACTTGTACAAGCCGGTTCGATCGAAACATTTCATGCCCTAACCATAGCAAATCGGTTTTCCTACGTTCAAGCTTGCATGTAATGGTTCAAACATGATCTAATACGTACCCTGAGTTCAAATAAACACACAAAAATCATTAATAATGCATGAATTTATGAAATCGATAATCAAAAAAATACCAAATCGGAGCAAGCTTGGGAGCACGATCTGGGCAGTTTTTGCTTCGAGTAAGGGTTGGTTTTGATTGCTGGGATATCAAGGAACACGTTTGAGTGCTTAGAACACCTTGAAACTTGCTGGAAAACAAAATTCGAAATTTCCAACTTTGAGAAAATTTTGAGAATTTTAGAGTTGCTTGTATGGGCTAGGGTTTCGTCCTTGGTCTTGTGTAATGAGCTGGGTATTTATAGAGTGAAGAGTGAGAGCAAAGAGAGTGAAAAAAGATATGACATTCAATGTAAAATTATTTCCTTTCAAATAAAATCAAATTTTTGAAAATTTGATTTTCTCTTCCATATGCAAGCTAGCACGAATTTAGCAAGTCTTGTGGGCTATCTTGGTCCTCAAGTTTGATAAAAATCCAACCCATTTGAAAATATATCTTGTTTTCATATTTTATATAATTTAAATTTGAATTAAAACCTTTTAAATTCAAAAATAAATCAATAAAATAGAATGTGGTCATGGCAAGGCATCAATAGGTCACAAATAATATTATGATCAAGTTTGGATCATAAAATTATAGGCCCATTTGGAAAAAATTGGATTTTGACAAATTTCTCCTTTTGTGCAATTGTTCAAAAATGCCCAACTTCTGTAAGGTGTATTTTGCTCAATTTTCTACATTTTTGAGTTTTCTTGGACTTTTTAGAAAGCTCTAGGTGTCCTCTAAACAACCTCTTTGGTTTCATCTCAATTGGAGTTTCCACGCTCAATAAATCTTCAAAACAAAAAAGTTGACTTTTTGTTGACTTTGAAAAGGGCCTGTAATGTTTTGATCCATACCTTCAAAATGAAGCATTTTTTGAACATTCTTGTGAGACATGAAGTTGTAGAGAATTGAATTTCCTTCAAAATGAGAGATGGTGGAAAAATTTCTGAGAAAGTATGAAGAAGTTATGCTCAGTCAAAGTTTAGTTGACTTTTCACTGAAAAACCCTAATTTGGAAAGTTTGACTTTTGAGCAAATCTTGAGTTTTCTTGATGAATCATGATTAACCCTTGATCAAATGATGAATTTGACTTCAAAATGAGGATGTTGACCAAAAATCAGGAAGTTTGACTGTATGTTGACCACAGTTGACTTTTTGTTCAATACAACTGATTTTCAACCATCTGAGCAATTGTTTGAGGAAACCTGACTTGTGAGGCTTGAAACTTGAAATGGAGAATCTTTGAAGCATATGAGGAGGTATGATGACCATTGGGGATGTTGGAAATCTATCTGGATGTGAGGATTGCAAAACCCTATTTTGGGTTGATTGTCTAGGAGAGGGTTTGTCTGATCAACCCTTGAGGAATCCTTGAGCATGGATGTATGAAATGTCTTCAGAAGTAGGAGGGCAAATTTTGGGGTATGACAGCTACCCCTGTTCAATCTTCTTGTACTGGAAGGGTTAGATTGGCATGCGTGCCTTTCGTGACCTGGAGGTAGAAGATGATTGAACACTCGAGTACACCTGAAAATTTACACTCGCTGTTGATTGATGATGTAGGGGAATGGGCTTACAGATGCCATTTGGAGAAGCTGGAGACTTCACTGGGGGATGAGTCGTACGCTAGACTCAAGAACGTCGCCTGGATAGGAGAATTGTTGGAGATGGGCTTAAGATGCCATCAAGAAAGACTGACGTTGGGGAACAAGCCGTACGCTAGGCTCTGCAGATGTCCCTGAAGATAGAAGAGAATACGGAGATGGGCTTAAGATGCCATCCGGAGGGAGTCGTACGTCAGACTTCACGCTCATCTTTGAATGCAGTTATTGGTTTGTATTGGTTTTTAACCAAATATGCGGCGATTCGAAAGTGGAGAGATGTCGACAAATAGTCGGAGATGGGCTTAGGATGCCATCCAAGGCAACTGAGTCGTACGCCAGACTCTGTAGTTGTTGTTGATAATAAGAGAGTGTCAGAATAAATCGTCGTTTTGATTATTCTGAGGGGATAATGGTCGGCAGAATTTGGATAGCTTTCCTGTTATGCTTCGGGTGTTGATCCAATGCCTGTTATCGGAGGATAACTTGTGATCGTTCAGATTGTTTTCCCGTCTGGCTTCAGGCATTAATCTTGGACCTGTTTTCGGAGGACAACTAGGGCGGTCGTTCAGATAGTTTTCCCATCTGGCTTCGGGCATTAATCTTGGACCTGTTTGTTTCAGAAGTGATTTTCACCTGTTAGGGAAAAACAAAGGAAACTTTGATAGAATATTGTTAGTCTTATGCAGATTATGATGCATGACAATGTATATGAATGACATATGCTCAAATTATGACTTTTATGAATAATGTATGAATGATATATGTTATGGTATTTCAAAACATATCCATCTTGAAGAAGATGCGGATGTTCTGCTTGGGGATTCCCGGCTTCTGTTTGGGGACGAGACGGATGAAAACCCTGCTTTTGAAAGAGAAGAAAGATATCCTTGATTCCTCCGATGCACTATCTGACCGAGTCTCGAGCCTAGATATTGTTGAGGATGGTAGAGATCGAGAGACACGCCGTTGAGGATCTTGTGTATAGACCCTGCTGGGGGGAAATTAGGAGGCGATGTATTGGGGATCCTGCGTGTGACCCTGCTGGAGAGCATCTGGACAGCTGCTGGGAGATCGGGTTAGA
The DNA here is from genome assembly GCA_021764765.1 of Vicia sativa. Taxonomy (NCBI): domain Eukaryota; kingdom Viridiplantae; phylum Streptophyta; class Magnoliopsida; order Fabales; family Fabaceae; genus Vicia; species Vicia sativa. The sequence continues at coordinate 142,841,002 of CM038793.1, read as the reverse complement.
AGGATCTGGAGCCTGTTGAAATCTCTGGCTGGGGAATAAAAGATGTAGTTTTCCTCCGATGCACTATCTGACCATGTTCCGAGTCTGGATACTGCTGCTGTCGGGGAGGTGATAATTGTCGAGAGATATTTTGCTGGGGATACCTTTGCTGGTGATGAATCGTTACCGCTCGGAGATTGATGCAACATGGCTTAGTCTGATTGGGATCACTGCTCGGGGACTGACGTGATGAAGCTTGGAATGTCGGGATTAGTGGAGGAAAATGTGTACTCCGCTGGGGAAGGTTTGTGATGAGTGACATCTCTGTGGGGATTGTACTTTGCAGGGGAATGTATTGGTGACTTCCGTCGTCATCTCAATTCCTAGAGCCTGTAGTAATTATCCTCATTTGTTCACTTTTCGCATGTTTGTAAACAGATTTTTATTGTCAGATGCATATAATCATTCAAAACAAACGTTGGACTTTATGCAAATAACAAATAGCAAAAATTGTAAAGAGAAAACTTGTATTAATTTGAAATGCGGCGTATGGCCAAGTAATTTGTACACAAGAAAAGGTAAAAGCTATGCGAAACAATCTCGTTAAGTTCCAACTATGCTAGTACTCATATATTTCAACTATCTCATCTCCTTGTCGAGAAAGTGAGTAAACCTTCGCCATTTGAATCTTGAATCTTGATGGTAGTAGTCTAGAAGTAGGTGATCTGAATGAGACATAGTGCGCTTAAATCTAACTTTTGCCTAGACCGCCTTTCGGGTTTTCTACGGGATACCCTTTTTGAGCCGCCTTTTCGGGTTTTCGACTTGCCGGGTGTACATTTTTTGTATATATATCCTTAAATTTTGCCCGAACCCTTTTGGTTTGCCAGGATGCCCTTATTTTTGCCTAGGCCGGTCGACCTAGCGGGTCTCTTTATCGTAGTATTTTTGACTATGTCGCATTCACGGTGTGGGAAGTCTTCGCCATCCATGGTGCTAAGTATCATAGCTCCGCCGGAAAATACTATTTTGACTACAAATGGTCCCTCGTAGGTGAGAGTCCACTTGCCCCTGGGATCACCTTGTGGAAGGATGATGCGCTTGACTACTAGATCACCGACTTGGTAGACTCGGTGCTTGACCTTCTTGTTAAATGCTCTGATCACTCATTTCTGATAAATCAGTCCATGGCAGATGGACGCGAGTCGTTTCTCATCAATCAAGTTGATCTGGTCAAGGCAATTTTGGATCCAATCGTCTTCTCCTAACTCTGCGACCTGGAGGACTCTGGTCGAGGGTATCTGAACCTCGACGCGTAGGACTTCTTCCATACCGTACACAAGAGAGAAGGGGGTTGCCCCTGTTGATGTTCGTACTGTAGTGCGATAACCATGAAGAGCAAATGGTAACATCTCATGCCAATCTTTGTAAGTCACTGTCATCTTCTGTATGATCTTCTTAATGATCTTGTTGGCGGCTTCCACAGCGCCATTCATCTTAGGCCGATAAGGAGAAGAGTTGTGATGCTTGATCTTGAACTGCGCGCAGAGTTCGGTGATCATCTTATTGTTGAGATTAGAGCCGTTATCTGTGATAATCCTTTCGGGAGTGCCATACCGACAAATAAGATTATGTTTGATGAACCGAGCCACGACATTCTTGGTAACAGATGCGAGCGAGGCTTCTACCCACTTGGTGAAATAGTCAATTGCCACAAGGATGAAGCGATGTCCGTTGGGCGTGGGCTTGATTTCTCCGATCATGTCAATGCCCACATTGCAAAAGGCCAAGGAGCTGTTAGAACATTCGGAGATACTGGAGATGCGTGCACTTTGCCGCATCGGCATTTGTGACAAGACCGAGCATAATGGTGACAATCAGCTTCCATGGTGGACCAATGGTAACTTGTTCTCAAAATCTTCTTAGCCATCGTATGACCACTGGAGTGGGTACCAAACGCGCCTTCATGTAACTCTTCCATAATATGTTCCGCTGTTTTCCGATCTACACAGCGGAGTAAGCACAAGTCGTGGTTGCGCTTGTACAGAATGCCGTTGCTGAGGAAGAATTTGGATGCGAACCTTCTCAAAAACTTCTTATCGTTGACAGATACCCATGCGGGATATTCCTGAATTTCAAGATACCTCTTCACATCGTAGTACCAAGGCTTCTCTTTTGTATCAAGCTCATAACAGTATGCCGGTTCGTCAAACTTTTCAATGATGATCTGGGGAGCCTCGTTGTCCCATCTGACCTTGAACATAGATGACATAGTAGCTAACACATCTGCCAACTAATTCTCTTCTCGTGGAATATGATTGAAAGTTATCTCTTCAAAGTAGGGGATCAAACTCAGAACATGCTCTCGATACGGAATGAGATTCGGATGTTTCGTATCCCACTCGCCCTTAATCTGACTGATCACTAAAGCTGAGTCTCCATATACTTGCAAGAACTTGATTCTTAAGTCAATAGCAGCTTTGATACCCATGATGCAGCAGTATTCGGCCATGTTGTTAGTGCAATGAAACATAATCTGGCGGTGAAAGAGTGTCTCACTTTGTAGGAGATGTAATGATGGCGCCAATGCCATTGCCAAGTGCGTTTGAGGCTCCATCAAAGACCATTGTCCATCGGGATCCTTGTTCAGGTCCTTCGTCTGGTCACGGTTCTTGTAATCAGTAACTAACAAAACATCTTCGTCGGAAATTGATGCATAGGCGATAGTCATCTACGACGATGAGCCAAATGATCGACTACTACACTTCCTTTGATTGCTTTCTAAGAAGTATCTTGGATGTCGTATTCGGTCGGGATCATTTGCCATCTTGCTATTCTTCAGGAGAGCTGGTTTCTCAAATATGTATTTTATTGGATCCATCTTGAAATCAACAAGGTAGTGTGAGTCAACATATCTTGTCTTAGTCGTCTCTAGCATTGTTTCATAGTATATTGTGAGGTCTTCCATTGATGTTGACATCGGGATAGGAGGATTACATGGAGGTACTCCTTGATTTTGTCAAAGCGACACGGAAATCGTCGTTCCATTCCACTACTTGATCTTTCTTGAGTAACTTGAAGATTGGCTCACAAGTAGCAGTTAGATGTGCAATGAATCTGGCAATGTAGTTCAATCGGCCCAAGAAACCTCTGACTTCTTTCTCGGTGCGGGGAGCTGGCATTTCTTGAATAGCTTTAACCTTGGCAGGGTCAACCTCAATACCTTTACCATGACAACAAACCCTAGGATTTTAGGATCGACTCAAAGGTGCACTTGTTGGGGTTAAGTCTCAACCTGTACTTTTTCAACCTATCAAACAGTTTCCGCCAATGATCAAGATTTTCTTCTTTAGTCTGTGATCGAGCTATCATGTCGTCGACATAGACCTCTATCTCGTGATGAATCATGTCATGAAATAACGTCACCATAGCACGCGATAAGTGGCGCGCGTTCTTCATCCGAGCATAACCTTGTAGCGAAAGTGCCCCTGTAAAGTTGTCTTTTCCATGTCTTGGAGCCATTTTGATCGATTGTAAGGAGAAACCATCCATGAAGGAGAAAACTTTATGTTGAGCGGTGTTGTCAACCAAAACATCGATATGAGGAAGTGGAAAATCGTCTTTCGGACTCGCTTTGTTCAGATCTCTGTAATCCACACACATTCGTACCTTGCCATCCTTCTTGGGCACAGGCACCACATTAGCCACCCACTATGGATAGGAAATACGACTAAGAAACCGCATTGAATTGCTTCATAACCCGGCTTTGATTTTCTCGACATCTCGGGACGCATGCGGAACCTTCATTTCAGGGAGAAAACCTTCTTTTGTTGGTAACCGGTGTACCACAATATCAATGTCCAAACCTGGCATGTCTTCGTATGACCAAGCAAAAACCTCAATATAGTCTCGTAGCATCTGAATCAATCTTTCCTTGACACTGTTCTCAAGACCCGCTCCTATCTTGATTTCTTTTTTGTCTTCATCAGTACCCAAATTCACAACCTCAACTGGCTCTTCATGTGGCTGTATAACTCAATCTTCTTGTTGTAGCAGTCTGACAAGTTCTCCTGGCACTTCACAATCTTCCTCACCTTCGTCTTCGGCTTGGTAGATCGGATTATCGAAGTCATATTTAGCAATAGCATAGCTGTTATCAACGAGATTCGGAGTGATTCTGCAGTGTATCACGTGGGTGTGTGTAAGAAACACATAGCTTTTTGAAGGGGTGATAAAGTAAAAGAAAGAAAGCAACAATTAATGCAAAAGTCCAACGATTTTATTGAATGAAAATATGCAAATGACAGATAATAACCCTCACAAACGAGCCATGATGCCCTGGGCAAGGCACTAGGCTTTAGAGTTTATTGTTCAAAACACAGAAAATACGAAAAGCAAAACAAAACAAAAGCAATTACTCCTATCTAAAGGAGATTGGTATGACGTCTTCAGTCTTCCAATTGCTGAGTTCGTTGTCAAGAGTTGGGAAGATCCACTTGCTGATGTTGAAGTCGTTGTCGCCTTCTATAGCATGAACTCCATTCGGCGATGCGGAAAGGAAGTTGGTCGGCACATTGCGTATCATCTTGACCCTTGATGGTGAAGCCTAAACCGGTCTTGTTAGATTTGAAAGGAAGATCGGGAGTGACCCCAAATAGTACTATTTCCTTCTTGACTTGGGCATCTTTCAACGAGGCCATCTGGCGGAACTTGTGCAACTTCAGGGTGGGGGAGAGTCAACAGGCACGACTACGAGGATTGTTTGAAGCTTGGGGAGTCTCGACAAATTCACCTTCCATCTCGAGGTATCGGAATGATGTAGATGATGACCATGTATTCCTCTTCACCACATCTGTAACAATCTTCCCTCCTGGGTATTTCGATGCGGTGGAGGTAATAGCGCCCCATGTATCCAAGGCGTCCGAGTAGGCAAGAGTAAGTGGACGGATGTCCATGACAAAGTGGAGTCAAAAGTCGGGAACCGACTTTAATAGATAGAATGAGCTCTCCAAATCTTGTTAGCTTAGAACCATCAAAGCTCTCACAATAACGTTTGGGTTTCAAAACCAATCCTTCAACATCAAGTCGATCAAAAGCGGTCTTTGGCGGGATGTTCGAGGAACGGTATCCACCAAAACATGAGACAATGTAGTGCCCTTGCATTCAAGAGATGTGCAATGCTTTATTGTGTTTCCTTCCGAGAGTCAAATCGACATCGAGAAGCTTAGGCCGTTGTTGGGTCGGGCTAGCAATACAAACTTAAAATTAATCGTAGTAGTGTCTTGCGATGCGTGAGCATTCTTGAAACTTCACTAAGGCTTTAGCATGAGCCTCGAGCACAAGAGCGAGCAAGCATGGAGATTTTGAATGGTCTGTCCCATTCCACAACATTGTAGTCACTCTTCTTGATGATCTTGAATTTCCTCCATTTCTTGTTTGGAGGTGTCTTGATAACTTCCTTTGGTACTTCATGCGGCGGGATGAGTCATGGTTCTTTCCTCTAGTCTCGGGCGGTTGAATAGGCTGGAATCTGTTGGAGTCGATGTCTTTGGAGGAGAGATCTGCGGGAGAACACTCTTCCGGTTCGTCACCTTACTTGATCCGTGATGTTGTCAATGTCGGGAATGGTAGCTTCAATGTAAGATCTTCAATGGTCGAGGGTCTTGCTTGCGCCATGATAGTAAACCTCGGATCTATAATTCCGGGAATAGCTTTGTCGGAGGAATATGGGCTGGTCTAGGAGAAGTAATGATGAGAGGTGCCACCTAGGCCGGGATCGTGAGAGAAATCCTTATTGTGTTAACATCGGCATAGTCTTGGAAATCGTCACCCCATCCGGTTGCTTTAACATCTTGATAGGAATCTTGTAGCTTTCGGGGCAGTATACTTCACCATGTAATCAAACTTTCCACTTGGCTGCCCCAGGTATCCCATGCAGGCAGTGCAGCTTCATTCACATCTTGATCTTGGTTTCTTAGACATGTCTTCACACGGACTCTCCCAGGTGGTTTCGGGAATAGTATTTCACGGTTATCCATCATGCCTTTGAACACGTCTTCTCAACCAAGCACAACCATCAAGTGCGGATGGGCACCAAGGCATTCTGGCATCCGGTTGACAACTTGCAAATTCTTCTTCTGATCATCGGAGGAATAGTCAGGTCATCTATGTTGAAAACATAAGAGTTTTCCCCAACAGCATTGGAACTTTTGTCATGGTTAGGCATAGGCGCGTTGATCACATTTGGAGTCTCCATAGGAGGATCAAACTCAATCTGCTTAGCTTCAATCATATCTTGAATCTTGTTCTTTAGAGCCCAGCTTGTCGATGTCGTGCCACAGTGTTAGAGTGGTAAGCACACTTAGCATTAGGATTTTATCTTGGAGAAGAAGTGTTGACACTCTGAGGAGGATCCTTCAAAGTAATTAGCTCTGCTTTCAACATGTGTTGCAAGGCTTGCGACAATGGCATGTTGATCTTCGTAAACTGTCTTCGTGGCGCGTTACGTTACAGCGTGTTGTCTCGTGAGGTTGTCTTGATGCGAGGATTAGAGATTACAAGCGCCCCACAGTTGAGCGCGATCGGTCTTGGCTCGACTTTTCGACCATACACACATTGGTTTCTTTCTTACCACCAAAAGATCTCTTGCGACATTTGATGACGACTCTACCGAATCTTTCCACTCTTGATACCGACTTCAATCGCTCTCTGTCAATATCATTTCGGTGAACCGGTGAAGAGTTTCAATCGGATGATTGAAGAATGGGCTGTCGGTGTTCCCATAAACATATCAACCAACTCCCTATTGGACAAGGGTGGTTGAACTCAGCCTGCTAGATCTCTCCATTTCTGAGCATATTCTTTAAACTTCTCGTCACGACCCATAGACATGCTCCGTAGTTGCATGCGAGTGGGTGTCAATTCAGCATTGTACTCATACTGTCTATTGAAAGCATTCGCTAAGTCACTCCAAGTACGGATACGGTCATTCTCTAGCTGATAATACCATTCCAATTGAGTTCCGGACAAACTCTCTTGAAAATAATGCATCCACAGCTTTCTATCATCAGTGTGGGGGTTGATCTCCTGGACAAAGGATTTCAAATGCAGCTTCGGACAGGAAATGCCATCATACTTGGAAAAAGTAGGAAATTTGAACTTGGGAGGAATCACCACACCGGGAACAAGACTCAGATCATCAAAATTCAGCCCTGACATTTTCAAGTTTTCCACAGCATTTAGACGGTCTTCAAGTTGTTTGTACTTGTTAGTGTTTTTAGTTGGCATTAATTTTGGTAAAACTAGGCTATAGCAATTTCTTGATAAATGTCATGACATTCAGAGATTGAAGATAAATCCTACTTGCTAAGGATGTTAAAGAACAGCTCAGAGCTGGAAGCTAAAGGTGTTGGAAATTGAAAAGCGATCGATGTCACGGATGTTATGACATTCGGTGTGACATTCATTACGAGTCTTTTTCTGAGACTTTTCGGGAAGTTTGTTGGTGCTAAATATTGTTTTTCTGTTATTAGAAAGCATGCTTACGTGGCTGCTAGGTTAATCTTAATTAAACCTAAATTGGTTGTTGAAAAGACCATGTTTTTAGGATTAAATTAAGTGAACCCTAGCTATCTTTATGGAAGCCCAAGACTGAAGTTTCAGGACTGCTTCTATAAAAGGAATTCAACCCTTACACTGCTGTTGCGCCTGGAATTTATTGAAGATATAGCGGGTTATTTGTGTCTTGTTAGGAGAGTTAACAGTTGTATTGTGTAATTCTAGTTTCTCTTGTGAGCCAAGCAACTATCAATTGATAAGTGCATTGGACTAGGATTTGTTTGTAAGGGTAGTTTATCACTCAAAGCTTTAAAGCACGAGTGTTTGTCTCTTGATTGAAAGCTTTGAAGCGAGATCAAGATAGTTTATTGAAGTGTGTCTTCACAATTCAATTATTTAATAGGTTGATATCACTGCTGTGATTGAGGGGGAGTGAGTAGGAACTCAGATCTAAGTAGGACTTAGGTTGAAGTTGCATTGGGTAGGTTTTAAGTGAAGGAGATAAACTGGTTGGTTTATTCCTGAATTAATTCTACTAATAGTGAATTTCCTCCACGGCTTGGTAGCCCTCGGATGTAGGTGTAGTTAGACGCGGGTAAACAACTTATTGTGTTCTTTACTGCTGTTTAAATTTATTGTGTAAATTGTTAACAGAGTGTCAGATAGTGTGTCATAACATTCTTTGTGACATCACGTATCTGTTGCCAGGAATTTCAGTACTTGTCATCTTCATTAGAGTACTGGTCATTATCATATTGATCTTCTCTCTCTTTCTCAGGCTCACGCTGACTGCCTTCTTCATTGCCCTTGACACTCCCCTCAGTCTTGACACTTACTTCTGAGAGCTCTATCCGGCTGACCACTTTAGGACCGCCTTTGTAACGTCTACCCATGTTGAGAGCACGAACGACCCTCTTATTTTTGTTGATGAGCTTCTTCAGATCCTCTTGGCCTTGGACCAAGCTAGTGAACATCTCCTGCATTCTGAGCCTGGAGATCTTTGACAGTCTGTTCAAGAGATATTTCTGCTACAATAAATAGCGAGAAAATGAGAAAACCGATCTTCAATGTACCTGTTATGAGATGTTATGCTATGATAATGCAATGTTTATGCAAATGCAATGCAATGTTTTCAAGGACCTTAGAGATTTAAATTTGTTTAAACAAGCACGAACAAACATTTATTAGTTCTCTTTTTATTCTCTTTTTTTTAAGTACAAAAGATAGTTCAAAATAATAAAAGAAAAGCATAAAAATCCTAAAGCTTCTAAGTCTCCCATGGGCGCTTCCTCTTGGTTCCGAGGTAGGCGTTGATGTTCCGCTCCTCGTGAAGTAGCTTGGTCAACTCTAGCACTTTCTTCTCGCTTGCATAGCACTGAGCTTCGAATGTATCCCTTTCTTCTTTAAGCTGAATCCGGGATCTCTTCAAGTCTTCAAAATCGGTAGGCATGTCGGGATGGAGAAGATAGGTACGTCACCTATAGCAATAGGTTCCATAATTACGGGTAGAACAGGCGTGAATGGCATCATGAAGTTTTGAGCTCGAGCTCGCACCCATTTGAGGTAAGGTTCCCAAGGAATGGAGTTTTGGTGCCCCAAAGTCTTGGTATCAGTCTTCTTTACCATGTCTCAAGCGTGTATAAACCTTCCTCGGTAATTCTGGAGATCGTGGTTGTAGTCGAACACAATATCTTGGAGAAGTATATCATGCGGGCCATCTCTTCGAGCATAACCAAACTGACGTAGATCTAGAGAAGGGTTGTAAGTAATACCTCCCCTTATGCCAAGGAGTGGTACATTAGGGAATTCTCCAACGCTCAATGAAAGTGAAGTCCTTTTGAGAGAAAAGACTCCAACGGATATCTGAATGAGAGAGTGACATTAGTCTTTGAGACCACTTCAATCTTTGCTCGTTCTTCAAAACTGATGGAGGAAGGTGCAAAATAAACCACCTGGAAAGTAACGGTATGCAACACATGAGAGTTCCTTGTCTCTTAGTAGTACGAGTGTGGAGAGAATGTAAGATGTCTACGAGTAAAGTAGGCCTTTGGATTGCGGGTAAGAAACAACTTGATGGCGCTGACATCTATGAATTGATCCGAGTTAGGAAATAGAACCAAACCATAGATTAGCAAGGCCACAATGTCTTCAAATGCATGGAAACTCATAACTTTAAGGAACTCTCGGGCTTTCTTAATTAGGAACTTGGCAAGTAAACCCTTAACTCCACTTCTGGTTTCCCAATTGGCTTCAATGTCTGAGCACTTTAGGTGTAATAATGAAGCAATGTTTTCGTACCTGGGAACCTTTTCTAAACCGGTGAATGGCATTTAGTCAAGAATAGGTATCCCAAGTAGCTTAGAGAACTCTTCCAAGGTAGAAACTAACTGATAATCTGGGAATGTAAAGCAATGGTGTTTCGGATCGAAGAACTGGAATAAGACATGCATCATATCTTCTCCAAAACCGGAGATAACCAAGTTAAGTAGATAACCATGTCTTTTGATGAACTGAGCATGGTCGGGAATCTCCGAAACGAATTCTTTGAGCTGAGAAGGTATACCCATGAAGTTGATTCAGATAGTCTTTCTAGAAGCCATAATTACTACAAAACAGAGCAAAGATAAATCCCTAGGTCCTTGAAATAGTTAGAAATGATATGCAATGCGATGATGTCATGATGTCATGTTTAGCACACACAAACAATTCACACAATGAGCCTAGGTTTAAGGCTTGCATGAGGTATAAGTGATTACCCCACCAAAAGTTTGAGTTGGTTCATCCTGTCCTAAAATAGTAACCGGGTTCTAGGAGTCTCATATCATTGATCTTTCTCGTAGGCGTTTATTTCAATACGACTACCAAATGGTCGACAGAAAATATCCCAAAAGTCGGATCTTAATGAGCGTAGCATCGAGTATCAGCCAACCTTAGTCTGCACCAAAGCCGGCCATCTCACTACCTTCTAATGGCCAAGATGGGTCAATTAAGGTTCTAAAAGTTTAGTTAGTCTTGATGACACCACGAAGCCAAATACTATCCTCAACTTGGAAATGAAGAGTATCAGGACATCCAAAGTGTCACACTAACGTAGCCACCATGTTGACCGTTTCGATATACGTCTAACGGTCGCGATGATTTATTGCTACTTACCTAAAAGGAAACCCGGATCCGGGTGTAGGATCCCCCACAAATATATAATACCCAAGCAACCCTTAAAGATAAAGCAAGCAAGTCAAACAGAAAACAGTAAAGATGATCTAAAAATCCCTAAGGCATTCTCTCTTTAAGGGTGTTTCCCAGACAGAGTCGCCAGTTCTGTAATACGGCGAACTGACTTTGAGAATTTTGTATCGCAAATGTGCGGATAGCAAGAGTCGCCACCGACTTTTCTTTTATCCAATTAAGGGAAGGTAAAAAGTACAGAAAAAGACCTTCGTTAGATTCTGAGTAAGGGAGAAGGTTATGAAAAGGGAAGGTATTAGCACCCCTTTCCATCCGTAGTTATCTCTGAGCTCTTAGTTGCTCTTAGGTCATTTTAAAAGGTGCTTTCTGTGTGTTTGACAAAAATGTTTTGAAAAGGCATTTCGCTTTGACTTTGTAATGATTCATGTAGGAATGTATACAAAGTGTTCGGAAATGTTTCGTTTTTTTGAAAAGAGTTTGAACTTTGACAAAAGTGTGAGGTGCAAAAAGTATTTGATAGAGCAAGCAACTAAAAGTCTTATTACCTACTCAAAATTGGTCGTTTTCGTGTTATTTTACTTTCCTTTAGAATAGCGCTATCCATACCATTAGTTGGTAGGTAACCCTATTCGTTGGATGTAAGAGGGACATTCGAAGGGACATCGGGTGGTCATAGAAGGCAACTTGTAGGAAGTATCCTAGCACATTCGAAGGGACTATCATCATTTTTCGTAGGCAACAATCGAGGGTCAAGATCATGTATTCGTAGGTGACATCGTGGGTCTATGATCGTTGTATCGAAGGGACTATGATGATTTGTTTTGAAGGCAACGGTGCTAGAATACCTCTACGTTCGAGGGACTTGACCATTTGAATTAGTAAAGGCAACGAGAGAGAATTACCCTAAGGGGTGCATGTGTGAAAAGAGTGTGTCAATTCAGATATTTTTGTATTGGAGTTATGAGTGATCTATGTCCAATTTTATCTTGCCATACACGCCTAATTACTAGCAGTTTATAGGGTGCAGAAAGTAAATTGCGGAAAGTAAAGTGCGGAAAGATAAAGTCCTACGCTATTACATGGCTTTGGGGCAGTTACATAATAAGAGTGCGGAAAATAAAAGTCCTAATTAAACTATTACATCCCATAGGCAATTACATAATTGAAAAAGAAAAGCAAGAAAAATCGTCCGAAACGTTATAACCTGTGAACAGATACAAAATCGGAAATACGAGAAAATTGCATAAGAAGAAAATGTTAGTAAAAATAAATATTTTTGAATGAGGAAAAAGGTTTTGTGTTGGTAATGACATTAATATGATAAAATAAATTTTTAGTAATTTTTGGAATTGATTTGATAATTTAAAAACAATTAAAAGTCATTTAAACAATTAATTAGTAATTAAATTAAATATGCATGCAAAAATAATAATTTTTATTTTAAAAATTAAATAAACATTTTTCTGATGATTATGCAAAAAATAAATATTTTTGGAGTTTTTTAGATGCATGATAAAATTATTTGAAGATAAATTAAATTAGATGAAAATATTAAAGAAAAATAAGAAAATAAGAGTTAGTTTCAAAAGAGTAAAAAAACAAAGGGTCTTGCCAGGGATCGAACTGAAGACCTTGGAGAGAATCTTCCCATACACGCGCCTTTACCACTGAGCCAGAGTGTACTTGGTGTCTGGAAAATACAAACGCGTGAATATAAGTGTACGCGTGTCATGGATTTTGGAATTCAACGCACAGTCAGCCATGTGGGGTCCAGGATGCATAGATGGACGAATCGGAACGCGCGGAATTGCCACGCCAGTCACGCCGGAGTCAACACACGTCAACGACGTCGGATCCCTAGCTCCGGTCGTCTTCTCCGACCAAACAAAATTCGAAACCTGCAAAATACGTGAAATAAAAAGCAAAGGGATACCCTACCCCCCTAAATCGATCATTCCGAGTTCAATGGTGGTGTTAGTTTCTCCTGAGAGTGCTTGTACAAGCCGGTTCGATCGAAACAGCTCACGAAGCCCTAGCCATGGCAAATCAGTTTTCCTACGTTCAAGCTTGCATGTAATGGTTCAAACATGATCTAAACGTACCCTGAGTTCAAATAAACACACAAAAATCATTAACAATGCATGAATTTATGAAATCGAAAATCAAAAAAATACCAAATCGGAGCAAGCTTGGGAGCACGATCTGGGAAGTTTTTGCTTCGAGTAAGGGTTGGTTTTGATTGCTAGGATATCAAGGAACACGTTTGAGTGCTTAGAACACCTTGAAACTTGCTGGAAAACAAAATTCGAAATTTCCAACTTTGAGAAAATTTTGAGAATTTTAGGGTTGCTTGTATGGCCTAGGGTTTCGTCCTTGGTCTTATGTAATGAGCTGGGTATTTATAGAGTGAAGAGTGAGAGCAAAGAGAGTGAAAAAAGATATGACATTCAATGTAAAATTATTTCCTTTCAAATAAAATCAAATTTTTGAAAATTTGATTTTCTCTTCCATATGCAAGCTAGCACGAATTTCACAAGTCTTGTGGGCTATCTTGGTCCTCAAGTTTGATAAAAATCCAACCCATTTGAAAATATATCTTGTTTTCATATTTTATATAATTTAAATTTGAATTAAAACCTTTTAAATTAAAAAATAAATCAATAAAATAGAATGTGGTCATGGCAAGGCATCAATAGGTCACAAATAATATTATGATCAATTTTGGATCAAAAAATTATAGGCCCATTTGGAAAAAATTGGATTTTGACAAATTTCTCCTTTTGTGCAATTGTTCAAAATGCCCAACTTCGTAAGGTGTATTTTACTCAATTTTCCATATTTTTTAGTGTTCTTGGACTTTTTAGAAATCTCTAGGTGTCCTCTAAACAACCTCTTTGGTTTCATCTCAATTGGAGTTTCCATGCTCAATAAATCTTCAAAACAAAAAGTTGACTTTTTGTTGACTTTGAAAAGAACTGTAATGTTTTGATCCATACCTTCCAAATGAAGCATTTTTTGATGAATCATGATCAACCCTTGATCAAATGATGAATGTGACTTCAAAATGAGGATGTTGACCAAAAATCAGGAAGTTTGACTGTATGTTGACCACAGTTGACTTTTTGTTCAATACAACTGATTTTCAACCATCTGAGCAATTGTCTGAGGAAACCTGACTTGTGAGGCTTGAAACTTGACATGGAGAATCAGTGAAGCATATGAGGAGGTATGATGACCATTGGGGATGTTGGAAATCTATCTGGATGTGAGGATTGCCAAACCCTAGTTTGGGTTGATTGTCTAGGAGAGGGTTTGTCTGATCAACCCTTGAGGAATCCTTGAGCATGGATGTATGAAATGTCTTCAGAAGTAGGAGGGAAAATTTTGGGGTATGATAGCTGGCAGCGTCCAAAAATCCAACCTATTACACTCAGTTTGTGGCGCCAACAGGATGACGCGACGTGAACTGGAACTTACTAAGGTCGCGGCGCGAAAGGGAGTTCGCGGCGCGTACTGAGATGATTTGGTCTTAATTTTCTGATTTTGAGTTTTGCCCAAATTTAAGTACTTTGGCTAGGGGAATTCTAGTAGACTTTTATGAATAAGATATTACTAGTAATTAGTAAGGAATGACATAGGAATCAATTAGAAAGAGTTCCAAATTAATATGTCAGTAAATGTAAGCGGTTCGGCCGATTAATCAAAATGGGAAGAATCGAGGAAATGGCTCGTATACGCTAGTAAGTTATCGTGGCATGTTCTTTTGTTGAATCCATGTTGAATGTAATGAATTATTGTTGTTGAAAGTGGTTGTTGTTGAAATTTTTTGTTAGTAATTAATAAGGAATGATACCGGAATCGATTGGAAATAGTTTTGTTAGTTTGTGTTGGTGGTTGTACGCGATATAGTGAATTAACCGGAAATTGAAGGAATTGAGGTAGTGTGCCATTATAATAAACTAAGATAAGTGATTATATTGGTAGAAAGTTTGTTAAATAAGTGAAAATATGGTTGTATGGTTTTATTACATTAGGTTGGATCATGTACATTATATGAATACCGACAAGAGCGAAATGGTTGACAATAATGGATGGTGTTTTGGTTAGCCGAGGTATTGTAGTAGCGTTGAAATAGTAAAAGTCGGCTAGTTGTCGTATTGTGGACTAGTAGTATACTTAATGACTAGAATCAATTCTAATTCAATAGTGAATGGATAGTAACGTGATGGTTGTTGAAAGTAGTTCCGAATAGAAATGCTAGCAATCCAAACCGATGAACAGTTGACTAGAATTAGATGGAAACAATCTGAATGATTGTAAGTTGAATCATATAAATAAGTTACCTAGAGATTAATGTAGTAACTAGTAGTGGATTATTGAGTGGATGAGAATAATATATGTGGGTATTAAGTTGTAGGCTTTTTAGCCAGTGATGAGTTGTTGTTAATTACGTTGATTACGTCGTAGGCCTCTAGCCAATGTTGAGTTGATTATGTTGAGTTGTTTATGTTGAGTTGATTATGTTGAGTTGTTGATATTGAGTTGATTATGTTGAGTTGTTTATGTTGAGTCGATTATGTTGAGTTGACTACGTTGAGTTGATTATGTTGTAGGCTTTTAGCCAATGTTGTATTGTCGTTGATATGTTGTTTATGCTGTAGGCCTATGGCCAGTGTTGAAATGGAAATTACGTTGTTGTTGTGTGTTGTCATTGAGTTTCCGTAGTTGATCGAGTTGATGTTGTGGTTTGGTCTCATGGCATATATTGCATTATTATGTTGAAGTCTTATGCCTTGGCCTTGATGGCAAACACGTTGGCCGTTGGGGACAAAGTTGATTATGTTGAAGGCTTATGCCTTGGCCTTGATGGCAAACACGTTGGCCATTGGGGGAAAAGTTGATTATGTTGAAGGCTTATGCCTTGTGCCTCAGAATTACTGGCAAATGATTACGTTGGGAGTTTTACTCTAATGGTACCACATGCATATGCACAGTTGAGTCGCATTAAATTCGCATAATTATAGTTGTTATGTTGATGCGTCGGTTGATTTACGTTGTTGTTGTTATTCACAAATTGTGAAATAGTTGTTACATTGTGTTGGAAATGTTGTTGTAATCGTTGTTGGTATTTGTCGATATAACTGTTGTTTTGATTATGTGAAGCGATGAATTATATGATCTACATTCTAATATATTATTTATCATGAATTCAATTATATTGGTAGATATCTCACCCTTTCATTTGTTTCGCCATTGCCTTTATACTAGTAATGTGCAGGTATTCGAGAATGAAGAATTTAGTTGATGTTAGTCCAAGTCGGTCTAGTTGCTCTGATACGTAGCACTCGGGGGATGTTTAGTTTATGTCATTTCAGTTGTTGTTATTGATGTTGTATTTTAAGTTGAATAATAACAAGTACTATGATGTTTTCAAGTTGTCTTAATTTAATAAAGATGAATACTTATGAATTTCCGCTGCATGTTAAATAAAATATTTGTTTGTTTTAAAAGCTGAAGCAAGAGTTATTGACCCCCTGATAATAATAGTGTTATGTATCTGATGTGTTTATGTTGTTAAAGTCGTAATGTGGCATCCCATGTGTTGTATGAAAAATTAAAAATACTCTGATTTTCCTTATATTTTTCGGGTAGAATTTGGGGTGTTACAGTTGGCATTGAAACACCAGCAACACTAGATGCCCTCCTCCTTAAGGCTCAGACATACATCCAATATGAGGAGAAGGATGCAGTCAATTACAGTCGACATTGCAACATGAATGACCTCGCCAGTCGCCCCGACGAGAGGGCATAAACTGACAGAGATAAATTTTTCTGTTATTACTGATAGAGCATCATGTGCTCTTAAGTAAATTACAATGTATTTAGAAAGAGAAATTCCTAATAAACACTTATCATTGCCCTCATAATTTTTATAATTAAGGGCCAATAATTTTATTATAAAATATACAGCTAATTAACACATGTACAGCTTGGTATGATATAAGCAAATCGTCCCCTGCGGACACAACTGACTGGCAGATATATGTTCCCCGCGAAAACAACTTCTTGGCAAACATATGTTCTTCGCAAACAACCTAGCAAGCATACGGTCCCCACATCCGAGTAAAAACAGAAAGGGGCATACTATCTCAAAAACCTACATGGGGAAGAACTTGCTCAGTCATAAAACGCCGAAAAACTTAAAAAATACTATAGGTAAGGTGCAAACTTTCGACATGCCCCTGATTACCATCCGAGTATTAAGAGCTCGATACCAAGCGCACGCCCCGGTACCAGCGATGCGCCACAAACACGACTTTAAGGGATCCTCGCTCCACATATATAACGAGCCAGATCCTTGCCTCGACACGAGGGACTCAAACGAGCCTTGTTGTCTAAGTACCACGCTCGGTAGAACACCTAATTCGTGATGGGACGTTCACGCCACCGACCACAAGTCTTTAATCAAGACTTGAGTTCCGGATCAAGCCCGGTAAACAAACTGTTACCCTTCGACTAGTCACCCTACACTAGTAAAGACATACATTAAACGAGCAAACCCCCCAAACACTTAGCAAAAAATACTTGTAAAATAGCTCAAAACTACGAGCGTACCGACGAATAAACAATGTATGAGCATGTCCTCGTAAAAATCACAAAACGTCTCTATCACAGATGACAAGCGCCATCAAATGCACTTTCCTCCTTAGTGCCCAGGATGGCTTTAAGTTGTCACTTTTGTGCCTAGAAGCAACGACTTGGGGGCTACTATTTTGGACTGCCCGAAGGGATGTTGGGCAAGCCATCTCTCCGAGCCTGGTAGCGTGTCGAACGAACCGAAAGGCCTCCAAAGGGCATCATCCTCCTGTTCTGCACATAGCCAGAACCCGTCTGCTCGACGGGTGTCGAGCAGATCAGATCAACTCTCTTAATCGAGGGCTATGCCCGTTATGTCCCCATCTGGTCGACATAACGGCTAGTTTTGAGCATTCTCGCTCGGTTTGACCAGGTCAGCTCAGATCGCTATATTCACGGATCCGCTTATCTAGGCCCAAATATAGCAATCAATGAGAATCCTCCTATCATCATTATATAAACCCTCATATCTTTGAGTGCAAAGTATCACATTCTTACTCTAACAACCCTAATATTCTCTTGTTCTCATCCTGATCACTTGTTTACTTTAGCATCGGAATGCCTTGCAGGTACACTACCCCCTCCTCAACATCAACTTGTTCGAAGGATCTCCATTCACTCCGGTCATCTCCAATTCTGATCATTTATTCAGATCAAGAGTTAAATAATAATTATTAATTGTAATGACATTTAGGTGTATGAAAATCCATCATTAAAATTGATTTAGTCAGATGATTTTGATAGTAATCTTTTTTATTATATTAAGAGAAGATTAAAGTATAAATTAACTAAACATAAGTTATTTTTGAAAATTAAGTATAAATTAACGCGACATGATAATTGGTTTTGAAAATTATTATTAATTTGGTTAGCAAATGAAGTTTTGACCAGAAAATAACCCAAAATCAGTTATAAGCAAATAAACAAGACTTTAATGGTGGTGTAAAAAAAATTTATATATAATCAAATTATTTTAAAATGTTAAATTATAAAATCACTTTAAAATTGAAAGTATGATTAGATGCTTTACATGATAAAAATATTTTACATTCTGAATGCATCATCTATTTTCTCAATAGCTAATGTTCAAAACACTACATTTTCATATATTACAAATGAGTTAAATTAAATTCATTACTTTATTATTTTAATAAATTTATCTTTTCTCATAGCAAGGCAAGGCATCAAAGAGTTGTTGTTTCTCTACACTTTGTGAGTTGTGACAGCCTAAAACAAAACATTTAGTAGCAGCATAGAACCATATAATATCTACAATTATTCTTATCCAAAAAAGGTAGTATAGTTTATATTATCTGCAGTATTAACTTTTAATTAATTAATTCAAAATAATAGTAATACTAGCATAAAGGAATGCATTTGCAATGGAAGAAAGAATAGAAGCAAAAATGAAAAACCAAAATGAACAGCGAGTTGTTATCTTAGGAGGAGGAATCGCCGGTTCCGTCGTCGCAAAATCTCTTCAATCTCATTCGCATGTCACCCTCGTTGATCCGTATATTCTCTTCCTTTCTCTTTTTCAATCTTCTTTCTGTAATCATGATTCAGGGTGATTTTTTTTTGGAATTTTGATGGATAGTTGAAATTTTGGATTACCCTTTTGTATTCATAAAATCATAATCGCTTTTTAAAATTACCCATTTCTCAAAGTTTAAATTTTGAGGCTGAAAGTTGTGTTTTATTTTTATGAATTAGGTCATGTTTGAATTGACTTATGCGTAAGTGCTTATTTGATTAGTGTTTATGCGAAAGTGCTTTTTTTATTAAGTTGTTTCTGTACTTATGAATCCAGGAAGGAATATTTTGAGATTCCATGGGCAAGTCTGAGGGCAATGGTGGAGCCATCTTTTGCAGAAAGGACATTGATAAACCATAGAGAGTATTTCACAAAAGGTGACCTTGTTATGTCCAGTGCTGTCAATGTGACGGAAACGGAAGTGTTGACTGCGGACGGTGGTCGGGTTCCGTATGATTATCTTGTTATTGCAACTGGTCATGCAGATCCTGTACCGAAAGTTAGGACTGAAAGACTTCATCAGTATAAAGAAGGTAAGCTTTAGCTTGTATCTTTTATCGGGTAAGATGACAAAAATGTTATGAATTTTAACTGGTGCGAAATATGCAGACAATTAGTTGAACCTACATTACCATCGGTGTTGTCAAATAGCGGTTCTAGGGGCACTCTAGCGTAGAATTTTTTTAACAAATCACTATTGCTCTGCAATATGTTATTGACATGTTGATTGCCATTCAGTGTTTCTGACATTATAATTGCAAAGGTAATCTTTGAGGATACTCAGATTCTTCCATTGAACCTCTGTTGGCTAGGTTTTTATACTATCTTAGAATTTATGTGGGACCTAACTTAATCTTACAAAACTGACTTGTAAGGCGAGAGAAGCTTGGGTTTAATAGACACTACGCGAGCCATATCTCTAGGCAGTGTGACACTAAATTCACCCTTTCATACCCAATACGAAGGTGTTTGAGGCTGCAATGAAATCAACCCAAATGCCGCAATGACGTGGCTAGGGACATAATGAAACCATAATTTCTAACAATATGAAATGAATAATTGCAATGTATTCAATAAATATAAGTTAGGGATGAGTTAGGCCCAACCCAAAATTTTGAGATTTTGTATCGTTGTTCAAAACATATCACATACCAACATTGTTCATTTTTAGCATAGTGTTTTGTGAATGATTTTATAGAATAGATTCAATTAAACAATGTAATGAATTGTCACTGTCATAATTTGAGTTATGAATTTAATTTTCTCTGGCAGAAAATCAAAAGATAAAAGCTGCTCGTTCCGTTCTGATTGTTGGAGGAGGTCCAACCGGTGTGGAACTTGCTGGAGAGATAGCGGTTGATTTTCCAGACAAGAAGGTTACACTAGTGCACAAAGGACCAAGACTGCTGGAATTCGTAGGGGCAAAAGCTGCTGATAAGACTCTAAAATGGTTGAAATCTAAGAATGTTGACGTGAAACTAAACCAAGCAGTCGACTTAAACAGTGCCACAGATGGACACAAGATATATCAAACTTCAGTCGGGGAAACTATCGAAGCAGATTGTCATTTCTTATGCACGGGAAAACCACTTGCTTCGGCTTGGCTTAAAGAAACTGTGTTGAAAAATGACTTAGATATTTATGGAAGGATTAAGGTAGATGAACAATTGAGAGTTAAGGGGCGGACCAACATTTTCGCAATTGGAGATATTACAGATATTCCGGTAAGTGCTTTTACTATTAGCATTATTTTTTTTGAGCTTATCTACTGACATGAGCGTTTTCATATAATGTGAATCGAACAGGAAATCAAGCAAGGGTTTTTAGCACAGAAGCAGGCAGAAGTGGTTGCGAAGAACGTGCGGGTGATGATAGAGGGAGGAAGAGAATGTCGGAGGGAAAGTTACAAACCACATTCAGTATTGGCAATAGTTTCACTCGGGAGGCATGATGCAGTTGCACAGTTCCCATTCATAACAATCAGTGGAAGAATTCCTGGCATAATAAAGTCTGGAGATTTATTTGTTGGTAAAACAAGAAAACTAATGGGTCTCAGTCCTCATATTGTATAAACTTGACTTGATATGGTGTGTGCACAAATCAATCTGTTTCAGTGAAGTAGTTCTTGACATGTAATCTTTAATATATTAAAATAGAATATACGTTTAGGCGTCAAATTTAATATAAAGTTTCGCCTAAACACGTGAATCGCACTGGGTGGAAGTACTAGTAATTGTGTAAAAGTTAAAAGCTGGAAGCTGATGTTAATGATGCATTATTGTGGTATTGACATATTTGGTTTAATAAAATTGTTTTAAAGATTAGTTGGTCTATTTACAAAATTAACATATTTGTGATTGTGTAAGTTATTAACTCGTGGAACACACTTTCTGTGTTATCTACTACACTATTTTTTTTATTAGTTCAAGTCTCTTTCTTATTATGTGATAATGTTTTAGAGGCCAACAATACTATTATGTGCTTATGTATTAACATGCTACTATATACAAAAGGGTTACTCATCGCATAACTCTCCATGTGTTTCTCATCGCATTACCTGAGATACGCAACATTCCCATGGAACATGGCAAAACCAATGTTAAAAAAATTCTGGATTTTAAACTCTAGATTCTTTCTAGATACTACTACTTAACACATTACAATCTCATCCAGAAAGGTTTTTGAAAATAGTATGAACATAATATGGATTTTGATATCCGAACGCAAGGTTCATTTATCAGCTTATAAAATTAGATGATTTAAAACAATGAGCAGTGAAGTAACGATTTAAAACAATGAGCAGTGAAGTACAAAAATATAGAAGAATGTTGTTTTGGAATAAAAATATTGAGTGACAATAGAAGGAGATTTTTGTAAGATTTTTGGAAAAAAAATGGTGTTATGAGTCTTATGATCATGAGGAGAATAAATTCTGGACCAATTTTTCACAAAATGGGGGGTGTCTTATAATGAACTGATTTTGTTGTAGAATGGGTGAGTCTGAATTTTGAAATTCGGAGTATAGAAAAGGAAATTTTGGGTTTCCATAGAATGCATGATCAATACATGAGTGTAGTGAACACAACCTTAAAAGAACTCGCCCTATTACATGAGCGCCAAGTCACTTTTGCATCCCAATTATCAACCCAACAAAAACAAAAGATAACACATTGTCCAATGCCTTCCATGCACTATAACTAACATCATATATTCATATACCAATGTACACTATGCTACGAAATGAAACAAATACAATACTGATAAAAACACCACATCATTGTACACAAGTTTCTAACCCTAAAATATTTTAATTTTTTTATCGTCGCTGACTTGTGCAACAAAGTGTTTGTAGGTACCCCCTCTAATGTTAGACTAAAAGCATTAAAAAACCTCTTATAAACTAAAGTTCTCCATCAAACCCAAGTTCGCAAACCCATTTGTGATCCCTCGAGGATACCACCTTATGCACCATCGTCATTGTTGTTTGTATATCTCACCCAAATTGAGGGAGACAAAGATACTCATTTTAGAAACACTTTTGGTGGAAGGATAAACGAATACCTAATTCATTGAGGGCTTCAAAAACCATTAGGAATAAGGACATGCAACAGAACGACAGATCATGTTGAACATGTGGAACTCATATATGTCTTTTTGAACATTATGTGAAATTATATTTTGGAGGTTTATTGATAAAGGAATCTCTCAATAACATATTTCTGGATATGCTTTTTATGGTGACAGTTAACAACTTAAGTGCAAGCATAACAAGCAGTCAATGATGCAACTCAAACTAAGCTAGGGTTTAATGATCACTACAAGTTCTCTAATGATGACACTAAACAAGAATGCATATCAAGCATAATCTTCAAGAAGAATTCAAGCAAGTGTTTGTATGAAGGTTTTATCTGACAATTCTTGAAGCTTCAAAGAGAGGAATATGTAACGTGACACGTCTAAGTGAATATGTATTATAAAAGCATAAGGTTTTTCTCATAAAGTTATACGACTAATAACACACACACAAACGAGCTTTATAACTTATTTTTCTTTAGAAAATATCCTCACTACTACGTAAAAGTTGTAACACCCTTCTAAATACCCCGCGAATAATATAATTAATTCAGAGTTAACATGCATACAAGGGCGTCAAAATTGATTTAAAAATATAAAATTCCAATACATATGTCATGCTTTGCTGAGGAACATGAATTCAATCAATAATTAATCAACACATGTTTAACACAGCAGAATTTTTCATTCAAACTTGGATAATTCAAAACCAAATAATTATCATAAGGTCAATGCCTTAGTTCATAAACAATTATCCAAAGCAACATCAATTAAAACAACAGAGTTTAATGATGACTCTAAAATAAATGTTCCCCAGTGTTACAAGACCAGAGCATGACACCGACACACGATAAAATAAATAGCATAGCTCTACGAGCCATCCTCACCAACTCCTAAGCCGTTAAAGCTTCAATCCGAAATCATCAAAGTAAGGGTGAGATTACATCATAATTAAAATGCATTATAAATTCATAAAATAAATAAAACTTCATAAGCTATTACTTCACCCTATTTATCATAATAGATTCAATCCTTCATTCCACAAAAGCACAAGTCATGAACATGCATCAAACACAACAACCAAATCATAACACTGGAAATCTTCCAATCATGTTATGATTCATACAAATACAATGCAAGACTCTATGCATGTGGTATCAATCGTGAATTAAATTCACCTTACCGTTTCATTCCAACTCGGACACAATATCAACATTTGTTCCATTCCAACTAGGACACAGATACAGTTTCATCGATTCGTCCATAATCACCCGGACATGAATCCAGCCCCACCGCTCATTCCAAATCGGCAACGGTTATTGGCAATACTCACTAATTCCACACAATGGGAATTAGCTACCACCAAATGTATATGCATGCACATCATAAAAGCATGCAACATTCAACACAGGTTATGATAACATCATACATCATAAACCATCATCAATCTAAAACATGATAACCGTCCTTTATCATGAACATCATCAAACAACATAAACATGCACACCATCAGACATACATCATCATCAACCAAAACATGATATCAATCAACTATCATGAACATCGCCAATAGCATAAACATGCAAGCACTTACTCATCAATTAGTAATGTTATCACCAACATACACATATAGTCATCATTATAAACACAAACATCATCACAAAACCACACACCATTGCCTACCCACGAAGTATGCAAGGTACAAATAACCACAAAGTCGGAAAATCAACACTTTCCAAAATAAAACCAAGTTACCATTATTTTCTTTATTTCATAAAATAGAATATTTAATTTAAGGAATAATGTCCAAAACGGAGATTAAAAAGGACTTACGGTTCAAAAGTTATGAATTTTCAAAGTTTAATATTTTTCAAAAAGTATCAGTGGTAACTGGTTCCTCTAGGGGAGTAACCGGTTCCCACTATCATAGTGAAAACACGTTGCTGGGGAACCTGGGTTCTCCTATAGAGTAACTGGTTCTCAAGTTTTATAAAAATCAACTTTATGGAAAATGTACTAGGAACCTGGTTCCCCCCACAGGGTAACTGGTTACCACAACTCAGGAAAATCACCTTACTGGAAAGTATATGAGGAACCCGGTTCCTCCTAGAGGGTAATCGGTTCCTGCGACTCCTGTAGCAGGAAATCATTATTTTGACAGCATCTTCCATTCCCAATCCATCCAATAGTTCCAATTACAAACTCATACATAAATAACACCAAAACATATCCCAATACATGATTCCAATGCCATAACAACACACCACAACATCATACAACAACTCTATAACACCAATTGTATCAAGAATATCAAAAATCAGACATTTAGGGTCAAAACTCATAAACCTAGAAATCCTAAATTGGGATTCCTAATCTCTTACTCTATTCTACCATTCTCAAAACTCGTAATACATTATAATTAGAGTAATCACCCCTTACCTTAGCCAATATCTTGAATCTTCCTTGGGCTTTAGGTTCCTCTTCCTCCTTTGATCTTCTTCTCTTCTCACGTAGATTCTCTTGTTTCTCCCAATTTGGTTTCCAATTCTTTTTTCTTTCTTATTATTCTATTATAATAATAATAACAAAATAGTTAGAGGCTTTTACTTCATACACCTCTCTCCTCTACTAATCACCACATAAGTCCAATTCTTTTTCTTTATTTATTTATTTCCAATAATTCCGAAAATACAAATAATTCAACTTTTAATTAAATAAATAATTCAAATTCAAATTATTTAATAATTGAAAATATTTGGGTGTTACAAAAGCCATTTCACAATGGTTGGAAAAGGGATACCACAATGTCTGACCAACTGTTGTGAGGTAAATAGTGGTTGTATGTATGATGGTTTTTACAACAGGCGTGTGGTGATAAACTACGTAGCATGCTACCTATCACAAAATTTATATTAAACAATCGTTGTGATATATATTTAGTTCATGAGTTTGAAACCCAACAACATCAATTTATTTGGAATATAATTAACATTTCACCATAGTCACACAAGATAACCATTCTAGTATGTACCCTGAGTTTATTATGAAATATTTGGATTCTTTTTTTCTCCTACACCTCACTAAACATTTACAGCCATTAAAATTGAACAATAATTTGAAAACTTAAAATGTTCTTGAAAAACAACTTAAACGAACCATTGTTTTTCCAATTGCATGCATCTCATAATTCATCTCTTGTTATTTAACACATATAATTTGGTTCAATTCCCCGAGTTCTTACAGAAACGGTTCATTCTCTTCTACTTTATTTTTCTAAGCATCAATATGTTGATTAATTCACAATCATCATCATTGTTATCATCATTATTATTTTAATTGACGATGATGATTATTATGATGAAGATGATTCAGAATTTCTTAACAAATTTGATATTTGCAATATTAACTAAAAGAGAAAGAATCGTTGCTTTGAAGAACTTGAGGCATTAAACAAAGTTCTACGTGTTAAAGAGCGATCTATGAATTACGAGATGAATGCAATTTGAAGAACATTGATTGATCTAACGTATTTTTGAAATATAACTTAATTTTAAAAAAATTATTTTCTAAATCAATTTAAATGATTGATTTTTCAATGAAGTGTTAGTGAAATATGCAATCTACATATAATATAATAAACTCAATTGGATTTTTTTAGAACATTTACCAACAACAACAACATAAATTAATAATCTGAAGTAGATCTACTTTGTGTTGCTATGAAGAAAAAATATAAGGAGGATGATGCTTCCAAAATAGCTCCACACTTCTTATATTGTTTCTCCATAGCAACACAAACCACTATAAACCACACCCATAATATATACTTTCTCAAACCATATTTTGAAATATAAACAACTTTTAGAATGTTAAAGTGTTTTGGAAAGACAAACTAGCATTAATAGCATCTTAAACAAAACTAAAACATACCCCAAAAAAGAAGTAAATCATGCCAAATGAAAGACCCATTATTAAGAAGAACAAGTGTCATACATGGAACAAATATGAAAAATATAAGAAAACTAAAGGAGAAGAAATAGAAAGATAAAGTGTATCAACTTGATTACCTTTTAGTTTGAAGAAGGCTAGCATGACGAGTTCGTTGCATCGGAAGAGAGGGGGTTTTAGGGTTTTATTTTGAGAATAAGGAATAAAGCATATGAATAATATGGAAGAAAGCCTATGAAGAAGAATATGAAAAAGAAATCAGATGAACTTGATTACCTCTAAATTTGAAAATGTTTATGAGGACAAGTTTGCTGCAGTGGAAGAGAGCATTGTTAGGGTTTTGTTTTGAGAGTGACGACTATTATGAAGGAAAGCTTGATAACTTAGCTTTTATATATATATATATATATGTGTGTGTGTGTGTGTGTATGTGTGTGTGTGTGTGTGTGTGTGTGTAAACCTTATCGCTAGGACGGTTAAAAAATTGTGATAATATGTAAATACAATTCACAACGGTTTTTGGTAATAATTGTGGTTATAAGTATTTTTATTTTAATGTATTTATAAAGGTATAATGTCAATCCCTTTTTGTAACGAAAAAAAGAAAACATTGTTGGTGCTGAGAATCGAAGCAAGTAACCTTTAATATATCTCAACGGTTCGATTTAAAGATTGTGATAAAATGTATTTTAATAAAATATTAAAAAATCAAGGTGAGCGAAAATTAAATATTACTACGGTTATTTAGATGACCGTAGTAATGTAGTGTTATCAAATGTATATTTTGTAGTTGTGCTCTAAAAATATTTTAAAGCCATGTTATTTGGCACTTATACCCAATCAATTGGGTCAGTGCAAAAGTGTGCGCTAAATAGTTAGGACAATGTCTTAATAGATGAGAAACAACTATATATCTTTTCTCACCTTTTTAAAACTTACTAAATTGTTGTTTTTAGGCCAACCGATTGATTGGTGCATTATGCCAATAGATTGACTCATCAAATTTTGGACACATAAATTTTTCTTTTTTGTGTCTACCTCTAGCCTATAAATAGAGGTCTATTATCTCATATTTACACATCTAGAATCATGAAATCTCCTATCACACTCCTTTCTCTCTCTTTCTCACTTAGATAAAAATTTAGTAGTAGTACTTTAGAGAAAGGTCTTTTGCAAGTGAGGCATTTGTGTAATTCTGGAAGGGTAGTTGTGATGACTGGTTTTTTTCATCGGTTATTTTAAAATAATGAAGTCTCCACCTAATTTTATTTTTTCTAAAAAGAATGGGAAAATATAGTTAAACCCAAAAATGACGGATAAGGCAGTCTACGAGACCAAAAGATACGGATTCGGGAGTCGATTATGCAAGGGGAAGGTATTAGCACCCCTCACATCCATCGTACTCGATGGGACCTATTTAGTTCTAAGTGTTTGTGTGTATATTCGCTAATTTCTAAGTCATGATCGAGAAATAAGGAAGAAGAAAAGGGTTTGTTTATTATTATATTGAGTTTGTCGCGATTTCAAAACCTTGTGCCTACGTATTCCCTCGTGCAACGGGAAAGTCAAAACTCCGTAGTTCTTCTTGAGAATGTTTAATTTGGTTGTGTTGATTTTATAAGAAAAATCGTGCATTAGACATTTCAAATGCTTGAACTTTGACTTGTTTAGTTTGTTTGAAAAGCTAAGTCTTTGTTCGTATTTGAAATGGCTATTGCACACTCTTTGTAAGAAAAAAGATTGATAATCGCGCATGAGCGAAAAAGAGTTGAGTGAGTTGAATTGATTTTAAGTGGGTGAAAAAGTACCGAACAATAGGACTAACGTCTTATGGTTCAAATACTAGAAACTAGAGGAGCTAATACTCAGACGAGTCGTCTATCACCCAAAAAGGTTTTCTTATAAAAAAGGTGAGGTGAAACAAAGTTCACGTTTTTTAGGAGTCTTTAAACAATTGGTCTAGCGTCCATCAAATTAAAGACTAGGAGTTTATTTGGCACAAGTTTTTAAACAATTGGCCTAGCGTCCAACAATTTAAAAACTCATATTTTTATTGTAAAAAATAATTTTTGAAAAAAGACACTCGACGTTGGATCGAGGTTTGTAAATTAATTGTGAAAATATTTTGATGTTTGGTGTATGGATGGAATTGAATCGAGTCATGATTAATCAAGTATATGGACTTAATTAATCTCGTGAGGATAGGTTCTCTCACCCCCAACTATGAAACTCTTGTGCATGGACAAATGGTATATGGACCAAATTATTTGGGTTATGGTTAATCGAAACAGCAAGGGTTTCGATTAACCTCGTGAGAATGGTCATGCCCATTCCCAACTATGAGACCCTATTTAGACGTACGAGGAAAACTATGAAGTAGAGTTATTTATATTAAGTGTGTGTGAAGTGTACAAGTGTGGATAATTTCGTACAATCATACAAGAAGCGAGTAAATAATTATCACACAATACACATTTAAATCTTTAAATAATTATTATAAAAGATCTTTTTTATTTGATAAAAATCAACTAATAATTTAATTGATAATTATCAAATAAAAATTATCCTACAACTAATAATTATTTAATACAAAGCATCACAATTTTTGCAAAAAAAGAAATAAAAGAAAACGAGTTAAGGGTTAGAAATGGGCTTGATTGCAGAAATCTGAGGGGGTGTTGGAAGTAGAAGAGGCCCATGCCCAATGTGAAGTCCACTGATCAAACACACTAGACATCTGAGGGCACATCGTGGGGAGGCGTGATTAGAAGCGTCGGATCTTGATCCCAGGGCTACGGACGGATGCGCATGGTAATACCATATGGAGGCAAGCATCAGATCATCCTGGATAATTAGTGGGTTGTGACATGTGTCACCACCACTAATTAACACCTAAACTTGATTTTAAAATAAACAAACAAGCTTAATGAAAAAAAACGAAATCAGTTCAAACCAAATCATAACTTAAATCTCTCTCTCTCTCTCTCTCTCTCTCTAAACGCTCTGACGTCTCTCTAAACGCTCTGGCTGGAGAAGATTAAAAGGTCGCGCCAGAAGTCGCCCTTACGGTGGCGGCGGGCGGTGGCGATACTTAGATTCTTGATTTTTTTCATTTTTCTTGTTCCTCTCTTCATCCTAAACACTACTATCGGTTTTTTTTAGATACTTGTTGGAATCACGTAGATCTAAAGAAGGAAGTCTGAAACCCTAATCCTATTTCATGGTAAAATCGATGATGACATAGAAATTGAAAGTGAGAAAAAAGTAAAGCAGCAAAGGGAAAGGGTCACGGTGGTGGTTTGAGGATCCGACAACGGTGGACGGCGGTTTTAGACCGCAACCCTGGTGAGACTCTTCTGATTACCTTTACGATCTTCTTTTCCTCTTAATCTTTCTCAAGTTCTGGAGGGTTATGTGTTAGGGAAAATGATGATAATATAATTTTTAGGGTTTTTGATTTTTTGCTTCTTTGATGTTCTTGTTGTTTTTTCTGTTTGATCTGGAATGATTTGTTTTTTAGGGTTTCTCTGAAAAAATGGTAGCTACGTGAACAATGTCTCTGCCTTGATCTTTGTGCCAATTGAATGTTTTTATAGTGTTGAGAATTAGGGTTTTTGTGTTGCTGGACTTAACTTTCTGGAAAAATGGCCATTACGAATTTTTATTGGGCTTCAAGTTTTCTGATACTTATATTTTTTTATTGTTGGGCTGGAAATGTTCTTGATATGTTACTTGTTGTTTTACTGTGGTAATTCTGACTTGCAGTTTTGTTTGTGATTTCTAAAATATTGGTTATTGTGATGTTGAACTTGGGCTGAAACCTGAACTTTGTACTTGATGCTTGTTGGACTATGATGATATTCTGAGTTTTCCTTTTGCACACCTCCCTTTTATGAACCAAACTTCGTTTGTGATTTTCAATAAGCATTTCTTTTGCCAATGATTAAAAAATTTGATTTTTTGTATGAGGCTTGTGAGTTTGAATTGATCCTTTTACTTACATTGTGAACCAAATATCATATTTGAAGATTTGCAATGGTTGCCTATGATTGGTTATGGAACAACATAATATGAGGCCTTTTGTGTTGCCTAAACATGATTAGAAAAAACCCTCATTGGAACTTGATTCCTGAACTACAACCCTAATGATGAATTGAAAACCTTTGAAAAACTTATCTTGTTCATGTTTCAAATTCTTGATAGATTTTCTAACCAATTTCTTTTTCTTATTTCATGAATGAATGATGGATAAGCCGGAGAGAGCATAGAGGAGGACTTGGAGATAAAATCATGG
Organism: Vicia sativa; assembly: GCA_021764765.1. Taxonomy (NCBI): domain Eukaryota; kingdom Viridiplantae; phylum Streptophyta; class Magnoliopsida; order Fabales; family Fabaceae; genus Vicia; species Vicia sativa. The sequence goes on along the minus strand of CM038793.1, from coordinate 142,810,295 downwards.
CAAGGTGTGGGAAAAAGAAGCTTGAAGATGAATCTTGAAGATTTGGAGGGAACTTGAAGAAAAGATTATGAAGACCTTTATTAGAAGAATCTAATACTTAGGATAGGAACCATTCAAATTTTGTTTTGTAAAGACTTTGAACTTGTAATTAGAAAGCTTGGAAATTGAACATTTGTAACAATACTTTAGAGAAAGTATTTTTGAAAATATAAGTCTTTTTGCAATGTCTTCTAGACTTGTATCGTATCAATTCAATTTTCTTTGCCAAAGTACTTGCAAATACAAGTTGAATCTTGAAAGAAAATAGTAACGTTTTGAATGCATTTTGCCATGGTTTTTGAGATAAACTTGAATGGCTCTTGAATGAATTTTAGTTGAAAAATTAATCATGGATGGATACTTCAACCTTGCACATGTGATCTTAATGTACAAAGTAAACAAACAAAGAATCCAACTCTTTTATTCTTAAATCCATGCTAACTTGTGTTTAAAGAAAATTCAAATGACCCAACTACCACCCAATTTCTTGCAAGCTTTAAACAATTCGATTTAAGAACCTTTAAAAAACTTGATGACTCTTAATCATTAATTGAACAAAAGCAAATCTTCATGTAACTTCAATGAACCTTTAAATCAAATAAAGTGAACCTTAAATTCAAAATAATCAAGATTCAACTTAATGATAGAAACAAAAGATGTCTTGATTAGATAGAACTTGTAACAAACGACCAAAACCAAACTTTAGTCAAGTTTCGACGATGCCATGATCTTATGAGGAACACTAGGAAATAAAATCCTAATCTTGTGCACTAATGAAAATCAAAGGAGTATTTCTTGAAGAAGAGATTCCACACAACAACAAATTCAAAATTCACTTCATGAAGATGAAATACTGGGCCTAAGAGGGTAAATTTTTGGGTGCGACATCTGCCCCTATTCAATCATCTTAAACTTGATAAGTGAGAAAGAGCGACAACTTTCGAACGTTCAAGGTGGAAGAAGATTGAATACCAAAAGAACTTCAAAAATTTGCCTACGCGGGATACCAATGCCAGATAAGATATCTTGATTGTAGAGTCAATGAAGAGACGCCTGAGGAGAATAAACTTGTTAAGCACTAATGTAATGTCTTAACAACAACAGGAACAATTGAGAAATATCAGGAGATCTCAACAAAACTGGGGATAACCGAGTAACCAAAATGAGCAATAAGCATCAAGTTTTAACGAAAATGCTATGAGAAGAAAACCGAGCTTCTCAAGCGAAAAGAAAATGACAGGTTAAGTCATCTCAGGATATCTTAACGAAAATTCTTAGAGAATCAAACCGTACTTCTTAAGTGAAAAGAAATAAGTTAAGTCATCTCAGTGATGCCTTAATGAAAATGCTTTGAGAAGAAAAATCGTACTTCTTAAGCGAAAAGAAAGAAGTTAAACCATCTCAACGATGCCTTAACGAAAATGCTTTGAGAAGAAAATCGTACTTCTCAAGCGAAAAGAAATAAGATAAATTAAGTCATCTCAGCGATGCCTTAACGAAAATGCTTAGATAATAGAACCGCACTTCTTAAGTGAAAAGGAAAATAACAGATTAAGCCATCACAGGATGTCTTAATGAAAATGCTTAGAGAAGCGAACCGCACTTCTTAAGCGAAAATAAATAAGATAAGTTAAGTCATCTCAGCAATGCCTTAACGAAAATGCTTAGAGAAGAAAAACCGTACTTCTTAAGTGAAAAGAAATAAGACAAATTAAGTCATCTCAGCGATGCCTTAACGAAAATGCTTAGAGAAGCAAACCATACTTCTCAAGCGAAAAGAAAGACAATAACTTAAAAGATTCGATCGAAGATATGATTGAGAAATTGTTAGAAAAATCCCAAAGAGTTATTGAATACTCGCAAACTTTAACGAAGATATAATTGAGAAATTATCAGAAAAATCCCAAAGAGTTAAGGAATACCCACAGACCTTAACGAAGATATAATTGAGAATTTGTCAGAAAAATCCCAAGATTTAAGGAATACATGCAGACCTTAACAAAGATATGTGGCTAAAACAATATCAGAATTGTTGTGCATGAAGGTGTGAGGAGCCATGGCATGCTGAATGTCTTGACCATGTAACTTCCGAGTTACCAGCAGAACAAGTTTAGTAGCACAACCCGAGAATACACTTCTCTGAGGATAAACAAATCATATCCAGCACACAAGTGTGATATATATGTTTATGAAGTCGGTAAATCCTACTTCCGACATTCCTGCTGATAAAAGATTTTAATGAACATGTATAGACATGTTGAACAACTTCTGAGTTGACAAAATCTTCAAGTTGTATGCAGTTAGCTTTACCAGGGATAGAAGAATTAAGTTCAACACCTATGACTGAAAAACTTCTATGGTAATGAGCTTCAATTTGCTGGCATCGTACCGACAATGCTTTGTAGCAAGTAGATATATGGATCAACTTCTGAGTTGGCGAAATATCCTGAGATTGAATAAACATCCTACTTGGTGGATATTTATCAATTGATTAATTGAGGACTTACTGGGGAAATAAACACATCGGAAATTCAACGTGGTCTTCTGAGAATAGCCCAAAGAAACAAATTTGTAGAGGTCACTGCCACTAAGATTTACTGAGAAGATTCTTGTCTGAAAGAACTCTTGAAAATACCATAAATCTGCTGTAGTAACCCTTCCCGAAGGAGACTCAATTGGGAGTAAACGAATCTTTGTTGGGGAAACTCCATAAGAAAACCGTGTGGAAAACTTCATTGGGGATTCCCAGTTGATGATTTTGCTGAAATTAGAGTTCAATTGAAAAGAAAGACAACTTTTTCGCTGGGGAAGAAATCTCGATTGGAGAAACCATTAGTTGTTAAGATCCATACAAGTATACAACTTGTGTTAGAGATAAGAGGATAATTCTGTCGTCTGAGAACTGATCTTTCAACTTTGATCCTCATGAGGATATTTTCAGTTTCAGCTAGGGAAAAATCCTGCAAAAAAGAACTAGTCAAAACCAATGCATGAATATGATATGCATGATTTTTAATGATTTAATGCAAAAGGGTATCAAACTGAATTTTCTATACGATTGGAATAGAAAATTTTCAGATGCATCATGAAGATAATGCACCAAACTCTGAATGCTAATGACCAGCTAGAAATGCTCCAAGGCAATCCTTGTAGAAAGAAGGATAGCAATTTCTGAACTGCTTTTACTATGATAACCAACAAAGTGCCCCAAGTTGGATGAATTGGACCAAAAGTAGACTTCTGTGTGGAGAAAAATAATCTATGTTTAGCGTACAGGTCTGACATGAATGTTTCAACAGTTGACAAGCTTTTATCTTTTCAACCATTTTGATGACAGAAGGCTGTAACAAACATATACAGATAAGTTGAACAATTTTATCGTTGGCAAAATCTTCGTCTTGTAGCTGCTAAGGTGATAGTGAATAGCCTATAAGTAAGAGATAACTCCACTGGGGGTAGGGGAATCAAGTTCAACACCGTATGAGGGAAATAGATACTTCCATATTAGATAGATCTTCCACCTGCTAGTGTAGCTGATAATGCAAACAATAAACACGTACTGACATGAGTAAACAACTTGATGTTGCAACAGATGCAAATTTCTATTGAATAAGCGAGGAATACATTGGGGAAATAAACACACCAGAGATTCATAGGGGATCGACTGAGTACAGATCAAAGAATCGGGTCTATAAAGGACTACCGTCACTAAGATTTACCTGGGAAGTTGTTATCTAGAGAGAGTAACAATATTGGATTTAATATTGTGGAAATCATGCTGCAATAGGTCCTCTTGGGGAAACTTGAAGCTTCATTGGGGGAACTTCAAAAGAAAATCTATGGGGAAATATTACTGGGGAAAACCCGAGTAAGAAATTTCGTTGATACAAGAGTTCACTTAGGGGAGATCAACCACCTTGGAAGAGATCCAATTTGAGAGTCACCACTGCTGTAGATCAATTTACGAACAAGCCTTCAAACTTGTGGTACGAAGAACTAAGTCTGTCATTCAGAATAGTCTTCAAAGTCTAATTCTGCTGCGAAGAACAATTAACTGATCTTGAAATGTTTCGAGGCTTAGCTGGAGTTTATGCATGAATATATTGAATGAATGAATGCATGAATATATTGAATGAATGAATGAATGCATGAATATACTAGTTAATGCATTGGCTGTCAAATTGAATTCTCAACATTGCTGGAAATCGAACAAAAAGCAATGGCCAAAACCAACGATACACTAAACAAACCACAACTGTTGTTGGTAAGACACACCCATCCTTCGAGGAAGAGATAAAAATTAGTTCTAGATTGTCACCATGATGATTACAGATGTACTTCCAATTCAGAGAAACAAACACAATATTTAGAAGGTCAATCATTCCCCTACATTCCGTAAATCAAAATAATTTCAAGTTTTTCAAAAGCTTTATTGTTTCACCATTTTTTTAATGATTTTCAATTTTTATCTAAAATAGCAGCGACACTAAGCTAAACAGGCAGAAAAGATAAAAAATCATAGGAGAAGGAACAATGTTCAACTGGACAATCCTTTTATTTAAAAATATGAGAAGAATAAATCATATATGAGGAGTTTGTACATAAATATGCGCATTCCTTTGGGAGGAACATACAGGAGAGAGTAAGTCTATACACATTTTCTTAAAACAACAAAGAAACTGAAACTGAACTTCATTGAACCATAAACATGTTATTCTCCCTCCTGATTGGTATTCCTCATCACTTTACTTCTGGAGATGGTGATTGAACTGATCCCTTCCATCTAAGCTTTTGTAGTGACATGGAAACGTAAAATGTAGCATTATGTCTTTATATATTCCCTAACTTTTGCGTGAACCCCCTTCTCTTCAGATTTTGGTTCACCAGGATACATACCCTCTTTTGCTTAAGTCGCCCTTTCGAGTTTTTAGCTTATCGGGCTTAATTTTTTCCTCTTTTTTATTTATTATTTTTTATACATAATACTTCTTGACCGCGTCTGAGTTTAAGCATGTGCCAAATCTTCTCCATCCATATTGGTGCGAATAAGAGCTCCTCTATAGAAAATCTTCTTCACCACATATGGTCCTTCATGGTTCGGCACCCATTTTCTACGAGGGTCTTTATATGGAGAGATTATCCTTTTTCAGCACCAAATCACCCACTTTGAACACCCGAGGGTGTACCTTCTTGTCAAAATCTCTCTTGATTCTCTTCTGGTAAAGCTAGCCATGACAAAGTGTTGTCAACCTCTTCTCTTCAATCAGATTGAGCTGGTCGTACCTATTTCGAACCCATTCTGCTTCTTCTAATTTCGTTTCATTAGAACTCTGAGGGAAGAAATCTCAATTTCTATGGGAAGTACTGCCTCCATACCATAGATGAGAGAATAGGGTGTTGCCCCTGATGAGGTGCGAATAGATGTTATGTATCCATGCAAGGCGAAAGGCAAAATCTCGTGTCAATCCTTATACATCTTTACCATCTTCTGATGGATCTTCTTAATATTCTTGTTAGCTGCTTCAACAACACCATTCATCTTTGGCCTGTAAGGTGACGAGTTGTGATGTTCTATCTTGAAGGTGTCGCACAACTACTTCATCATCTTATTGTTCAGATTTGTCCCACTGTCAGTAATAATCTTATTGGGAGTACCATAACGACAAATTATCTCATTCTTGTTGAATCGGGTAACCACTTACCGTGTGTGATACGGTGGGAGAACTGACTTGTTTGTTTTGCGTTTTATCGCAAATGTTGCGGATAGCAAGAGCCGCCACCGACTTTTCTTTTATCCAATTAAGGAAAGGCAAAAAGAACAGGAAACGACCTTCGTTAGATTCTGAGTAAGGGAGGCAGTTATGAAAAGGGAAGGTATTAGCACCCTTTCCATCCGTAGTTATCTACGGGCTCTTAATTGCTTAGCTCACTTTATAAATTGCTTTTTGTGTGTGTTTGAAAAGATGTTTTTGAAAATGCATTTCACTTTAACTTCGTAATGATTCTCGTTGGAATGTATATGAAGTGTTCGGAAATGTTTTGTTTTGGAAAAGTGTTTAACTTTGTAATGATTCACGCTGGATTGTATACAAAGTGTTTGAAAAGTTTTTGAAAATAGTGTGAGGTGTAAAAAGTGTTTTTGATAGAGCAAGCAATTAAGAGTTTATTACCTACTCAGAATGGTCTTTTCCATGTTATTTTGCTTTCCTTTAGGGTAGCGTTATCCATACCATTAGTTGGTAGGTAACTCTATTCGTTGGATGTAAAGGGACATTCGAAGGGTCATTGTATGGTCATAGAAGGCAACATGTAGGGATACCTTAGCATATTCGTAAGGACGATCATCACTTTTCGTAGGTAACAATCAAGGGACGAGATCATGTATTCGTTGGCAACAATCGAGGGTCATCGAGGGACTATGATCTTTGTATCGAAGGGACTATGATGATGTTATTCGTAAGCATCTTAGCTAAGATATCCCTATGTTCGAGGGACATGACCATTGTTTCGAAAGACAACAAGAAAGGATACCCTAAGGTGGGTGCATGTGTGAAGAGTGTGTTGTATTCAGATATTTTATCTTGAGATTAGGAGTGATCTAGGGTTGATTTTAGTCTTAGCATACAAAACCCTAATTAGCTAGCAGTTAAATATGTGCAGAAAGTAAATTGCGAAAAGTAAAAGTGCGGGAAAGTAAACCCTACACTATTACATGGCTTTGGGGAAGATACATAATATAGGAGTGCAGAAAATAAAATCCTAATTAAGCTATTAAATCCCATGAGCAGTTACCTAATATTGAAAAAATGCGAGAAATTAAAGTCCTAACTATTACAACTTGTGAACAGTTACAATATTAAAAATAATTTCACGAGAAGGATCGAATTGTGAATAAGAGAAAATAATGTTAGTAAAAAAGAAAATTTTTAAGTTAGGAAAATTTTTTAGGGTTAGTAAACCTAATTAAATGAGAAAAATATTTTTTAGGAATTTTCTAGATTAATTTGATATTGAAAAAGTGATTAAAATTTAATTTTCGATTAATTAACAATTAAATAAAATATGAGTGAAAAATAATATTTTTTAATGAAAAAAATTAAATTAAAGTTTTTCTAACCTAATTATGAAAAGAAATATTTTTTTTGTGATTTTTTATTATATTAAAAAAATGTTTGAAAAGAAATTAAATTGAAAAAAGAAAATTGAAGAAAATAGGAAAATTGGTAGTTAGAAAAAGCAGAAAAAAAGAATTGGGGGTGTCAGGGATCCAACTGGGTACCCCCTGGTCACCAAGGCATGCGCTGACCGTCTGAGCTGGGAGTGCAAGCTGTTAAGAAAATGAACAAAATAACATATATACGAAAACAGAATTAAAAAATATTTGAATTTTAAAATCACGCGCGTGCACTGTTCATAGGGGGTTGTCTTCTTTGTTTTTGAACCAGGTCTATACCTACAGTTTTCATCCGTTGCTATAGCCTTTACCTACAGATTATTCCTGTAGCTAAATCCCTGCAAATCAAAACATCAAGCAATATGCAACATAAATGAGTTATGAGGCCATGGATCAACTGGAAATCAGGTTCTAAACACGATGATGCCCTTGGTTCTTTCCAATTTTTCCTAATTCGTAAAACTCCAATTCTGAGTTACGAACCCTAGCCATGGAAACTTATGATTCCTGCACTTAAAACTCAACCAAACGGTTCAGATAGTTCCGAAACATCATCATGAATACAAATATGCAATCAAATTGTATTAAAAATGAATGAATCAATGAAATCGATTTTGAAATATGAAGAGCAAACCGTGATTCGGATTTTCGTGTTTCTGGAGGTGTGGATGGCTGGTAATGATTGGAAAAGTTTCAGAGAGTATCAAGGAATATGTTGGAACACTTTGTTTGGCTTGAATCGATCCGGAAACCTGGCTGCAAGTGACTTGTAATGCACAGTTTTTTTAGGCTTTTTTAGGGTTCTTGAGGCATGAATTTTTGTCCTCTAGGCATCTAGAATCAGTGTATATATATACTAGAGTGAATTAGGTCAAGAATCATGAATAAATTATATGTCAATCAATGAGAAAATATTTGATTTGGAATGAAACCAAATATTGCCTTTTTTGAATCAATTTTAATCAATTCTCTTGCCAATCTCAATAATTTCAAAAATATCAGCTTATATGGCTTGCTTGGACCTCAAGAATGATAAAAAAATCAACCTTGCGCTTAATGTTTTGATTTTATATCTTTTATTTTAATTAAATTGGTTTTAAATGAATAAAAATCCAAAATAAATAAAAATAAAAGATAAAAGGCGTGGCCTTGGGCTTGGAGGTTCTAATTTAGATAAGAAACAAGTTTGAACCAAGAAAAGTTAGGCCCATTTAGAAAAAAATTGGTTTTTTCAAGTATTTCTATTCATGTACCTCCTCAAAAATGTCAAACTTGCACAATTTGTATCTTGCTCAATTTTCAACATTTTCTGGTGTTCTTGGACTTTTTAGAAAGCTTAAGATATCCTATAAACGCTCCTTGTGGTTTCATCTTCATTGAAGTTTCCATGTTCATGAACACTTCTTTGCAAAAAGATGACTTTTTGTTGACTTTTAAAAGGACCTGTAATGTTTTGATCCATAACTTCCAAATGAAGCATTTTTGGCCAAAGCTTGTGAGACATGAAGTTGTAGAGAATTGAATTCCCTTCAAAATGTTCTTTGGTGGAAAATTTTCTAATAAAGTATGTGAAAGTTATGCCTGGTCAGAGTCCTATTGACTTTTGTCTTAAACACCCTAATTTAGAAACTTTGACTTTTGATCAAGGGTTGATCATGATTCATCTTGAATTTTCTTGAGGAATCATGATCAACCCTTGATCAAATGATGAATATAACTTCAGAATATTTATGTTGACCAAAAATTATGAAGTTTGACTGTATGTTGACCACAATTGACTTTCTGTCCAATACAACTATTTTCAACCATCTAAGCAATTGGATGAGCAAATTTGACTTGTAAGACTTGAACCTTGACATGGTGATCCCTTGAAACATATGATGAGGTATGATGACCACTTAGAGCACTAAAAATCCATTTTTACTTGAGAGGACCAAAACCCTAGTTTAGATTGATTCCTTAGGAGAGGGTTTGTCTGGTCAACCCTTGTGAAATCCTTAAGTATGGAGATGTGAATTGTCTTGAGAAGTAGGAGGGAAAATATTGGGGTATGACACCATGTCACATTAGCATACGAAGCATCCTCCACCCACTTGGTGAAATAGTCTATAACAACTAGTACGAAACGATGTCCATTACACGCCTTTGGCTCTATCATCCCAATCATATCTATTCCCCATATAGCGAATGACCATGGTGAAGTCAGGACATTTAGAGGGAGGGTGGCACATGCACTTTATCAGAATGAATTTGACACTTATGACACCTCAGTGCATAAACAACACAATCTGTTTCCATGGTCATCCAGTAATAACTAGCTCTAAGAATCTTCTTTGCCATCGCATGCCCATTTTCATGGATACCAAAAGAACCTTCGTGAATTTCTTTGATAAGAGTATCTGCTTCGTGTCTATACACGCATATGAGCAAGACCAAATCAAAATTCCACTTGTACAACACACTGCTACTTAAGAAAAAGTTAGCAGACAACTTCCTCAAGGTCTTCTTATCAGTGATAGATGCCCCTTTTGGGTATTCGTTTTCTCTATGTATTGTTTGATGTCATAAAACTAGGGTTTACCATCGGTCTCCTCATCAACCTTCATACAACAACCAGGTTCGTCCAGAAGCTCAATAGTGATAGAGGGCGCTTCGTTATCCCACTTAACCTTGAACATTGAAGACAAAGTGGCCAAGGCGTTGGCTATCTGATTTTCCTCTCTAGGAATATGATGGAAAGTGATTTCATCAAATACAGTACCAACTTTAAAACATGATCCCTATATGGAATCAACTTTTCATTACGAGTTTCCCATTCCCCTTTGAGTCCCCATAAACTTCAAGGATTTTGATCCTTAAGTCAATGGTTGCCTCAATCCCAAAGATGCAAGCTTCATATTCTGCCATGTTGTTGGTACATTCGAAACAAATTCTGGTAGTGAAGGGAATATGATATCCTGTTGGAGAAGTAATGATTTCCCCAATTACATGACCTACTGCATCAGATGCACCATCGAACACAAAATTTCATCTGGATCCTAGTTCAGGTCGTTCTTCTGGGATGAGAAAATTATAATCTCTAACAAACATAACATCTTCATCCAGGAAGTCAAATTTCATTGGCTGGTAATCCTCCATGGGCTGGTGAGCAAGATATTCTGATACAATACTTCCTTTAATAGCCTTCTGCGTTACGTATTAGATGTCATATTCTGATAACAACATTTTCCAACGCGCAATCCTGCCTACCAAAGCTGGTTTCTCGAAGATATACTTAATGGGATCCATCTTGGATATTAGCATCATGGTATAACACACCATGTATTTCCTCAAACGGCAAGCAGCCCATGCCAAAGCACAACAAGTGTTTTCCAACAAAGAGTATCGGCTTTCACACTCTGTGAACTTCTTACTCAAGTAATATATTGCATGCTCCTTTCTTCCCATTTCATCATATTTTCCCAAGACACAACCCATGGATCCTTCAAGTACAATCAGGTACATTATAAGAGGTTTTCCTTGGACAGGTGGTATTAAGATTGGTGTTTCTTACAAATACTCCTTAATTTTATCAAACGCCTGTTGACAATCATCATTCCACATAACAATTTGGTTTTTCTTTAATAACTTGAACAAAGGTTCGCAATTGGCTGTCAAGTGCGAGATAAATCTGGAAATGTAATTCAAACGTCCCAAGAAACTACGAATCTCTTTCTCAGTTCTTGGAGCGGGCATATCCTGAATAGCCTTCACTTTGTCAGGGTCCACTTTAATGCCTCGTTGGCTCACTATGAAACCAAGCAACTTCCCAGATCAAAACCCTAAAGTGCACTTGTTTGGATTCAAACAAAGTCTATACTTCCTCAATCTTTCAAACAACTTCCTTAAATGAATAATGTGCTCCTCTTCAGACTGATATTTAGCAATCATATCATCCACGTACACTTTTATTTCCTTATGCATCATGTCATGGAAAAGAGTTACCATGGCTCTCTGATAAGTTTCCCCTGCATTCTTTAATCCAAATGGCATGACCTTGTAATATAAATTGCCCTAAGGGGTGGTAAATGTCGTTTTCAGCATATCGGCAGGATCCATTTTAATATGATTATATCCTGAGAAACCATCCATGAAATAAAACACAGAAGACTGAGTTATGCTATCAACTAAAACATCAATGTGAGGCAGGAGGGAAATCATCCTTTGGGCTAGCTTTGTTCAGATCTCTATAGTCCACACACATCCGTACTTTTCCATCCTTCTTGGGGACAAGTACAATGTTGGCAATCCAGTCTGGATACACTGACACAACAAGGAAACCGACTTAAAATTGTTTCTTGACTTTATCTTAAATCTTCTTGGCCATTTCTGGATGTGCTCTCCTTGGTTTCTGCTTCACATGAGAACATTCAGGTTTTAACAAAAGCTTGTGCATAACGATATCAGTGTCAAGACCGGGCATATCTTGGTACGACCATGCAAACATATCCACATACTATCGTAACAAACAGACTAGCTCATCTTTTATCCCTTGCTCCAAAGCAGCTCCAACTTTAACCTCCTTACGATCCTCTTCAGTCCCTAGATTGATCACATCCACTGATTCTTGATGATGTTGGATCATCTTTTCTTCATGCTTAACCAGACATGCCAACTCTTCAGGAAGTTCATAGTCTTCCTCACCATCGTCTTCTGCTTGGTTGATTGGGAAATCGAAGTCAAAAGGAATTACAACATGGCTATTTCAATGAGTTCATTTTCAGGTGATCTGCATAAATGATTGATTTTCTTTTTTTAGCTATGTATGTATATTTTAACAAAAAATAAAATGAAAAGTTGTTGTTTTCACACGTATGCACTGGAAAGTGGAAGTAAAATAAAAAATAAAGTAAAAAGAGATCTCAAACTAAATAACAAAATGCACTTTTTATTGAAAATAAAAATCTTATTCATTAAATGAGGTAAGCCCTACAAAGCGATCCTTCGTGCCTTGGGCAGAGCACAATATTTTTGTTTTGAAAAACAAGAAATTACTTTGAAAAAGAAATGATCGAGGTAACATCTTTGACAATCCAATTCTTAGGAGCAGCACCAGGGGGAGTACGGAACACCATTTGGAGAAATCAGTTACGTACTCATCATCATCAATGGCATTGATAGCCTCTCCAGAATGGAGACCTTTTGCAACAAAAGTATCTTCAAGGCGAGGGATTTCCTTTTTTCCTGTTTCTGACTTTCCACTGATCTTGAAGGAGGGTTGGTATCCGAGTCCACCTTTGTCTTTCTTTTCCACCACTTCTACCCCATCCTTCTGGGTTTCCAACATTAATGAGGGCCTTAACATTCTGCCAGCAAGCCATGTTACCCTTGGGTTTCTCAGCAGTCTTCATTTCTTTCTACACCATACCCACATTCTCCAGAGCTTGAAAAAGAGTTTCGTGCACTTCAACACCAACATCAACATACCTGAATTCAGATAAATGACTAACTAAATAGTCCTCTTCACCATCGACCTCTGCTACTGGATTGTGCAATAAGAACTTCAACTTTTGATGGAGTGTTGAGGTGACATCTTTGGCGCCATGTATCCAAGTCCTTCCCAACAGACAGCTATAAGCTGGAAAAATGTCCATCACTTGGAAAGTGATATTGAACAGCTGAGGTCCTATGAGCACATGGAGGTCAATCTCTCTTATTTCCATCCGTCGGGAGCCATCAAAAGCTTTCACTATCAGAGAACTAGGTTTCATAACTGCTCCTTTTATCTATAGTTGAGCCAAAAGTTATCTTTGGGATCACATTCAAGGCTGAACCTGTATCAACTAACACTCTAGCAAGAGTTGTTTCACCACAAGTAATAGAAAATATGAAGAGCCGTGTTGTGATTAACTCCATTCGGAGGGAGATCCGCATCCGTGAAAAATAAGCAACTGTTATCATTCAAGCCTGACATGGCAACATCCAACTAATTCACGGTAATATCATCAACTACATACGCATTGTCAAGGAACTTCAGTAGAGCCATTTTGTGGGCCTCAGAATTATTCAACAAGGATAAGATTGAAATCTTCGTGGGGGTTTGGCTAAGCTGGTCAACCACTTTGTAATCACTCCTCTTGATGATCTTCAGAGTTTCATCATTCGGACTAAAGACATCCCTCAACTCCTCTGCACTTAAATCAACACCCACATTCTTCTTCTGGGGAGATTCCAACACTTTCTTTGTAACCCTGCTCTTTGTCAAATCTTGGTGATAAATATGACTGCTACGGGTCATACTACTTGTACCAGCAATATTTTCAATAGCAGGTTCTTCCAACACCACAGGCTTGTCACCCACAACAACCTCATGTGTATAATTCCACGATACAACCTTGGTATTTTCATAGGGAATTCGAACAGGGGGTAAATCACCATTGGTTCGATAGCGGTAACTAGCCCTTCACTTGCCGTGATAGGAACCACCAGAGGTACATGGATCCTCAGATTGTTGATCAATGGCACCACCACATCCACTTTATTCTCCACATGAGCCCGACCAAACTGAATTTGGTGTTGGCTTAATAACCTCTGTAAATATACTTTGAACTCTGAACATTATCGTGGATCCACCTGGCATACTTGACAATCATCATGGATATCTTTCAACAAATTATCTCTACTCAAATCTTCAAATACCACCTTCAATGAAGTCTTCAATTCATTCACATCCATAACTAGTCTCCTTTCATCTTCGACCAAAGCATTTATCGATGATGTCCCATGTCTTAGCAAAGGTTTACTAGCAATATTGGGAACATCAGCGAAAGTCAACAATTTTTGATCGATAAGCTCCTGAACCCTGCACTTGAATGTGAAATAATCCTCAGTAGTATGACCAGGAGAGTTTGCATGGTAAGCACATCTTGAATTTTCATTGAACCATGGCTTGGATGGTCGAGGCACAGGCTTCAACTCTCTAGGTACCACCCTCCCATCTTGAACTAGATACGGTAGTAGACTTGTATACGTCATAGGAATCAGCTAGATTTCCTCCTTAGTATATCTGCGGTACTGAGCACCCTTAGGTTGGACCTGACCTTTGCTAGGGATTTTGCTCTATTGCTGTTGAGGAGCTTGATTTGGGGAGATTTGGGTAGGAAAAGCCATTGGTATCTGTATCTGTTGTTGATAAGGCATGCCAGGGTATTGCATGGCTGAAACATAAGTGTATGACATGTATGGAACCTGAATAGGAGCAGGTCTATTTGACGGTCGCCTTCTTCCTCTTCCCTTTGGCTCATAGACAGCATTGGCTTAAGCCTCTTTCCTCTTAAAACCATTGAATGGTTTCTTTGTAACAGGTGATCCGAGAGTTCCTCCTGATATCTTACCGCTTTTTAGACCTTCTTCTATCTTTTCACCCACCATCACTAAATTAGAGAAATTAGAAAAAGTACTCCCTAACAATCTTTCATAATATTGAGAGGGTAACGTTCCCATAAACAAATAATTCAATTCTCTTTCCACTAAGGGCGGTTAAACTCTTGCAGCAACCTCTCTCCACCTCTGGGCATATTCCTTAAAGGACTCTTTCTCCTTTTGGGACATATTTTGTAGTTGTGTACGATTAGGAGCCATGATAGTGTTGTAATGATATTATTTAGAAAAAACAGCAGATAAATCATCCCAGGAATGGATGTCAAACTTCTCCAATTGCATATACCAATCGAGAGATGCCCCTGAAAGGCTGTCTTGGAAACAGTGTATCATCAGTTTGTTATCTTTGATATATGCCGCCATTTTGCGACAATACATCCTCAAATGGTTCTTAGGACAACTTACCCCTTTGTATTTTTCAAAGTCAGGAACCTTGAATTTCGATGGGATCACAACATCGGGTACAAGACACATTTCTAACGCGCTCATTCCAACAGTATTCTTCCCTCTCAACTCCTTCATTTGTTCAGCCAAATCTCTGCACATCTTCTGCGCAACCATATCTTGAAAAGGAACAGGACTGCCCAAAGGTATAGCATTCTGGTAATATTGCCTCATATAATCATCTTGCATCTCTTCATCAGCTTGAGGAGATATAGACCAGTTGTTCTCTTGATCATCTTTATCCTGATTCTGCTCATTATTTCCCACAGCCTGTGTAGCAACATGTGTTGCAGCAGTAGTACCATGATTTTCGGCTCCGTTGAAGAAGTCAGAAGACATCCCATAAAGTAACGGGTTGGGTAGTTGCACACCAGCCAAATGAGACAAAGAGTTGTTGACATTTCAGTGGACTCTTGTATTGCCAACAACAAAGGAAGGAATAACAATAGTGGCTGCATTGGCAACAAAAGATGTCCCAATAGTGTTAGCAGCTTGAGTTGTTGTGGAAGCATTGAAAGTAGCAACAACATTGTTTGTGGTGGCAGCAGCGACAATAGTAGCAACTTCATTAACAACTCATTCTTATTCCCTCATATGTTGAGCAATCATCATCTCTATAAGCTGGTCTACCTTGGACTTCAACCCGTCGATATCCCCTTGAATAGCAGCTTGTCTGGCTTTGTATTGATCCATAGCTTTCTTCGTGTTGGCCCTCGTACCGTATGGATGTCGAGTAGTCAGCTTGAATCTAGATGAGAGGAAATGTAATTAGCTTGGAGTTCCTTTGTTTTATGTAAAAAAAGCATGATTATGTATGGTTAATGCAAAATGCTTATGATCATGTTCCCATTTCCAAGGATCTTTATCTGACTCGTTCGCTTGTAAGCAACCAGCACAACAAATGGATAATCATCTCCTTCATTCCAAACATAAAAGTTGAATACAAACATCATTCTTTGTAGGAAAAATAAAGAGCAAGAATCACAGGTCTACTTTTAGTTCAACAGATACATGAAGCTGAAAAAGTACACAAGTTATTAACTTAGAAATGTTTTCCTCTTTGGGGCTTAAGCTCTCTTATCTCCTTTTTGAATCGCTCCACTATACCTTTGTAGAGAAAAATGAAGTACTCCACTATCGGGGGCACCTGGTATTCCTCAAGGTCTTCGATAGCTGATTGAAGCCTCCAAGGGACTTCCACCATTAACTGTCTACAAAATTCTACCAAGCCTAAGTACTTTGCATACAAATTCTTATTTTTCTCTTCCAGGTTGAAGATGGTATCTCCTCGATCTACCCAAAGTCCATTTTGACGTCGAACTTCTTCTTGCCACTCCTCGCACTGAATCTCTAACTCTGCATACGTCGTCTCCCATTGATTTACATGATGCCTTGCAATATCCAACTCTTGGATATTATGGACCAATTCCTCGGGGTCTACGCTACATGTCATGCGAGCTTCTTCCTTAAGGCGAGTTTCACGCGCCAAATTGGCTTCAATGTTTCTTAGCGTAACCTTTAACTCTCGGATTTGAGCGGTAAGAGTTGCCTTCAAGTCAACCTTTGCTTTGATAGCTCGTTCTTCATCCGCGTATGCTTGTCCTCTTTGTTGTTCAACTTCAGCCAGCCTACGATGGAATTAACTTAATTCAAAATTGGTTGCATTCAGATATTCCTTCACACGGAACTTCGTTTTTCTCTCTTTTTCTATCTGCTCCTGACTTTTTAGCAGCTCATCATCTCTTTCCTTGAGGCTTTGCATCAAATTGTGTCTCTCCCGGGCAACACGAGTAAGGACCGCCTGTTGTCGCTCCTCTTTAGCTTTCATCTTCGTAATGGTGACCTTGAGCTTGTTGAATTCCTCAATAGGGACATGAGTGAGTTCAAGTTCTGGCACATCAAAAGGAATTTCCACAGTGAATAGCAGTTTTACTTATGTTACTCTTCTAAGTATCCATGGTTCGTAAGGTTCTCCGTCGCTATTTCCTCTTTTCCTGAGCTCTGTACCCTTCCTGTGAACTTGGGTCCAAGCTTTCTGGATCTGTTTCAACAAACCAAGATCTTCCTTTTCCAAAGTCTAGCAAGATAAGCTCTTTTAGAAATTCTTCCTTTAGCGCAGTTTCCAAAGGACAACCAAATTGCTTGAGAACCAACCTTGGATTATAATTGATACATCCTTGAGATCCAATTAGCGGAACATTAGGAAACGCTCCACAATGAGGGATGACCTCCCATGTATACCGACTTGGCGAATACCAGAAAACACCACTAGCAGTAAGGGAAGCCAATTTCTGAGACCAACTCAAATTCTCTAAGATTTTAACCCAAGGTCCTCACTGAGGAATATGGGATTCCAACCATGAGTAGAGTAAAACGGAGCAACACACTACAACTCCCTTTTTCTTCTCGTATCGGGTATGAATGTTGATGAGCATATCTACAAGAAAAGCGGGCACTGGGTTGTCTGAAAGAAATACACTAAACGCAGACTGACTTATGTAATCGTCATCATTGTTGGGAAAAAAACCACCCCAAAGATTAGTAAGGCTAAAACAACGTTGAATGACATCCAATATTCTTCAGATACCGCCAATTCTCCAGCTCTCTGTTCCAAAAATTTCCTGGAAATTCCTTTTTCTACCAGCTTCGGTCCTATTTCTCTTACAGGGAGATATAGAGCAGCTGCTACGTCTATTGCATCCAACTTTTCCCCTAGCAGAGTAAAAGGAACATCGCCTTTCAAGGGCCAATTTAACAAACTTTCAAACTCTTCAATTGTCGGGACCAACTGAAAATCTTGGAACATGAAACACCGTAGAGGAGCATCAAAAAACTTTACTAAGGCTTTCAAAGCGTCATGATCAACTGTAGTATTCAATAGTTCCGAAATCCACCCATATCTAGCGTGAAAATTGTTCAGTTGAACAGGCTTTACCTTCCCCTTGAGCTTCAACAGAGTTTGAGTGTCAGGAATCTTAAACTTAAGATGAGGGTTATTCTTTTTGATTAAATCCATGCGTGATCTGATTACTTGTACGATCGAGTCTTTAAAGTTCCCTGAAAATGACAACAACATGATGAAAATGAATGATTAATGCAACATGTAATGCAAATGTTTAAAATGGAATCTGACAAACAAAGTAACAGTAGATCACATGACGGGTCACCGGACAGTCGGACATGGTTTCGAAGTCTACCCAACAATTCCCTATACTGGATGGTTCTAATGTTTTTTTTTGCTAAATGTTTCTCAAAGTCTCAGATCCCCTTTTAAAAATATTATCATCATGCCAACGATCCACATGATGATAGTATTTCCAAAAGTATACGCCAAGAAATGGCTCCTTAAAGGGATACTAAAAAACCTTTGAGCGGTCGGTCTCGGTTTGGATATCCCAATACTTAGAGTTATAGGCCCTTTGTCCAGGAATTATCGTCCCGCGCTAGCGTGTGGTCAACAACTCCCTTAAGAAGACCAACTCTAAGGTGCAGTCTTCACGTCGATCCAAAAGACACGGATGTCTAATAGACCTAAGCTACACAACCACTCTAACTTAATGTTTCCTAGAAGCCTGGGTATTAGGCTTATCTATGAATCATAACCAATAAATTCCCAACACAATAATATATATCAACAGGATAATATATAAAGCATAGAGAAATAATAGGCAACGGACAATAAATAAACATTAAGAAGAAAGCAATAAACAAACACACAAACATGCGAAGAACTAAAATAGGGTTGACTCGCTTAGTCAAAAAGATTTTTTTAAAAAATATTCCCCAGTGGAGTCGCCAACTGTGATGACTGGTTTTTTTCATCGGTTATTTTAAAACAATGAAGTCACCACCTAATTTTATTTGTTCTAAAAATAATAGGAAAATATAGATAAAACCCACGAATGACGGATAAGGCAGTCTATGAGACCAAAACATACGAATTCGGGAATCGGTTATGCAAGGGGAAGGTATTAGCACCCCTCACATCCATCGTACTAGATGGGACCCATTTAGTTCTAAGTTTTTGTGTGTATATTCGCTAATTTCTAAGTTATGATCGAGAAATAAGGAAGAAGAAAAGGGTTTGTTTATTATTATTTGGAGTTTGCCGCGGTTTCCAAACCTTGTACCTATGTATTCCCTCGTGCAATGGGAAAGTCAAAACTCCATAGTTCTTCTTGAGAATGTTTAAGTTGGTTGTGTTGATTTTATAAGAAAAATCGTGCATTAGACATTTCAAATGCTTGAACTTTGACTTGTTTATTTTGTTAGAAAAACTAAATCTTTGTTCGTATTTGAAATGGCTATTGCACACTCTTTGTAAGAAAAGAGTTTGATAATCGAGTATGAGCGAAAAAGAGTTGAGTGAGTTGAATTAATTTTAAGTGGGTGAAAAAGTATCGAACAATAGGACTAATGTCTTACGGTTCAAATACTAGAAACCAGAGAAGCTAATGCTCAGACAAGTCGTCTATCACCCAAAAAGGTTTTCTTATAAAAAATGTGAGGTGAAACAAAGTTCACGTTTTTAGGAGTCTTTAAACAATTGGTCTAGCGTCCAACGACTTAAAGACTAGGAGTTTATTTGGCACAAGTTTTTAAATAATTTTCCTAGCGTCCAACGATTTAAAAACTCAGATTTTTATTGTAAAAAAATAATTTTTGAAACAAGACACTCGACGTTGGATCGAGGTTTGTAAATTAATTATGAAAATGTTTTGAAGTTTGGTGTATGGATGGAATTGAATCGAGTCATGATTAATCAAGTATATGGACTTAATTAATCTCGTGAAGATAGGTGCTCCCACCCCCAACTACGAAACCCTTGTTCATGGACAAATGGTATATGGCCCAAATTATTCAGGTTATGGTTAACCGAAACAACAAGGGTTTCGATTAACCTCGTGAGAATGGTCATGCCCATTCCCAACTATGAGAACCGTTTTTGACGTACGAGCCAAAATATGAAGTAGAGTTATTTATATTGAGTGTGTGTGAAGTGTACAAGTGTGGATAATTTCATACAATCATACAAGAAACGAGTAAATAATTATCACACAATACATGGCTAAATCTTTAAATAATTGTTAGAAAAGATCTTTTCTATTTGATAAAAATCAACTAATAATTTAATTGATAATTATCAAATAAAAATTATCCTACAACTAATAATTATTTAATACAAAGCATCACAATATTTTGCAAAAAATAAAATAAAATAAAATGAGTTAATGGTTAGAAATGGGCCTGATTGCAGAAATCTGAGGGGGGTGCTGGAAGTAGAAGAGGCCCATGCCCAATGTGAAGTCCACTGATCACACGCACTAGACATCTGAGGGCACATCGTGGGGAGGCGTGATTAGAAGCATCAGATCTTGATCCCAGGGCTACGAACGGAGGTGCATGGTAATACCATATGGAGGCAAGCACCAGATCATCCTGGATAATTAGTGGGTGGTGACATGTGTCACCACCACTAATTAACACCTAAACTTGATTTTAAAATAAACAAAACAAGCTTAATGGGGAAAAAAACGAAATCACTTCAAACCAAAACATAACTTAAATCTTTATCTCTCTCTCTCTCTCTAAATGCTCTGACCTCTCTCTAAACACTCTGGTCGGAGAAGATTAAAAGGCCACGCCAGAAGTTGCCCTTGCAGTGGCGACGGCGGCGGTGGGCATTGGAAATACTCAGATTCTTTATTTTTTTTCATTTTTATTGTTCCGGTCTTCATCCTAAACACTACTATCAGTTTGTTTTTTTCAAATACTTGTTGGAATCACTTAGATCTAAAGGGGGAAGTCTGAAACCCTAATCCTATTTCATGGTAAAATTGGTGATGACAGAGAAATTGAAAGCGAGAAAAAAGTAAGGTAGAAAAGGGAAAGGGTCACGGTGGCGGTTTGAGGATCCGACGGCGGTGGACGGCGATTTAAGGATCCGATGGTAGTGGACGACGGTTTTAGACCGCAGCCCTAGTGAGACTCTTCTGATTACCTTTACGATCTTCTCTTCCTCTTAGTATTTCTCAAGTTCTGAAGCGTTCTGTGTTAGGAAAAATGATGATAATATAATTTTTAGGGTTTCTGATTTTTGGCTTCTTTGATGTTCTTGTTGTTTTTTTTGTTTGATCTATGAATGATTTGTTTTTTAGGGTTTCTCTGAAAAAATGGTAGCTGCGTGAACAATGTCTCTGCCTTGATCTCTGTGCCAATTGAATGTATTTATAGTGTTGAGAATTAGGGTTTTTGTGTTGCTGGACTTAACTTTCTGGAAAAATGGCCATTACGAATTTTTATTGGGCTTCAAGTTTTTCTGATACTTATATTTTTGTTATTGTTGGGCTAGAAATGTTTTTTATATGTTACTTGTTTTACTGTGGTAATCTTGTAGTTTTGTTTGTGATTTCTGAAATATTGGTTATTGTGATGCTAAATTTGGGCTGAAACCTGAACTTTGTACTTGATGCTTGTTGGACTATGATGATATTCTGAGTTTTACTTTTCCACAACTCCCTTTTATGAACCAAACTTTGTTTGTGATTTTCAATAAGCATTTCTTTGGCCAATGATTCAAAAAATTGATATTTTGTATGAGGCTCGTGAGTTTGAATCGATCCTTTTACTTACATTGTGAACCAAATATCCTATTTGAAGATTTGCAATGGTTGCCTATGATTGGTTATGGAACAGCATAATATGAGGCGTTTTGTGTTTCCTAAACATGATTAGAAAAAACCCTCCTTGGAACTTGATTCCTATAACTACAACCCTAATGATGAATTGAAAACCTTTGAAAAACTTCTCTTGTTCATGTTTCAAATTCTTGATAGATTTTCTAACCAATTTCTTTTTCTTATTTCATGAATGAATGATGGACAAGTCGGAGAGAGCATAGTGGAGGACTTGGAGATGAAATCATGGAAAGGTGTGGGAAAAAGAAGCTTGAAGATGAATCTTGAAGATTTGGAGGGAACTTGAAGAAAATATTATGGAGACCTTTATTAGAAGAATCTAAGACTTAGGATATGAACCATTCAAATTTTGTTTTTGTAAAGACTTTGAACTTGTAATTAGAATGCTTGGAAATTGAACATTTGTAACAATACTTTAGAGAAAGTATTTTTGAAAATATAAGTCTTTTTGCAATGTCTTCTAGACTTGTATAGTATCAATTCAATTTTCTTTGCCAAAGTACTTGCAAAAACAAGTTGAATCTTGAAAGAAAATAGTAACATTTTGAATGCATCTTTCCATGGTTTTTGAGATAAACTTGAATGGCTCTTGAATGCATTTTAGTTGAAAAATTAATCATGGATGGATACTTCAAACTTGCACATGTGATCTTAATGTACAAAGTAAACAAACAAAGAATCCAACTCTTTTATTCTTAAATCCATGCTAACTTGTGTTTAAAGAAAATTCAAATGACCCAACTACCACCCAATTTCTTGCAAGCTTTAAACAATTCGATTTAAGAACCTTTAAAAAACTTGATGACTCTTAATCATTAATTGAACAAAAGCAAATCTTCATGTAACTTCAATGAACCTTTAAATCAAATAAAGTGAACCTTAAATTCAAAATAATCAAGATTCAACTTAATGATAGAAACAAAAGATGTCTTGATTAGATAGAACTTGTAACAAACGACCAAAACCAAACTTTAGTCAACTTCCAACGATGCCATGATCTTATGAGGAACACCAGGAAATAAAATCCTAATCTTGTGCACTGATGAAATTCAAAGGAGTATTTCTTGAAGAGATTCCTCACAACCATAAATTCAAAATTCACTGCCTGAAGATGAAACACTGGGCCTAAGAGGGTAAATTTTGGGGTGCGACCGTAGTAGTGTAAATTCATCAAGTAAAAATTTTATATTGATTGAATAGTTTATCCATTTAGGGATTTTTATTTGGGTCTGACGCTAAACCTTTTAAAAGCTTTGGTTTAAGGATTTAGTTAATAAGTCAACAATTTGGTTTGACGGTTCGACCCATTCAAATGTTTTCACCGGTTCAAGATCATCCTAGTATTAAAGTCTTAAGTTTGTTTGTCGTCATCCTATGTTAAACCCCAGTTTGGTTCGTGATCTTAGTCCGATTTAAATGCTTGTAAAGTTTGGAGATAATGCCGGTATAAAATCTCATTTATCTTAGATCAACCTAGTATTAAAATCTCAAGTTGGTTTATGGTTATTCTATGTAAAATCTTGATCGCTCATCCGGATGTTAAAAGCTCTCATTTTATCGAGATAATGTAAAATCTAGATTTAGCTTCAGGACTAACCATTTTAAGTTATTTTTCGTAAAGAAGACTAAACGCTTCAATCTACCGTTTGGAAGGAATGCTAACTACTTATCTGTGTTGTTCACTGTTTGGTTAGAAGTTAGCCATAAACTTGATTTTCCTTGTTTATGGAGGTTAAAAAATTTAAACTACTAAAAGCTTTTAAGTTTATTGGATACTCTTAAGATAAAATCTTAGGGACATGACTAAGTCTTCTTGATTGAACAAAAATGAAGAGGGCGAATTTTGGGGTGCGACACATTGATCAATTGATACTCATCAAATTTATTAATAAATGCCTTTATGAGTGGACTTGAGGAAATCTCAAGTATCTTTGACACTTTTAATATGTTGTAAAATCTGCTCAATATTCTGTTGAATAAAAATAACCCTAGGATCCTTCTTTCATATAAGGGTTGCATCAGAGGCTATGTAGCGGAATACAGCCATACTTCAACAGAATTTACACAATGCATATTCTATAATTCACTTGTAAGCATAACACATAAGTATTGAAAATAAATCAACCCTACAATAAGCTTGCTTATTCACCAAGCAAAAGACTAGACCCGACCAATATCCTGACCAATACGGAAACACATAGGCACAGAAGTTACCTTATTAACATCTTCACTCCCGCATGAAGAACAGGCAGATATCAGGTGAAAAGAAGAAGAACAGGCCTGATAAACCAATGTCAAGGCAGATGTCACAACATAGGACTCAACATCAAGATCAGAGAAACATGAAGAAGAAGTTTCAAAGATGGAGATGTCATTATTGTGGAAGGTTTGGACACATAAAACCATATTGCTTCAGACTATATGGATATCCCAATCAGACCCCCATATGTCCAGCCTAAGATCAACAAGGCACCATATATTCAACAGTGGAAGAGAAAGACTGCAGCTTTGATAGCTCACACCTCCCTTAGAGTTTCTGCCAAGGAGGACTGGTACTTTGACAGTGGATGTTCTAAACACATGACTGG
Organism: Vicia sativa; assembly: GCA_021764765.1. Classification (NCBI taxonomy): domain Eukaryota; kingdom Viridiplantae; phylum Streptophyta; class Magnoliopsida; order Fabales; family Fabaceae; genus Vicia; species Vicia sativa. Next base: position 142,785,933 of record CM038793.1, on the reverse strand, counting down.
AATTAAGAATCTGCTGAATGATGTCAAACCTCATAATACTAGCTATGTCACTTTTGGAGATGGAGCTAGAGGAGAAATCAAAGGTGTTAGAAACTTGGACTGTCCTGGAGTTCCAAACCTAAATGAGGTGTTGCTGGTAAATGGTTTGACTGCCAATCTCATAAGTATCAGTCAACTGTGTGATATGGGATTCAAGGTCAACTTCACCAAGTCTGAATGTCTTGTAACCAATGAAAAACAAGAATTTGTAATGAGAGAAGTCAGATCAAAAGACAACTGTTACCTATGGGAGTCTGAGAACACTAACTACTCTTCTGTGTGCTCTACAGCCAAAGAAGAAAAGGAAGTGAAACTGTGTCACCAAAAACTTGGTCATTTGCATCTTAGAGGGATGAAAAAGATCATATCCATGGAGGCTGTCAGAGGGATTCCAAGACTTCATATTGATGAAGAGAGAGTTTGTGGTGAATGTCAGGTTGCAAAGCAAACCAGAATGTCACATCCAAAGTCAAGACATCTGACCACCTCTAAGGTGCTAGAACTTTTGCACATGGATCTGATGGGTCCTATGCAGGTTGAAAGCCTTGGTGGAAAAAGATATGCTTATGTTGTTGTGGATGATTTTTCCAGATGTACCTGGATAAACTTCATCAGGGAAAAATCTGATGTTTTTGATGTCTTTAAAGAATTATGCAAGAGACATCAAAGAGAAAAAGAAGGATGCATTGTCAGAATTAGAAGTGATCATGGAAAGGAATTTGAAAATAGTAAGTTTGATGAGTTTTTCTCTTCAGAAGGAATCAATCATGAGTTCTCTTCCCCTATAACTCCTCAACAAAATGGAGTTGTAGAGAGGAAAAACAGGACTATACAGGAATCTGCTAGAGCCATGATACATGCCAAGAAGCTTCCTATTTATTTTTGGGCTGAAGCTATGAATACAGCCTGTTATGTCCACAATAGGGTCACCTTGAGAAAGGGAACATCCTCCACCCTTTATGAAATATGGAAAGGAAGAAAACCTACTGTGAAGTATTTCCATGTATTTGGAAGCAAATGCTATATTCTGACAGATCGTGAACAAAGGAGAAAGATGGACTCCAAAAGTGATGAAGGAATTTTTCTGGGATACTCTACAAACAGCAGAGCTTATAGGGTATTCAATTCCAGAACCAAAGTTATGATGGAGTCTATAAATGTCATTGTTGATGATCACCATGAGGAAACAAATGTCCCATATAATGTTGAGATATTGCTTGAGACATCACCACAAGTGTCTGATAAGGATGATGTGCCTATCCCTACTCCACCAAAGTCTGAATCAGAGGTAGCTAACAAAGATCCTTCCATCAGAATTCAGAAAGATCATCCAAAGGAACTCATCATTGGAGATCCTAATAGTGGAGTCATTACAAGATCAAGACAAATCATCTCAAACTTTTGTTTTGTGTCTAAGATTGAGCCAAAGAATGTTAAAGAGGCCCTGATGAGTACTGGATTGGAGCAATGCAAGATGAAATGAACCAGTTCAAACAACATGAAGTGTAGGAGTTAGTTCCTAGACCAGAAGGAACAAACATCATTGGCACAAAGTGGGTCTACAAGAACAAGTCAGATGCAGAAGGGGTTGTCACCAGGAATAAGGCAAGACTTATTGCTCAAGGATACACTCAAGTTGAAGGGGTTGATTTTGATGAGACTTTTTCTCCTGTGGCCAGGCTGGAATCAATCAGATTACTACTAGGAGTTGCTTGCATTCTGAAATTCAAACTGTTTCAGATGAATGTGAAAAGTGCCTTTCTAAATGGGTACTTAAATGAGGAAGTGTATGTGGAACAGCCTAAAGGATTTGTGGATCCAAACTGTTCTGATCATGTTTACAAACTGAGGAAAGCATTATATGGTATGAAACAAGCTCCTAGAGCTTGGTATGAAAGGTTGACAAAATTCCTCACTGACAAAGGATACAGGAAAGGAGGCTTGGATAAAACTCTCTTTGTCAAGGATGAAGGAGGAAAAATAATGGTGGCTCAAATTTATGTTGATGACATAGTGTTTGGAGGAATGTCAGATAAAATGGTTAAACATTTTGCCAACCAAATGCAAGCTGAATTTGAAATGAGCCTCATGGGAGAATTGACCTTCTTGGACTACAAGTCACACAGATGGAAGACTCAACTTTCCTTTCTCAAAGCAAGTATGCAAAGAATATTGTCAAAAAGTTTGGGATGGAGAATACTAGTCATAAAAGGACCCCTACACCTACTCATCTAAAGTTGTCCAAAGACACAAGTGGGACAAATGTAGATCAAAGCTTGTACAGAAGCATGATAGGAAGTCTACTATATTTAACAGCTAGCAGACCTGACATTGTCTTTGTTGTTGGTGTTTGTGCAAGATACCAGGCTGAACTTAAAGTAAGTCACATCAATCAGGTGAAAAGAATTCTGAAGTATGTGAGTGGAACTTACAATTATGGGATGCTATACTCTCATAGATGTAAACCAATTCTAACTGGTTATTGTGATGTTGATTGGGCTGGTAGTGCTGATGATAGAAAAAGAACCTCTGGAGGATGCTTCTTTTTGGGAAACAATCTTGTTTCTTGGTTCAGCAGCAAGAAGCAAAACTGTGTGTCTTTATCTACTGCTGAAGCTGAATACATAGCAGCTGGTAGCAGTTGTTCTCAAAGATCTGGATAAAGCATATGCTGACTGAGTACAATGTCACACAGGATGTCATGACATTGTACTGTGACAACCTGAGTGCTATCAATATTTCCAAGAATCCTATACAGCACAACAAGACTAAGCATATTGACATTAGACATCACTTCATCAGAGATCTTGTGGAAGAGAAGGGGATTAAGTTGGAGCATGTAGCCACTGAACTCCAACTGACTGACATTTTTACTAAGGCACTTGATGCTAATCAGTTTGAGAATTTAAGGGGCAAGTTGGGTATTTGCCAATATGAAGAGTTGTAGCAATTAATATTGTTTACAACAAGGGATGGAAGAAACATTTTATTTAATTTAATTCTGATTGGGCCAATTAATTGTTTCCCTCTTTCTTTTCAAAAGTTTAAGATAAGAATAGTCATATTTATATCTCTCTCTTCCCTTTTGGTTGTACCACTCTCCATTCCCTCAAAAGAAAAACTCAAACTTTTTGTCACCTGCATTCTCAATCTCTCAAGATGTCACAAAAAAGTATGTCATCATCATCTTCATCAAAGGAAACTGTGTCTCCCTCTCCCACTGACTCAGGACCTAGGGCAAGGGCAAACCCCATGGATGCTGATGTTCTGGAGGTCACACCTCTTCGTGCCATGGCTACTGATCCTACCATGATCAAGAAGCTTCGTACCAGACATGCAAGAAGGTCTCAAGATTCTCCATCTGGTAAGACTACTGAACCATCTTCCTCTCTTCCTCCTGAGATAGCCAATAAGGAGGGCTCTGCATATGTCCATCAAGCCATAGCTAGATTAGTTACTAGGATTCTGAATGAGAATCACTCTGTACCTAGGGTATCTGTTCCTTTGAATCAAGAAACTGCTAGCCCTAATTTAGCAATTAATCCAGATGTCACTCAGAATGTCAAGACATCTGATGACAATGTTAGGAAATCTCATGAGAAACCTGTTGATGACACCACTGAAAAATCCCAAGAGAAACCTGTTGATGACACCACTGAATAATCTCCTGAGAAACCTGTTGATGAAAACATTGAGAAGTCTCCAGAGAAACCTTCTGATGGTAATCTTGAAGAATCTCCTGAGAAAACTGCTAATCACCAAACTCCCACTGAAAATGTTGTTGAACCTCCTGTTATTGATTGTCGCACCCCAAAATTTCTCCTTCGTTTTACCTCATTATTTTCAAGCAAGGATGTTCATTCATTGTGGTTTCAGAGGAATTCCTACTGGGAAATTTTACATGAAAAAAACGTGGTGGGAAAGTTTTATTTTGTTACCGATTCAATTCAAATTCAAGAGATTTCGAACGGTTTCAGACTATTGGTGCAAAAGGAATTATTTGGGATTATTCGTCCAAAAGGGATATTTGTTTTTTAGAATTTGAATTCAAAAAGAAAATAATTATTTATTTTAGAATTTAAATTTTAAAAAGAAATTCTCTTTTTACTTGGGTCATTTAATTCGGTGGAGGAAAACGCCGTTCTTGGTGTATGAATTCGTTAGCAGGAAATAATTACAAGAAGTTGTTCAATTTATGTCAGATGTTACTCATTTCAAGCAAAAGTGTTCAAGTTAGGATTAATCCCGTTCTTTTTGTATGAATTTTCATTCGATTGAAATGTTACACAAATAATTGGTTCATTCATCTCAAAGTACGCAGAGTTGGAATTACAGGTTCAATGTTGGAAAGGAAATTCTTATTATTTATTGGAATTCAGTTACAATTTTGAATTACAAAGTTACAAAAAAAGAGTACAAAAAAAGAGATCCTAATTCTACATTATTGCTAAGTTCCTCAGGTGTTCGAGCAAATTGTTGTTTCTCCGAACTTTGCTCCACATCCGGGCTGCCTTCCTATTGTTCCCGTCTTCACCACATCGTTACATGAAAAACACAAAAAAAAAGAATGATTAGTAGCTATATTTGAACATCAAAAGAAAAATTAAGGAAAAGTATTTTTGTTTTCGAACTCATCATTAGGCGTTTTTGGCGGGAATCAGGTTTTTGAATGCCAATCCTCATAATCTTGTTCAAGATTAATCATCGGTGAAAAAAGGGCTTATTTGCAAATCGCGAGTTAACTCGGTTCACAAACAAAGCCTAACTCAGATTATTCATCACAGTTAATTTAATCCAACAGTTCCTAGTTCGAAGAGATTAACCCAACAGTTCAAGAAGCTATAGTTCAACAGTCCAATTAATCCCAACAAGTATAATCAAAGGCAACAGGCAGCAATGTAATCAAAGGCAACAAGCAGCAAGATCCCAAGGCAACAGGCAGCAAGATGATCAAAGGCAACAGGCATTAATATAGTCAAAATTAACACAGCAGCAGCAGGGATTATATACAAGCCAGCAGTAGCAAAGCCAAAAAGGGTAAACCAAGCAATGCAAGCAATGTATAACAGCAGCAACATAAAAGAGGAAAGTCTCGGTTCTAAAGAAGTTTTCACCTAAGGGGGGAAAGGGGTAAAAAAACCAGCAATGATAATAGCAACAGAGGAGAAAATATGAGGATTACCCAAAACAAGCATACATCTGTGCTTAAGACAATACCAGAAAAAGAGGGCATCTGTTCTATCAGTCCTATAAGCCAAAGAAAACCAAAAGCAAAATATTTGTTCTATCAGTAAAACAAGCAACACAAAAAAAGAGAGATCCATCTATTTGCAAAACCAAAACAAGAAGCAAGCATCAGCCTAATAGACAAAAGAGACCAAGGGCATATATCTGTGGATCAGTTTTTAAGAAGAAAAAAAGCTATCAGTGGAGATAGGCACAGTTTCTGAACAGAACCAAAAAGAAGGCAAAGCAAGGGTAGCATTTGTTCTACTAATACAAACAAAAAAAGCCAAAACCAGTGTAGTATTTGTTCTATTCAACCAGAAAAAAGCCATAGAAACTAAAACAGAGCATCTATCCTAACCAGTTAAAAAACCCAGAAAACCAGCAAGTATGATGTCGATTCCAAACATTCAAAGCCAGACCAAAATCCAAAGCTAACGATTCATAAACCAGAAACAACACCAGAAATCCTCATTATCCCAAACAGTAAAACACCCAGAAATCGTAAATACAGAAACGCAAAAACAAGCATATCATCATCATTTTCCAAATACCAGACCACCTTCAGAGTTCGTGTTCTTTCAGAAATCGTGTTCTGAATAAGAAGAGAAAGAAAGAGAGGTCAGAACGGTCTCACCCGATACTATCGCAAAGGGGTAAGCTTCACGGTTGCCTTTGGGACTCTAGGGTTCCACAATCATAAATCCATCTATAAAAACAATGATAACCACACATCAGTGAATAGAAACAAGTAAGAATGTGAGAAAACCTAAGGCCTGCCCACCGCCGTGAGGCGATTTATGCCTTGGGTTCGGTTGGGGTTTCGAGAGCGAGAGAGAAGGTGAGTTTCGTTTTCTGGGTGAGGCAGTCGAGAGAGAGAGAGAGAGAGAGAGAGAGAGAGAGAGGCGAATCCATGATGGGATGTCTGGGTTAGGGTTCCATTTGGGAACAAGAACGATGAGAAGAAGATGGAATACGTGAGGACGAATGCGAACACGAGAGAGGAAATAACATCTGGTTAATTTTCTTTTGTTTTAATTTTTTTTTATTTACTTAAGTTAAATTAATTAGTTTAGTTGTTTTTAATTAGTTTTAGTTTTTAATTATATTGTTTTATGTATTCTAATATCTTAAGTCTGGTGGTGACAAGTGTCACCACCTTGGTCCTTTTCAAATCATTTTTTTTAATATTTATTTACTTTATTTTTATTTTTATTTTCTTAAATATATTATTTTGTTAGAGAAAAAATGAAAATAACAAAAAGAAATATGTTTAAATATTTGGTAAAAATACAATAATATGTCACTTGGGGCCGTTGGAGTTTTTATTGCGAAGAAGAAAGATCCGACGCACCAGATCGCCAGCGTATGATGAATTTCTGCGGAGTGCGTTTTTCTAAATCGCCCCATGTAGTAGGGGTAATGTGTATTAATCTAATCTCTTATCTATTTAATTATGATCAAAGTCTATTTTAGTACAATTGTTTTTGGTTTGCATATTGCACCAAAAATTATGGGGAATGCTCTTTCAATTCTTGAGTATGCATTTCTCTTGAAAATTCAAAAAGGTTTTTTTAAACGTTCAGAGATGCACTTCTAGACGCATCCAAAATTATATTATAAAGTGTTATTTTGAGATCCACCCCATTTTAAATAAAATATGATATGAAGATGCATCTTCGTGCGTTATTTAGGTGCATTCGGAGATATATCTTCTGAATGTCTACTGAATGATATTAGGCAGAAACTTTGTCCCAACTTTTTTTATACAAAGTGATTGTAGTTTTTTCGAAACAAAGTTATCTTAAAGTAAACTCGAATAATATATAACTAAAATGAAAGTTAAAAGTGATACATTAATTAAAATTCAAGACTGTACGTAACATTTGTTAAAAAATACCAAAAAAAATACATTCAAACATAAACATAACCTATTGGGTATGTATAACCCCCCACGCTCTCCTCTGTAACACCCCAAATTTACCCGGTAATTATAATTAAAATCAGAGTTTCAAAATTTCCACAAACATGAGGTATTACATTATCAACTTGAAAATCAACACATAATATCCTAACATAACAAATACATAGCACTTAATAACAATTTATTAGTCTTCAAAAATTTACTTCAACTTTATTTAATAACTACGCAGCAGATTCATAACTTTCAAAACTTCAAAAGAAACATAGCATCCTTTAAACAACTTAATTCCAAGAAACAACTTCTTAAAATAACAACTAGGATTAAATTGAAAATATCATAAAATCAAATAAGCGTTCATCCCCCTGAGTGCTACGTATCAGAGCGACGACACCAACAAGCTACTAAGTCTCTACTCCTCGTACCTGCACGTTACCAATATAAAGGCAACGACGAACAAATAGAAAGGGTGAGATATCGAAAAATATAAGCAAAAGTATGATAACTAATATATTAGATCTAGAATCATACAATATTCACCGCTTCAACCAACTACAACTTAACAATCAACAAAACAACATAGTAAATAACAACAATTATAATAATAGTTATAATTACTATTTTTGCAACTTCCCAACAATGCCTGTCACAACACAACGTTAGCATAAACTCACATTAAGTCACCAACAACATATTGCAACAAAATCATCATCACAACACGATCACCAACATTATCACAATAACATCACCAACAACGAATTCATTTATAATGTGACTCTAAACAATGCACATGCATATGGTACCAACAGAGCTTCAACCCTCTTCACTAATTGTCAATTAATAGAGGCACAAGGCATAAGCCTTCTTCACAATTTCGCCAATATAGGCCTTCAAAAATGCAAATGAAATGCGATGCTAACAACATACAACAACACCACAAATTCTCTTCACGAGGCATACGCCTATATCACTACTTCATTGGCCATAGACCTAAAACGTCATCAACATAATCCATAATAATTCACAACAACATTATTTCATCTTCACCTCACAACATCACAATGTCACAACAATTCAGTATCAACACAGAACCATCCTGCAACTTCACATAATTCAACAACACACTGTCATACCCCAAAATTTTCCCTCCATCTTCTCAAGACATTTCATACATCCATACTCAAGGACTCCTCAAAGGTTGATCAGACAAACCCTCTCCTAGACAATCAACCCAAACTAGGGTTTGGTGATTCTCAGATCAAAGTGGATTTCCAACATCTCCAATGTTCATCATGACTCCTCATATGCTTCAAATGTTCTCCATGTCAAGTTTCAAGCCTCACAAGTCAAGTTTCCTCAGACAATTGCTCAGATGGTTGAAAATCAGTTGTATTGGACAAAAGTCAACTGTGGTCAACATACAGTCAAACTTCATGATTTTTGGTCAACATCCTCATTTTGAAGTTACATTCATCATTTGATCAAGGGTTGATCATGATTCATCAAGAAAACCCAAGATTTGCTCAAAAGTCAAACTTTCTAAATTAGGGTTTCTCTAAGAAAAGTCAACTGAACTTTGACTGAGCATAACTTCTTCATACTTTCTCAGAAATTTTTCCACCACCTCTTGTTTTGAAGGAAATTCAATTATCTACAACTTCATGTCTCACAAGAATGTTCAAAAAATGCTTCATTTGGAAGGTATGGATCAAAACATTACAGGTCCTTTTCAAAAGTCACCAAAAAGTCAACATTTTGTTTTGAAGATATATTGATCATGGAAACTCCAATTGAGATGAGACCAAAAGGTTTGGTTAGAGGACTCTTAGAGCTTTCCAAAAAGTCCAAGAACACTCAAAAATGTGGAAAATTGAGCAAGATACACCATTCACAAGTTGGGCAATTTTGAAGAAGTGCACAAAGAGAAATACTTCTAAAAATCAAACTTTTTGCAAATGGGCTTACTCTTTCTTTATCCAAACTTGTTCCTTATGCAATTAGGAATATCCAAGCCCAATGCCACAAATTTTTATTTTATTTTTCTATTTAATTTGGAATTTATTCATTTAAATACAAATTAAATTCAAAAATAAAGTATAAAATCAAAATTAAATGCAAACTTGATTTTTCTCTCTTCCTTGAGATCCAAGTAACTCAATAAAGCCAGCAAATTTTGAAATTTGGTTGGATATGGCAAGATTGGATTGAAAATTGATCAAAAGATGAAAATTTGGTTTGGTACAAAATCAAATTTGATTTGCATTGATTAGTGATTGATTCTTCCTCAAATCAACTCCAAATTCATCTACTATATATACACAACTCATGCCACACGAATTAAGGTAGAAAAACTGGCTGGAGAAACCCTATTGAAGCTCAAAAAATGCATGGCTTGCAAGCAATTGGTAGTCATTGATCCAGCCTATTTCAATTGCTTTTGAGGATTCAAACACATTCCTTGACATCCCTGGAAGCATTCCAAATCTTTACATTGCCCAAAACCATCAAGAAACTCGAAAACCAGATTTCGGTTTGTTCTTCTTTTTCAAAATTCGATTTTCAATTTTCATGCATTATTAACACTTTTTGATTGTTTGTTCATGACCAGCATCAAGTTTGCAAGCTATCTAGGTAGCCCAATTGCGTTTTAGTGACCTGGAACGAAAATCACCATGGCTAGGGTTTTCGGGTTTGAATTAGGGTTTCTAAAAACAGGAAAAATTGGACCAAACTAAGCATACCAGAGTGATCAGGGGATGGAAACGAGTTGATACATGTATTCACAATGCATTTATATTACTTGTATGAGATTTTGATTTTTGCAGGGGCCTTAGCGTCGAACAAAGACCGACGCTAAGTGTTTAAAAATTCAAAACGAAAGATATGAAGTTTGGCGCGGGGACGATACAACCAGGACGCGACACATGTTCACATTCCACTCGCTCCGATTCAGTGACACGCGTGCACGCTGGCTCAGTTGGCAAGGGCGTGAGGTAGTGAAAGGAACGTCTCCAGTTCGATCCCTGGCCATGGCATTTGTTTTTTTCACAAGTTTGCAATGTTTTCATATTTTCCTTATTTATTTAATATATTTCATGCATTTTTAATTCTTTTCATAATTTTTATTCATGCATTAAAAATTGTCAAAAATATTTTTCCTTTTGCATTTATTTTCATACAATGTTTATTTAATTTATAAAATTAAAAAATATTATTTGCATGCATATTTATTTTTATTCCTAATTTACCATTTAAATAACTTTTAATTAGTTTTTAATTATTAAATTAACTCCAAAAAATCCCAAAAAAATATTTTAGCATATTTATGTTATTTCCAGCATGAAATATTTTTCTCATTCAAAAATTTGCATTTTTACTAACATTTTTCTCTTATTCGATTTCATCGTATTTTCCGATTTCTTATCTTTTCACAGGTTATCCCGTTTCGGACGATTTCTTTTTATCGTTTTCTTTTTTTCCAATTATGTAATTGCTCATGGGATGTAATAGCTTAATTAGGGTTTTTATTTTCCGCAAGTTTAAATTATGTATCTGCCCCAAAGCCATGTAATAGCGTAGGATTTATCTTTCCGCATTTTACATTTCCGCATTTTAATTTCCGCACCCTATAAACTGCTAGTAATTAGGCGTGTATGGCAAGATAAAATTGAACATAGCTCACTCTAACTTCAAAGATAACATATCTGAATTTGACACACTCTTTCACACATGCACCCTTAGGGTAATTCTCTCTCGTTGCCTTTACGAATACAAATGGTCATGTCCCTCGAACGTAGAGGTATTCTAGCACCGTTGCCTTCCAAACAAGTCATCATAGTCCCTTCGATACAAAGATCATAAGACCCACGATGTCACCTCCGAATACATGATCTTGACCCTCGATTGTCGCCTACGAAAAATGATGATAGTTCCTTCGAATGTGCTAGGATACTTCCTACAAGTTGCTTTCTATGACCATCCGATGTCCCTTCGAATGTCCCGCTTACATCCAACGAATGGAGTTACCTACCAACTAATGGTATGGATAGCGCTATTCTAAAGGAACGTAAAATAACACGAAAACGACCAATTCTGAGTAGGTAATAAGACTTTTAGTTGCTTGCTCTATCAAAATACTTTTCACACAACACACTTTTGTCAAAGTTCAAACTCTTTTCAAAACGAAACATTTCCGAACACTTTGTATACATTCCTACATGAATCATTACAAAGTCAAAGCGAAATGCCTTTTCAAAACATTTTTGTCAAACACACAGAAAGCACAATTTTAAAGTGATCTAAGAGCAACTAAGAGCCGTAGATAACTACGGATGGAAAGGGTGCTAATACCCTTTTCATAACCTTCTCCTTACTCGTAATCTAACGAAGGTCTTTTTCGTACTTTTTCCCTTATTGGATAAAAGAAAAGTCGGTGGCGACTCTTGCTATCCGCATTTGCGATACAAAATCCTACAAAGTCAGTTCACCGTGTTACAGAACTGGCGACTCTGCTGGGGAGACACCCAAAAGAGAGAATGCCTTAGGGATTTCTAGATCACTTATACTGTTTTCTGTTTGATTTGTATGCTTTATCTTTAAGGGTTGCTTGGGTATTATATTATTGGGGGATCCTACACCCGGATCCGGGTTTCCTTTTAGGTAAGTGGCAATAAATCATCGCGACCGTTAGACGTATATCAAAATGGTCAACATGATGGCTACGTTAGTGTGACACTTTGGATGTCCTGATACTCTTCATTCCCAAGTTGAGGATTGTATTTGGCTTCTGCGTGGTGTCATCAAGCACCAACTAAACTTTTAGAACCTTAATTGACCCATCTTGGCCATTAGAAGGTAGTGAGATGGCCGGCTTTGGTCTTAAGGTTGGTTGATACTCGATGCTACGCTCATTAAGATCGACTTTTGGGATATTTTCGTCGACCGCTTGGTAGTCGTATTGAAATAAACGCCACGAGAAAGATCAATGATATGAGATTCCTAGAACCGGTTACTATTATAGGACAGGATGAACCAACTCAAACTTTTGGTGGGGTAATCACCTATACCTCTTGCAAGCCTTAAACCTAGGCTCATTGTGTGAATTGTTTGTGTGTGCCAAACATGACATCATGACATCATTCGCATTGCATATCATTTCTAACTATTTCAAGGACCTAGGATTTATCTTTGCTCTGCTTTGTAGGGAATTATGGCTTCTAGAAAGACTATCGAATCAACTTCATGGGTATACCTTCTCAAAGAATTGGTTTCGAGATTCCGACCATGCTCGATTCATCAAAAGACATGGTTATCTACTTGACTTGGTTATCTCGTTTTGAAGAAGATATGATGCATGTCCTATTTCATTCTTTGATCCGAAACACCATTGCTTTACATTCCCAGATTATCGCTAGTTCCTACTTGGAAGAGTTCTCTAAGCTACTTGGGATACCTATTCTTGATCAAATGCCATTCACCGGTCTAGAAAAGGTTCCTAAGTACGAAGACATCGCATCAGCATTACACCTAAAGCGCTCAGACATTGAAGCCAATTAGGAAACCAGAAGTGGAGTTAAGGGTTTACTTGCCAAGTTCTTAATTAAGAAAGCCCGAGAATTCCTCAAAGTTATGAGTTTCCATGCATTTGAAGATATTGTGGCCTTACTAATCTATGGTTTGGTTCTATTTCCTAATTCGGATCAATTCATAGATGTCAACGCCATCAAGTTGTTCCTTACCCGCAATCCTGTGCCTACTTTACTTGGAGATGTCCTACATTCTCTCCACACTCGTACCATCAAAAGACAAGGAACTCTCATGTATTGCATACCATTACTTTCTAGGTGGTTTATTTCGCACCTTCCTCCATCAGTTTTGAAGAACGAACAAAGGTTGAGGTGGTCTCAAAGATTAGCGTCGCTCTCTCATTCAGATATCCGTTGGAATCTTTTCTCTCAAAAGGACTTCACATTCATTGAGCGTTGTGGAGAATTCCCTAATGTACCACTCCTTGGTATAAGGGGAGGTATTACTTACAACCTTTCTCTAGCTCTACGTCAGTTTGGTTTTGCTCGAAGAGATGGTCCGCATGATATGCTTCTCCAAGATATTGTGTTCGACTACAACCACGATCTCCAGAATTACCGACGAAGGTTCATACACGCTTGGGGCATGGTAAAGAAGACTGATACCAAGACTTTGGGGCACCAGAACTCCATTCCTTGGGAACCTTACCTCAAATGGGTGCGAGCTCGAGCTCAAAACCTCATGATGCCATTCACTCCTGTTCTACCAGTAATTATGGAACCTGTTGCTATAGGTGACGTACCCTATAGTGTTCTCCATCCCGACATGCCTGCTGATTTTGAAGACTTGAAGAGATCCTGGATTCAGCTTAAAGAAGAGAGGGATACCTTTGAAGCGCAGTGTTATGCAAGTGAGAAGAAAGTGCTAGAGTTGACCAAGCTACTTCACAAGGAGTGAAGCATCAACGCCTACCTCGGCACCAAGAGGAAGCGCCCATGGGAGACTTAGAGCTATAGGATTTATATGTTTTCTTTTATTTGTTTGAACTATCTTTTGTACTTAAAAAGAAAAAGAATAAAAAGAGTAATAATAAATGTTTGTTCATTGCTTGTTTAACAAATTTAAATCTCTAAGGTCCTTGAAAACATTGCATTGCATCCGCATAAACATTGCATATCATAGCATAACATTGCATCACAGGTACATTGAAGATTGGTTTTCTCATTTGCTCGCTATTTATTTTAGAAATGGCTCTTGAACAGTCAAAGATCTTTAAGCTCGAATGCTCGGTTTAGAGATGTTTACCACTTGGTCCAAGGCCAAGAAGATCCAAGAAGCTCATCAACAGAAGAAGAAGGTTGTTGGTCTTCTCAACATGGGCAGACGCTACAAAGGTGGTCCTAAAGTGGTTAGTCGAATTGAGCTCTCTGAAGGAAGTGTCAAGAAGGAGGATGAGCAAAGTAACAAGGGTGATGGCGAAGGTAGTCAGCATGAGCCTGAGAAAGACTATGATAATAGCCAATACTCTGATGAAGATGACAAGTACCAACAACTTGAGGACCGTCTGAATGCTGTGGAAAACCTGAAGATGTCCGGGCTGAATTTTGATGATCTGAGTCTTGTCCCTGGTGTTGTGATTCCTCCCATGTTCAAAGTTCCAACTTTTGCTAAGTATGATGGCATGTCTTGTCCTAAGCTGCATTTGAAATCCTATGTCCAGAAGATCAATCCCCACACTGATGACAGAAAGTTGTGGATGCATTATTTTCAAGAGAGTTTGTCCGGAACTCAGTTGGAATGGTACTATCAGCTAGAAAATGACTGTATCCGTACTTGGAGTGACTTAGCAGATGCTTTCTACAGGAAATATGAGTACAATGCTGAATTGACACCCACTCGCATGCAGCTACAGAGCATGTCTATGGGTCGTGATGAGAAGTTTAAGGAGTATGCTCAGAAATGGAGAGATTTAGCAGGCAGAGTTCAACCACCCTTGTCCAATAGGGAGTTGGTTGATATGTTCATGGGAACATTGACAGGTCCGTTCTTTAATCATCTGATTGGAAACTCTTCAGCCGGATTCACCGAGCTGATACTGACAGGCGAGCGTATTGAAGCTGGTATCAAGAGTGGGAAAATTCAGGTGGAGTCATCATCAAATGCTGCGAAGAGATCTTTTGGTGGTAAGAAAGAAGTCAATGCTGTGTATGGTCAGAAAAGCCGAGCCAAGACCGATCGCTAACTGTGGGGAAGTTGTGATCTCCAATCCTACATCAAGACAACCTCGGAGACAACGCGTAGCCGTAACGCCCACGAAGACAGTTTACAAAGATCAACATGCCATTGTCGCAAGCCTTGCAACACATGTTGAAAGCGATTACCTTGAGGATCCTCCTCGAATGTCAACACTTTCTCCGAGATACAATCCTAATGCTAAGTGTGCTTACCATTCCAATAGTCCAGACATAGTCGATGATTGTTGGGCTCAAGAACAAGATTCAAGACATGATTGAAGCTAAGCGATTGAGTTTGACCCTCCGCTGAGACTCGAATGTGATCAACGCGCCTATGCCTAATCATGACAAGAGTTCCAATGTTGTTGGTGAAGATACTTATGTTTTCAACATAGATGACTTGACCATTCCTCCGATGATATAAGAGAATTTTTGCAAGTGGTGTCAATCCAGGATGCCCAGAGAATTGCCGTTGGTGCCCATCTGCGCCTGATGGATAACCGTGAGATACTATTTCTAAAACCACCTGTGCAGAAGCTGTGTGAAGAAATGTCTAAGTTGAAGATTGACAATGCGAACGAAACAGCACCATCTGTGTGGGATACCTTGGGGCAGCCCAGTGGAAAGTATGATTACATGGTGAAGTACACTGTTCCCGAAAGCTACAAAATTCCTATTGAAGATGTTAAGGTAACCGGATGGGGTGACGAGTTCCCAGAAGACTATGCTGATGTTAACACCATAAGGATTTCCTCTGCTGATCCTGTGCCTAGAGTGGCACCCCTCATCATTACTTCTCCAAGACCAGTTCCCTATTCCTCTGACAAAGCTATTCCTTGGAATTATGGAGCTGATGTTTACTATCATGGCGTCAAGCAAGACCCTCTGACCATTGAAGATCTTACAGTTGAAGCTACCATTCCTGACATCGACAACATCACCGGATCAAGCAAGGTGACCAGAACCGGAAGAGTTTTCTCTCCAGAAATCTCTCCTCCAAAAGACACTGCGATTCCAGCTCGCATTCCAGCTATTCAAGCCATTCCCCAAGCTAGAGGGAAAGAACCAGTGACTCATCCTTCTCAGACAGAAGTGCCAAAGGAAGTTACTGAAGACACCTCCAAACAAGAAATGGAGGAAATTCTGAAGAGTATCAAGAAGAGTGACTACAATATTGTGGAACAGTTAGGACAGACTCCGTCCAAGATATCCATGCTTGCTCTGCTCTTGTGCTCTGAGGCTCATGCTAAAGCCTTGGTAAAGTTTTTGAAGAATGCCCACGTACCACAAGACACTACCACTGACCAATTTGAAGTTTGTATTGCTAGCCTGGCTGCCAACAACGGCCTAGGTTTCTCTGATGCTGATTTGACTCCTGCCGGAAGGAAACATAACAAAGCCTTGCACATCTCTGTTGAGTGCAAGGGCACTACCTTGTCTCATGTTTTGGTGGATACCGGATCTGCTCTGAATATCCTTCCGAAGACTGCTTTTGATCGGCTTGATATCGAAGGGTTGGTTCTGAGACCCAGTGATATAATTGTGAGAGCTTTTGATGGTTCTAAGCGAACAGTGCTTGGAGATCTCACTCTGCCTGTTAAAGTCGGTTCCCAGACTTTTGATTCTACTTTCTTTGTCATGGATATCTGTCCAGCTTACTCTTGCCTACTCGGACACCCTTGGATACATGGGGCAGGTGCTGTTACCTCTACCTTGCATCAGAAGTTGAAATACCCGATGAAAGGGAAGATTGTTACCGTATGTGGTGAAGAAGAATATATGGTCAGTCATCTACAGTCATTCCGATACCTCGAGGTGGAGGGTGAATTCTTCGAGACTCCCTGTCAAGCTTTTGAAACAATACCCAGTCATGCCTTGACTCTCCTTAGTTACACAAGTTCCGCCTAGGATGGCTTGCGAAAGATGCTCAGCGGTTGAAGGTGGTAGTTCTATTTGGGGCCAGCTCCCGATCTTCCTTTCAAATTTGACAAGACCGGTTTAGGCTTCACCATCAAGGGTCGAAATGATACGCGAACGTGCCGCCAACTTCCTTTTCGCATCAGCCAGAGTGGAATCCACGGTATAGAAGACGACGACAACGACTTCGACATCAGCAAGTGGATCTTCCCAACTCCAGACAAAGGGCTCAGCAATTGGAAGACTGAAGACGTCATACCAATCTCCTTTAGTCAGGAGTAATTGCTTTGTTTTGTTTTGCTTTTCGTATTTCTTTATGTTTTGAACAATAAACTTTGAAAGCCTAGTGCCTTGCCCGGGGCATCATGGCTCGTTTGTGAGGGTTATTATCTGTCATTTGCATATTTTCATTCAATAAAATCGTTGGACTTTTGCATTCAGTTGTTTGTTTTCTTTTACTTTATCACCCCTTCAAAAAGCTATGTGTTTCTTACACACACCCACGTGATACACTGCAGAATCACTCCGAATCTCGTTGATAACAGCTATGATATTGCTAAATATGACTTCGATAATCTGATCTACCAAGCCGAAGATGAAAGTGAGGAAGATTGTGAAGTGCCAGGAGAACTTGTCCGACTGCTACAGCAAGAAGATCGAGTTATACAGCCACACGAAGAGCAAGTTGAGGTTGTGAATTTGGGTACTGATGGAGACAGAAAAGAGATCAAGATAGGAGCGGGTCTTGAGAACAGTGTTAAAGAAAGGTTGGTTCAGATGCTACGAGACTATATTGAGGTTTTTGCTTGGTCATACGAAGACATGCCGGGTTTAGACATTGATATCGTGGTACACCGGTTGCCGACTAAAGAAGGTTTTCTCGTGAAAGAAGGTTGTCATGCGTCCCGAGATGTCAGAGAAAATCAAAGCCGAAGTTATGAAGCAGTTCAACGCCGGTTTCCTAGCTGTTACTTCTTATCCACAATGGGTTGTTAATGTGGTGTCGGTGCCCAAGAAGGATGGCAAGGTACGGATGTGTGTAGATTACAGAGATCTGAATAAAGCGAGTCCGAAAGACGATTTTCCGCTTCCTCATATTGATGTTCTGGTTGACAACATTGCTCAGCATAAGGTTTTCTCCTTCATGGATGGTTTCTCCGGTTACAATCAGATCAAAATGGCTCCTGAAGACATGGAGAAGATTACTTTTGTTACACAGTGGGGCATTTTCTGCTACAAGGTTATGTCGTTCGGACTGAAGAACGCGGGCGCCACTTATCAGCGTGCTAGGTGACGTTATTTCATGACATGATTCATCACGAGATAGAGGTCTACATCGATGACATGATAGCTCGATCACAGACTGAAGAAGAACATCTTGATCATTTGCAGAAACTGTTTGATAGATTGAAGAAGTACATGTTGAGACTTAATCCTAACAAGTGTACCTTTGGAGTCAGATCCAGAAAGCTCCTAGGGTTTGTCGTCAGTGGTAAAGGTATTGAAGTTGACCCCGCCAAGGTTAAAGCTATTCAAGAGATGCCAGCTCCCCGCACCGAGAAGGAAGTCAGAGGTTTCTTGGGTCGATTGAACTACATTGCCAGATTCATTGCACATCTAACTGCTACCTGTGAGCCAATCTTCAAGTTACTAAAGAAAGATCAAGTAGTGGAATGGAACGACGATTTCCAGATCTCTTTTGACAAAATCAAGGAGTACTTACAGAATCCTCCTATTCTGATGCCGCCCACCGAAGGAAGACCTCTTATCATGTACTTGACAGTGTTAGAGAACTCAATGGGGTGTGTGTTGGGGCAACATGACGAGTCTGGTCGAAAAGATCATGCAATATACTACCATAGCAAAAAGTTTATCGACTGTGAAACAAGATACTCACCGAGAAAACTTGCAACGCTTTGGCTTGTCACGACTAAGACAAGATATGTTGACTCACACTACTTTGTTGATTTCAAGATGGATCCGATCAAATACATATTTGAGAAACCAGCTCTCTCGGAGAATAGCAAGATGGCAAATGATCTTGACCGAATATGACATCGAAGACACTTCTCGAAGCGATCAAAGGAAGTGTAGTAGCCGATCATTTGGCTCATTGCCGTAGATCACTATCGCCTATGCAGCTCGAATTTCCGACGAAGATGTTTTACTAGTTACAGATTAGAAGAACTGTGCCTGCATTTAAGGACCTGAACAAGGATCCCGATGGACTATGGTCTTTGATGGAGCCTCAAACGCACTTGGCAATGGCATTGGCGCCATCATTACATCCCCTGCAGGCGGGAATACTCCCTTCACCGCCAGATTATGTTTCAGTTGCACTAACAACATGGCCGA
This sequence comes from Vicia sativa, assembly GCA_021764765.1. Classification (NCBI taxonomy): domain Eukaryota; kingdom Viridiplantae; phylum Streptophyta; class Magnoliopsida; order Fabales; family Fabaceae; genus Vicia; species Vicia sativa. The sequence goes on along the minus strand of CM038793.1, from coordinate 142,766,715 downwards.
ATATGAAGCGTGCATCATGGGTATCAAAGCTGCTATTGACTTAAGAATCAAGTTCTTACAAGTGTATAGAGACTCAGCTTTGGTGATTAGTCAGATTAAGGGCGAGTGGGATACGAAGCATCCAAATCTCATTCCGTATCGAGAGCATGTTTTGAGTTTGATCCCCTACTTCGAAGAGATTACTTTCAACCACATTCCACGAGAAGAGAATCAGTTGGCAGACGCATTAGCTACCATGTCGTCTATGTTCAAGGTTAGATGGGACAATGAGGCTCCCCAGATCATCATTAAGAAGTTTGACGAACCAGCATATTGTTATGAGCTTGATACAGAAAAGAAACCTTGGTACTATGACGTGAAGAGGTATCTTGAGACTCAGGAATATCCCGCAGGGGCATCTATCAATGATAAGAAGTTTTTGAGAAGATTTGCATCCAAATTCTTCCTCAACAACGGCATCTTATACAAGCGCAACCACGACTTGTGCTTACTCTCTGTAGACCGAAACAAAGAATACGTATCATGGAAGAGTTACACGAAGGCGCATTTGGTACTCATTCCAGTGGACATACGATGGCTAAGAAGATTTTGAGAACAAGTTACTATTGGTCCACCATGGAAGCTGATTTTCACTGCTACGCTCGATCTTGTCACAAATGCCAGATTTATGCAGACAAAGTACACGTACCTCCGGACTGAATGTTTTAACAGCTCCTTGGCCTTTTGCAATGTAGGGCATTGACATGATCGGAGAAATCAAGCCCACAGCTTCGAATGGACATCGTTTCATCCTTGTGGCAATTGATTATTTCACCAAGTGGGTAGAAGCAGCCTCATTCGCATCTGTTACCAAGAATGTCGTGGCTCGATTCATCAAGCATAATCTTATCTGTCGGTATGGAACTCCCGAAAGGATTATCATAGATAATGGCTCTAATCTCAACAAAAAGATGATCACCGAACTCTGCACGCAATTCAAGATCAAGCATCACAATTCTTCTCCTTATCGGCCTAAGATGAATGGTGCAGTGGAAGCCGCCAACAAGAACATTAAGAAGATTATATAGAAAATGACAGTGACTTACAAAGATTGGCATGAGATGTTACCATTTGCTCTTCATGGTTACCGCACTACAGCGCGAACATCAACAGGGGCAACCCCCTTCTCTCTCGTATACGGTATGGAAGCCGTCTTACCCATCGAAGTTCGGATACCCTCAACCGTAGTCCTCCAGACGCCGAAAGGAAGACGATTGGGTCCGACCGCCTTGACCGATTAATTTGATTGATGAGAACGACTCGCATCCATCCGCCATGGATGATCTATCGAGCGAATGATCAGAGCATTTAACAAGAAGGTCAAGCACCGAGTCTACCAAGTCGGTGATCTAGTAGTCAAGCGCATCATTCTTCCACAAGGTGATCCCAGGGGCAAATGGACTCCTACCTACGAAGGACCGTTTGTAGTCAAGAGATTTTCCCGGAGCTATGATACTTAGCACCATGGATGGCGAAGACTTCCACACCCTGTGAACGCAGACATAGTCAAAAAATACTACGCATAAAAGAGACCCGCTAGGTCGACTGCCCTAGGCAAAAATAAGGGCATCCTGGCGAACCAAAAGGGTTCGGGCAAAAGTTAAGGAGATATACAAAAAATGTACACCCGGCAAGTCGAAAACCTGGAAAGGCGGCTTGGGCAAAAAAGGGTATCCCAGAAAACCCGAAGGGCGGTCTAGGCAAAAGTTAGGGATTTAAGCGTACGACTATGTCTCGTCCAGATCACCCATCTACAGACTACTATCAACATTCAAATGGCGAAGATCGATTTACTCACTTTCTACTGACAGCAAGGAGATGAGATAGTTGAAATATATGAGTACTAGCATAGTTGGAACTTAACGAGATTGTTTCCGCATAGCTTTTTACCTTTCTTGTGTACAAACTATTTGGCCATACGCCACATTTCAAATAAATACAAGTTTCTTTCTCTTTACAATTTTTGTTGTTGTTGTTTGCATAAAGTCCAATGTTTGCTTTGAATGCTTATATGCATCTGACAATAAAAATCTATTCACAGACATGCGAAAAGTGAACATGCAAAAGTAATTACTACAGACTCCAGGAATTGAGATGACGACGAAAGTCGCCAACATCTCCCCTGCAGAGCATTGATCCCCACAGAGATGTTGCTCACCACAAACCTCCCCCAGTGGAGTACGCGTCAGCCCCCAAGCAACGATTCCACTCAACTTAACCGGATTACGCCTGTCTTCGAGCAATAACATTTCATCCCTAGCTAAGATATTTATCCCCAGCGGATATCTCTCAACCATTCCCCTTTTCTCCAGCAGCAGTATCTAGACTTGAAACTTGGTCAGATAGTGCACCGGAGGAAACCTACACCTCTTATTCCTCAGTCAGAGATTCCAACGGGCTCCAGACTCTTCTAAAACCCGGTCTCCCGGCAACTACCATTACTCTCCAGCAGGATTTACACGCAAAATCCCCAGCAGAGTACCTCCCAGATTCTCCCCAGCAGGGTCTGTGTGTGAGATCCTCAACAACGTGTTTCTCGATCTCTACCATCCTCAACGGTATCTAGGCCCAAGACTTGGTCAGATAGTGCACCGGAGGAATCAAAGTTTTCTTTCTTCTCAGGGTTTCCGTCCCAAATAGAAGTCAGAAATCTCCAAGAAGAACATCCACATCTTCTTCAAGATGGATATGTTTTGAAATACCACAACATCTATCATTCATACATTTCTCATATATGCACATGTCATTCACACACATCGTCATGCATCATACTTTGCATAAGACTAACAAATATTCTATCAAAGTTTCTCTTGTTTTCTCCAAAACAGGTGAAAATCACTTCTGACGCAAACTGGTCCAGGATTAAGACCCGAATCCAGACGGGAAAACTATCTGAATGGCCGCCCCTAGTTGTCCTCCGACAACTGGTCCAGGATTAAGACCCGAATCCAGACGGGAAAACTATCTGAACGACCACCCTCGTAGTCCTCCGACAACGGATCCAGGATTAATACCGCCAGACGGAAACCCTATCCGAACGATCACAAGTTATCCTCCGATAACAGGCAGTGGATCAACACCCGATGCACAATAGGGAAGATATCCACGTTTTGCCAAATACTACCTCCCTCAGGGTAGTCAGCACGAAGAACTATTCTGACTCATCCTTATTATCAAAGAATACAGAGTCTCAAGACGACTCGCTTGCCTTGGATGGCATCTTAAGCCTATCTCCGATTACTTGTCAACATTTCTCCACTTTCAGAATGCTGCATATTTAGTTAAAAAACCAATACAAACCAATAGCTTCATTCAAAGATGAGCATGAAGTCTAACATACGACTCCCTCCGGATGGCATCTTAAGCCCATCTCCATGCTCCTTCCGCTATCAAGAACATCTATAGAGCCTAGCGTACGGCTCACTCCTCAGCATCGATCTTTCCAGATGGCATCTTAAGCCCATCCCCATCGATTTTCCTATTCAGACGACATTCTCGAGTCTAGCATACGACTCATCCCTCAGCGAAGTCTCTACTTTCTCCAAATGGAATCTATAAGCCCATTCCCGCGTCATCAGCCAACCGCGAGTGCAAATTTTCAAGTGTACTCGAGTGTTCAATCATCTTCTACCTCCAGGTCACGAAAGGCGAATATGCCAATCTAACCCTTCCAGTACAAGAAGATTGAACAGGGGCAGCTGTCATAACCCAAAATTTTCCCTCCATCTTCTCAAGACATTTCATACATCCATACTCAAGGACTCCTCAAAGGTTGATCAGACAAACCCTCTCCTAGACAATCAACCCAAACTAGGGTTTGGTGATTCTCAGATCAAAGTGGATTTCCAACATCTCCAATGTTCATCATGCCTCCTCATATGCTTCAAATGTTCTCCATGTCAAGTTTCAAGCCTCACAAGTCAAGTTTCCTCGCATAATTGCTCGATGGTTGAAAATCGGTTGATTGGACAAAAAGTCAATGTGGTCAACATACCAAACTTCATGATTTTTGGTCAACATCCTCATTTTGAAGTTACATTTATCATTTGATCAAGGGTTGATCATGATTCATCAAGAAAACCCAAGATTTGCTCAAAAGTCAAACTTTCTAAATTAGGGTTTCTCTGAGAAAAGTCAACTGAACTTTGACTGAGCATAACTTCTTCATACTTTCTCAGAAATTTTTCCACCACCTCTTGTTTTGAAGGAAATTCAATTCTCTACAACTTCATGTCTCACAAGAATGTTCAAAAAATGCTTCATTTGGAAGGTATGGATCAAAACATTACAGGTCCTTTTCAAAAGTCAACAAAAAGTCAACATTTTGTTTTGAAGATATATTGAGCATGGAAACTCCAATTGAGATGATACCAAAAAGGTTGGTTAGAGGACTCTTAGAGCTTTCCAAAAAGTCCAAGAACACTCAAAAATATGGAAAATTGAGAAAGATACACCATTCACAATTTGGGCAATTTTGAAGAAGTGCACAAAGAGAAATACTTCTAAAAATCAAAAATTATGCAAATGGGCTTACTCTTTCTTTATCCAAACTTGTTCCTTATGCAATTAGGAATATCCAAGCCCAATGCCACGAATTTTTATTTTATTTTTCTATTTAATTTGGAATTTATTCGTTTAAATACAAATTAAATTCAAAAATAAAGTATAAAATCAAAATTAAATGCAAACTTGATTTTTCTCTCTTCCTTGAGATCCAAGTAACTCAATAAAGCCAGCAAATTTTGAAATTTGGTTGGATATGGCAAGATTGGATTGAAAATTGATCAAAAGATGAAAATTTGGTTTGGTACAAAATCAAATTTGATTTGCATTGATTAGTGATTGATTCTTCCTCAAATCAACTCCAAATTCATCTACTATATATACACAACTCATGCCACACGAATTAAGGTAGAAAAACTGGCTGGAGAAACCCTATTGAAGCTCAAAAAATGCATGGCTTGCAAGCAATTGGTAGTCATTGATCCAGCCTATTTCAATTGCTTTTGAGGATTCAAACACATTCCTTGACATCCCTGGAAGCATTCCAAATCTTTACATTGCCCAAAACCATCAAGAAACTCGAAAACCAGATTTCGGTTTGTTCTTCTTTTTCAAAATTTGATTTTCAATTTTCATGCATTATTAACACTTTTTGATTGTTTGTTCATGACCAGCATCAAGTTTGTAGGCTATCTGGGTAGCCCAATTGCGTTTTAGTGACCTGGAACAAAAATCACCATGGCTAGGGTTTTCGGGTTTGAATTAGGGTTTCTAAAAACAGGAAAAATTGGACCAAACTAAGCATACCAGAGTGATCAGGGGATGGAAACGAGTTGATACATGTATTCACAATGCATTTATATTACTTGTATGAGATTTTGATTTTTGCAGGGGCCTTAGCGTCGAACAAAGACCGACGCTAAGTGTTTAAAAATTCAAAACGAAAGAGATGAAGTTTGGCGCGGGGACGATACAACTAGGACGCGACACATGTTCACATTCCACTCGCTCCGATTCAGTGACACGCGTGCACGCTGGTGTCATACCCCAAATTTTGACCTAATATACCACCTTACATTTGCATCATTGCATAACTAACAGTTCAGACAGCATTAATCGGGTATAACACTCACAGGTCAAAATTAGGGTTTCATCAGATTTTTATCTAATTCAAGAGCTAACCAATTAGGGTTTGAGATTTTCTCATCTTATTTGATCTATCTTGATCAAATCATCAACCTTCAATCCTCAGATATCAAATTTTCTCACAGATCAATCGAGGATCGACCAATTAGGGTTTTGATCGGGCATGAGAATTCTCTGACTTTTTGAACAAGAAATAACTTTTTTGGATAGAGATTGGTCATTATATCTTAGATACAACATCTTGACCTAATTTCTGGATTCAAAACATCACAGAGGTTCACAGAATTCATCAGTCGTTTTCAGAAACATCTGATGAAATTTCATCTGCACAGAAAAGTCAAACTTTCACTTTTGGTCATATTTTTCAAAACAAAACTTTTTCCATCATCAAAATACTTCAAATGATCCATCATGATCATAAAAAATCAAAGAATTTGAAAAGTCAACAAAAAGTCAAAAAAATTTATACTTAGAAATTTTTCTAAGTGTTGAAATTTCTTACTTTTTCCAAACTTCAAGCCATTTTTTCACCAAGTTCCAATTTGAATTTGAAAAAACTCAAAACATGAAAGTTGTAGCTTGTGGAAAGATCTTTCCAAAATATCCAAGAACTCTCAAATTCATGGAGTCTAGCTATACTTTTGAAATTGAAACATAAGGCTCCATGAAACTTGATTTTCAAAGATCAAAACATCAAATTATAGGTCATTTTTGTGTTTCTTCATCTAGAAGCTTTCTAACCTTGCCAAGTGGATGGATGAACTGATAAATATCAGCCTAGATTGATAATTGAAAGGATTGGATCAAAATGTAAAAATATAGCACATGGTAAAAAAGGAAGGTTCCTTTTGCTTTTGAAATACCATTCTTGCCCCTTAAGCAATCCATGAATCACCAAATGGCTTGTCCTTCTTGCCTAACAATTTCAGAACCTCTTGCCTATAAAAGGATCACATTTCAAGCCTAAATCAACACCAAAAACATTGCAAAGTCATGCTTCCCACTTTTTTCTTCAAAATCAAGTAACATAACCATTTTTGAGAAAACTTGCAATTTTCAAAATTCAATGAAAACATGATAAATTTTGGTGTCATACATATTGCATAATCACTATCAAACTTGTTACAAGCTTAAAATCAAATTGAACTAAGCTTAAAATCAGTTTTCATTTTCATATTTTCAAAACTTGCAAAACTGCCATAGGATTCGAATCTGAAGTTTGGTTGGATTAATTCGTGTTGTGAGCATCCTAACACCTTCCATGAACATCATATGAGTGAGCCAAAACAAGAACAATCATCTGTAACACGATTTACTTTGAAATCCAGTTTCCATTTTTGAACTGTGCAGGTCGACTTGAGCAGGATGATCCAGATGAATCCATGATGCGCAGACCACTCACATAGCTTCCTTACATGCCGTTGCAGCTCACACAATCAAGAAACAACAACTGGAAACACGTTTGCCCAGAATTCAATTCTCATTTTTCCAGGTATGAACACGAACTTGGTTATCATGATTCCTTGATTCTTTTGACAAAAACTCACGGCCATTCTCTTTCTGCACCTCTAACGATCATAAGCCCTCAAAAAAATCCAAGAATCATCAAACCTTCATCATTTAATTTGAGTTTTTCAGATTAGGGTTCATGAGTGTTCTTCGAAACCAAAACGTTCTGGGCTTAATATAAATGAAATTAACATACATATTCATATTCATGGTGCAAAACCGAGCAACTTTGATGTTTACATCATTGGATTTCATTGAGAAACAAAGATTTTAGGTTGAATTCGTGAAACTGAAAATCAAAATGCAAACCCAGGCTGCGCGCGTGTTCTTGGTGTTCTTCAGTTTTCGAATTTTTTAAATTATCCAATCTTATGTCAACGCGTGTTTTAATCCACTAAACAGCTCAACGCATTTGGCCCAGTGGTAGTATGCTTGCCTTTAAGTTCTTCTTGCCACGTGCCCCACCTCATGGTCATGGGTTCAAAACCCACCAAGACCATTCTTTTTTACAAACTTCCAATTTTTTCATGTTTTTTTATCAAACTTTCACAATTTTTTTGACCAATCAAAACTTCTCATTTTGAGATGATTTTTTAAACACTTGTCAATAAATACATCTATTTTGTGATAGTGCAAAAATTTTCATAAAAAACTTTCATCTGATTAAATTTTAATCAAGCCGAAAACGATGTTCTAAACATTTTTCAAACCTCATTAAAAGGTGAATTTTTCAAGTTTTCGACTTCCGATTTTTTTCAAAACTTTTCATAAATGAACTTAACATTTCAAAACATTTCAAAATCATTTTTCAAAACATTTCATCAAACTTACATCTTTTTACCATGATCGATCCGATTTAAACGATAAAATCAAATTCGTTCTTTCTCGAATTTCTCGATCGATCATGGGCCACCCTTACGGTGTAAGTCCCAATCCTTTATGTACATATTTAATTTTACTTGTACATACTCAAATCATCATTGTTAATTTTCAAACGTAAACAAATTTCTTTTGTTTTCATTCGTTTGTTTATACGCTGAATCCATTGGTTCTAAAGGAAGGTTTCTTCTGAGCGAAATTTCTTTTTGACCAATGGGCCTCCATCACGGTGTAAGTCCCATAACATTCTTTTATGTACATAATATTTCTTTGTACATATCAAAAACTTTCCAAACACATACAAATTTTTATCTACATAATACGATATTCTTTTATACTCAAGTACGCATAAACTTCGATCGCTTGTTTTCACTTCACTTGTGTATACACAAACCAAACATTCTTTATGTACATACACAATCTTTTCCTTGTACATACAAGCTTTTTATCCGTACATAATACAGATATTTTACGATAAAACTTCAATCAATTATTTTCGCTTCATCCGTACATTTTACAGAATACCATTGACATTGAAAGGAGCATTATTCCCCGTGAAACGCTTTCAAATCAATGGGCCTCCTTACGTGTAAGTCCCAACCCTCCTATGTACATCCATCTTTCTTTGTACATAAAAACTCGCTCGTGTACATATTCATTTCCTTGTACACAGTACAAACTTGTGAATAATCAAGTTGCGCTGTTTTAAACGCTCGTTCACGTACACTTGTTTATATTTCATAAACTGTAAATAAACATCATGCATTGTTTATATTTCCTTCATAAACTCCTCGTGAATACATATCACACACACACACTGTTTATACAACTGTCTAGTTATAACATAACAATTAGACTAATCAATAGGTTCCACAAGATAGCCTCCGCTTTCATACAAGATAACTCATCCCAATTGAGTTTAGCCTCCGCTTGGGCTTCATACAAGACAATCCATCACCAGCATGGGCTAGCCTCCGCTTGGGCTTCATACAAGATATTTTTATCTCCAACAGAGTTTAGCCTTATCTTGGGCTTTGTACAAAGAAACTCTCCCCACAGAGTTAGCCTCCGCTTAGGCTTCATATAAGACAACACTCCTGCTGAGTCACCTCATCTTGGGCTTCGTTCAAAAGAACTCCTCATTGAGTTTAGCCTTCTCTTGGGCATCATACAATGAAAGAGATAGGAAATCTCTTAACAGCCTCCTATTGGGCTTCCAATACAAAGAATCACCCGCGCTAAGATAGAACCCCGAAGGATGGTTTCCGTGAAATCACTTTCAAATTCCCCCAGAGTAAAATTTCCGGTGAAATTGCTCTTATTCAAAAGGATGGTTTCTCGTGAAATCCCTTTCAAGCCAAAGCCAGCCATACCCTATAGCTTCCTCTTGAGCTTCATACAAGGACCCTCGATGACCCTCGATGACCCTCGGAATGCCTCCTCTTGGGCTAACAATACAAGGACCCAGGGGATTCTTAAAAGCATCCCTTTAATCCAATCAATTTCTCCTCGAGATTTAGACATTTATCATCTCTGTGGAAGAAGTATCTCATCTATCACATCACATACAATCAAAACTTTTCAAACTCTTTTCAAACTATTTTCAAACAAAAACATCTCTTAATTGTAAGTGGTAACGCTTGTACACTCAAGCAAAACACCCAATACTTACATTTAAAAGATTTAATCATCTTTTTCAAACATCTTTCTTAAACATGTAAGTGGTAACACTTGTACACTCAAGCAAAACACCTAATACTTACGACGAAAGATTCTAATCAATCAAACTTTTCAAAAATGTATGTGATGAAATAGATTAGATACATTTTTCATTAAGATGACATTTGTCTGTCTCTTATTAACATCTCTCGCTGCTTTCCACTAGCATAAGTGGAACTACGATTGCTCGACTTTCTCAACATCCTTTGAGAATACGAGGCACAAGGTCTCATCCTTGCCGAGCAAATTTCTTTCTCCCTCGGACTAAACAAACCATAGAACCCTTTAGATCCGAGCTACAAATGCTCTGATTCCCACTAAGGGATATGTATGCAGAAGATCCACAGATCTTTGCGAGCACAATAATAATAAACACTAGAATCCCACATAATCTACTATTTCTTAAAATCCCAAAGGAGAAACTTTCCCAATCATAGAAATAGCAATTAAAACACACAAACATATCAAACGTATTCATATATAAAGTCAGATAACGCATATATTTAGGGTGCTCCATCTATTCCTTTATATAACAATCCCCTTACTCGAATCTCCCAATGCGTTATGTCTAGTTTGCGCTAGTCGTTACGCATACCAATATCAATTTAGGGTATTTCACTTTCCCTTTTCATAATCATTAAATCATCTTTCTTGTGTTGAAAATAATAAAGCTTGATGCTCATGCATCTTTATAAACAAATCAAAAGATTTAAATCGTATGCATTGAAGATTCGAACTCACGTCGATCCTCAGCGCCACCTTTAACGCGAACAGAAAATGGCGACTACTGGGAGTACGCTGAAATTTGATTTTTCAAAAAGAAAACGCTACTCGCCGAGAGCACCAAGCTTTTTTGTTTTCAAAAAGAAAAGAAAGGGATAAGCTTTCATGTTTTGCATATGTCTGCTTTTCTTTATTGTGTGTTTCATGATTTCATCGATGGAAAGAAATCCTAACCCGGATTTAAGAAACATTTTAAGATCTAGGTGGAGATATTAATACGTGAGCGCTCAATGCTTTCGGTTAATATTTCCCACATGGAGGTTGTCTTGGGGTATTGTGTTTAGCAAGTAATTGCAAAGACACGTGCTTTTGAGGAAACTTAAGAAGTCGAGTGGATCAGAGAACACATAAACCATCCGGCCATTAGGATGTAGTGCGTAGATTATTCGGTGTAAGCCTAGAATAATTGTCATGCGATACTACGATCAAAGTAGTTTCTCTTGAAAATATTATTGGACCATCGAGTATTCAACAAATCCAATAATGTTTTGAAGGGGAGTGTTGAGCTTGTATTATCAGTAGAACCCGATTCACAGATGAATAAGCCCTTAGAACTTAACCCCGTTGATTCTTATCGTTGGCTTCATGCTTGTGACTTCAACGCTGACCGTGTGTATAACTACTAACCATGTTTGCGATTCATGCATTCATTCATTCAAAACAAAAAAATTCATTTCTCTTCCCATTTCCAAAGAATTTAGAGATTTTTTCTTTGTAAAATATTTTAGGTTAGAGTGATGGACGTCAGAGGAAGATTCACCAAAAGATACAGTTTTAGGATTCCTGACGTAGGAAAGTTGAAAGAGTTAGCATCCATGGTAGAAGATCCCTCGGATTTCAGAAAATGCTATGGAACTCTTTTAACTCTTCTGAATGCTAACGTCGATGAAGGACTTCTCAAAACCTTCGTTCAATTCTATGATCCAGTCTATCGCTGTTTCACTTTCCCTGATTATCAGTTGATGCCTACTTTGGAAGAGTATGCGCATATCTTAGGAATCTCAGTATCCGACAAAGTGCCTTTCAATGGTTTGGAAGCCATTCCCAAGTCACAAGTCATTGCAACAATGACTCATTTAAAGAAATCGAGATAGACAAAACCTAACTACCGGAGGAAAACTCTTAGGACTAACTTCAAAGTTCCTAATGGAGAAGGCTCTCAAGTTCTCTCGCCAGTAGTATGGTAGCCTTTGAAGCTATTTTAGCTTTACTCCTCTATGGATTGGTGTTGTTTCAACGTCCCAAATTTCGCTGATATCAACGCCATAAGGATCTTTCCGATTGGAAATCTGCTCCCACTCGCTTGGTGACACGACGCCTCTATTCATCATAGGAATCGCAAGGAGAGAACTATCGTGTGTGGTACTGCTTTTCAAATGGATTGTCTCACACCGCCTAAATCTCCTATCTTCCGCGAAAACAAAGACGAGTGGCATTGGTCCGTAAGACTCATGTCTCTTACAAACGATTTATATCCATTGGTATACTTTGGCAAATAATGAGATGGAAATCATTGAGAGTCGTGGAGAATTTGCCAACGCATTCTCTCATTGGTGCGGGGGAATCAATTACAACCCATTCCTAGCAAAACGTCACCGGATACAAATTCGTAAACCTCCCTTTACAAGAGAAAGCTACTTCTATCATGAAGGAGAGGATTCCCAAGGATGAAGGCTAGGATGATTAAAGCTTGGCATCACATCCGAAAGAAAGCAAAAGTTAAGGCAAAGAATTGTGTAGCCATGGAAACCTACACTTGGATAAAGAAAAGAGCGAAGGAATTTCAATGCCTTACGCTTATGAGGATCCCATGTTCTCACCGCCCAAATCGACAAATTTTCCCCTAAAGTCGTGGAGAATACCAAGAAGCCTTGACCAAGATAAGGTTTGAGAAAGAAGCTTTGAAAGAAAATTCCTTAAGACTAACCTTGAGAATGAGAAGCTCAAGAAGCAAGTCAAAGATCATGAAAAGACGCCTACTTCCGTGATGAATGGCTCATGGAGAAAGATGAGAAGATTCGCCGTAGGATAACGCCATCCGTAAATACGCCAAGGAAAGGAAAAGAAAGCTCGAGGAAATGACTACCAAGAAGCCCGCCTCCCAACGAGTGGAAGAGAGTCATTAGCAAGCTAAAAGCGAGAAAGCCAAACTAAAAGCTCACTATGGGAAGGAAATCCTGAAGCTAAAGCTGCATCAATCCTTTGGATCGTCATCCGACGAAGACGTTTAATTAGTTCAATTTAGTTTGTAATTTTATTTTATCATTTATTTTATCATTTGTGTGAGCAATGCTCCAACAAAAACAATTGTTGTAATCTTCCTTCATTAATCAATAAAATTCGTGTTTTCCATCCAAATATTTGCCGAAATATCTCGCTTAGCGTAAATTATTTGGAAATTTCTTTTCTTTACAATCATATTCATGCATCATACTTTGCATTTAAGTCTATCATCTAGAGTCTAATCATTCACGCTTTGAACCGCATTTTCCGATAGAAAAATTGTCAAGTCGTCGCCTTAGAGTTTCTCGATCGCGTCCGCAACCAACTCGAACGCACGATACCGATCAAAAGAAGAAAAGTAATGGAGAATTTTGAGCAATAAACGTTGAACTCCGTAGTATGGTAACTACACTACAAGAAGAAGTGGAGAGACTCACATCTTTGGTCAACACGCCACAACAAGAAAGTCAACAAGATCGAAAGCAACAAAACCAAGCAAAGAACTTCAGAGGATACTACTACTCCAGCCAAATCATAGTCAAGAGTTCACCTTTCAAAGATGCCGTAGGGCTATCCATGGGAATGCCTTTAACTTCGGCATTGAGTTCGCCAACCGACTTCTCAAACAACCTCGCTTGAAATACCTACTTTGCAAAGAAAACGCCACGCTCACTCCACAACGTGGAATAACTTTTCCACAAGTAACAATGTCGGTTTCTCAACCGATCATGTTGAACTCGCCCGTAGTGCACGCTACCACGACGAAGTTCATCACACTCCGTGAAATAGCACGAACGCCGTGGTTCAATGGAGAATCTCCAGAACAACTCCTCAAAATGCACTTGAGATAAAACGATTCGAGGGAAAGAATTGTTTGGAAAAACACCTGTGATCCTGCTTAGTTCCTCGCAAAAATACGCAAAATTCAAAGTCCCCGACTTTGAAAAGTACAAAGGAAACTCATGTCCGCAAAGTCATCTCACGATGTATGCCAGAAAATGTCTACGCACAATGAGGATCATCGATTGTCGATCCATTACTTCCGTGATAGCCTCACCTGCGCCGATCAAGTGGTATATGGGTTTAGACAAAGACGAGTATCCAAACATTCAACGACCTAGGCAAAACCTTTATCCAAAGAATACAAATTCAACTTGATATGGCTCCCGATAGGATCAACTCCGCTCCATGTCTCAAAAGGAAAGAGAGACATTCAAGGAATATGCGAACGATGGAGGGAAATTGCCCAAGTCAACCCGCCTTGAAGAGAAAGAGATGACTAAGGTATTCTTGAATACTCTAAACTCATTCTACTATGAGCGAATGATCGCTAGCGCTCCCGAGACTTCAACGAAATGGTAAGCATGGGAATGCGACTAGAAGAAGGGGTTCGGACAGGACATCTAACCAAGGAAGTAGGATCTTCTAGTAATACCAAGAAAGTTGGAACCAGTTTCCCAAGGAAAAAAGAACATGACGTAGGAATGGTATCCCGAGGGAAACCACATAAGAATGTCATCCAACAACGATGTGTAGCGCCATAGCACCTCTCGTCAACACAACCTGTGAATTGCTCCACAATTTCAACAAAATCAACAAACTCAACAAACTCGCCAATGTGCTCGTAGCCACAACCAAAACCAGACGCTTGGTCACCCGACCCAATTCCCATGACGATACGTAACTTTACCTCGCTTATAGAAAGGAATCTAATACATAAGGTTACCACCTCCGTCCCCGAAAACTACCATGGTGGTACAAAGCTAACGATCTTGCCCTTTTCACCAAGGGCACCAGCCATGACCGAGCATTGCATAGCATTCAAGGCGTACGTAGATTAGTGAAGGCTAATCTTCTTTCCTTCGTAAACACAAGTCCGAATGTGCAAGCCAATCCACTTCCCACCATAGTGGACACTCGTGAATCTAATGCTAAGGAATACGACAGTACCTTGTCACGTATGTAAACTTAGTCAAAGGAAACTTGGTGCATCTCCATGAAGCATACAAGAAATGAGTACCTTCACTAAGCACAATTATGCACTTGCTATATCGCTCCAAGAATATCCATGGATGTCCCACCATAAGAGTAGATATTCAACATTTGTTAGACATTGGTGACCTACAAATTTACGTAAATAGAGATGACCATGACGTAAATACAAGTAGGGCATTTTCCGCATGAGCTTTTAGTCTCGATATCAACTCGAAAATCCCAAGTAAACGCTGTGATCCCTTGTTTCAACATACCCGAGCATGTGGAGATCGCGCATAATGGTTCCAACATTCCAACATCTCCTTTGGTGATTTGCCCACCGGTCCTGCTTGCCCGCCAGAGCAATTCCTTACCAAGACAATGCAACCTTGATAGAGGATGGGAAGGAGAAACCCATGCCTACACTTCCGCCTAATGTCAATATAATGTAAATCGGACGAGTAACACGAAGTGGACGAGTACACGCCCATTAGCACCAAGATCGCCGCACCTCGTTGTTAAAAGAACCCGCTTAGAATCTCGCAACGATTCCCATTGTTAACCCAGTACAAACATTGGTTCTCCGATGGAACCAACATCAACTCGACTTTGACGAGATATCAAACTAATCAAGAAGAGCGAATATCGAGTCGTAGACCAATTGATGCGCATCTTCAAAAATTTCAATACCGCCTTTACTCCTTAACTCAAGCTCACCGAGAAGCTTTAATGAGAGTACTAGACAGCTTATGTGGATCACGATGTGACTATGCACAATTTGGAGGATCGCCTCAACATAACAACGCAATAATCGAGTTTTAGTGACGAAGAACTTCCTAAGAAGGAAAGATCACAACTTGGCCTTGCACATCTCGATGATTTGCCACGATTCCCTATCCAATGTATTGGTGGATATAGGTTCGCCTTTAAACGTAATGCCAAAACGACGCCGCTCGCTTAGCTTACAAAGGAACGCCAATGAAGTTCAACGACATCATAGTAAGAGCTGATGGATCGAGAAAGTCGCTTATTGGGGAATTTGATCTCCCAATGACAATGGCCCTCACACTTTCAAAATTACGCCCAAGTCATGGACGTACCGCGATAGTTGTTGCTAGGAAGACCTTGGATCCACGATGTGGGCGAATTCTACTCCATCGAAATTAAAATTCACAAGAAATGGAAAGTTGGTGACCATCAGCGGTGAACAAGCTTTACTTGTAAGTCATTTGTCCAGTTTTTCCTTCATCACTGCCAATGACATTGAAGCGCCGCATCTCCCAGAAAATCCGTTAGAAGATGAATCTACTAAAAACAGATCATCTATCTCTTCGTATAAAGAAGCGGCACAAATGATGAAAGATGGCAATACTCGAGGATGGGGACAAGTTATCAAACCTGTCAAGAATGAAACGAAAGCTGGACTCGGGTTCACACCCGTATCCTCCAAAGAAAAACAGAAAGATGAAACACTTTCCCCGATCAAGGAAGTATTTCATAGTGGAGGTTTCCTAAACCCTATTCCGCAAGAGGTTAATGTTGTAACCATTGAAGAGGATGAAGATGATCCATCTGAATCTGAAGAGTGGAGCACTTATTTGAATAGCCCTGAGTATGTGTCTCAAGAGGAATCATATGCACCGACTGATCAATTCAAAGACATGTCCTTGCAAAGAACATGAAAATCCACCCCCTCACGAAATTTGGGATACCTTGGGAGAACCAAGTGGTAAATTTGACTACATGGTGAAATACTCTGCGCCAGAAAGCTCAAAAATCCGGATCGAAGATATCCAACCCACAGAATGGGGTGATAACTTTGAATACCCTAGTCAATCGTAAGAGGAATACTGCCTTCTCAACCTAATCAAGAAATCGAGATCCCAAACGAAGATCTCGCTTCAACATTTCGTGGAATTCACCAAGCCGCATCCGGTTACCACTACATCAACATGATCATCAAGATCAAGAGTATGATTCAGATACGATGCGGAAAGTGTCGCCGACAACGAGTCTCTTCACCAAGACCGGAAGGAACATCCCCAGATTCAACACAAAGATCAACAGAAGTACAAAGGCTATCTCTCATACTTCCCGATCCGTTAATCAAGAAGATCGCTTTAGCAAAGACCAAAGGCAAAGGCCATCGCCCGTAGTCTTCAAAGCCTCGTCACCAAAGAATCAAAGTTTACTCGAGGGTTAAACCAAGCGGAAAATTACCCGAGTACCTCGACTTCCAAGGAGTTCGCACATTGGAAACCCGCTGAAGTTAGGACTAATGTTCATAGCTCTAAGTAGTTTATCTTTGCTTTTGTTTTGAACTCGCTCGCCCAAAGCGAAGAGATTTTTATAGGTTTAGCTTTTAAATAATTTCTCTTTGTCTTGCCCAAGACAAATGAGTTTGTATTTCAGGCCCTGCTCATATTGTGAATCATAAATAAAACGTTGTTTTGTTTCCACACTTTGTGTTTATTTTCATTTTTACCCTTTTCTGGAAATGATAATCCTAAAAAAAAATTAAAAAAAATCTTCAAAAAAAATCATAATGAAAAAAAATTAATCTGCAACTTTCAAAAAGAAAAAAAACTTTTTTTAATCAAACATAAATCAAAAATGCAGATTAAACAAATGGACAAATCCATTGAAAGCAGTAACTCTACGCTCTTTCTCAACTTTGAAATTTCGTGAGTTCACCAAGAAGAAGTTGAAGAAGAGATCCCGGATGAAATTTCTAGACTGCTAAAGCACGAGGAAAGGATCATTCAGCCTCACAAAGAACCTCTAGAAGCAATTAACTTGGGTTCTGAGGAAGATACAAAAGAAGTCAATATTGGAGCTTCACTCAACAGCAGTGTCAAAGGCAAACTGATAAGTCTTCTCAAAGAATACGTTGATGTATTTGCTTGGTCCTACCAGAGATGCCGGTTTGGATACCAAAGATCGTGGAGCATCACTTGTTAAGACCGTAATGTCCGCCGCTAAGTAAAATCGAGGAGAGTTCAACCGAAATGGTCGAGAAAATTAAAAGGAAGTTCAAAAACACCGGTTTCCTTGTCACTTATGAGTATCCTCAATGGCTAGCCAACATAGTACCTGTATCCAAGAAAGATGGAAAGGTCAGAATGTGTGTTGACTACCGGGATCTGAACAAAGCTAGTCCAAAAGACGATTTCCCACTTCCGCATATCGACATGCTAGTGGATAGTATCGCCAAATTCAACGCCTTTTCCTTCATGGACGGTTTCTCTGGTTATAATCAGATCAGAATGGCTCCCGAAGACATGGAGAAGACATCTTTCATCACGCCATGGGGCACTTTTTGCTACAAGGTAATGCCATTTGGATTAAAGAATGCACACGCAACTTACGGAGGGCAATGACTACTCTTTCATGATATGATGCACAAAGAGATCGAGGTCTACGTGGACGACATGATAGCAAAGTCCGACAATCAAGAGGAACATATAGACTATCTCTTAAAGTTGTTTCAACGACTAAGGAAGTTTCATCACCAATCCTAACAAATGCACCTTTGGGGTAAGATCGAAAACTCCTAGGTTTTATCGTCACCAAAGAGGAATTGAAGTTGACCCGACAAAGTCAAGGCTATTCAGAAATGCCTACGCCACGCACGGAAAAGCAAGTAAGAGGATTTCTTGACGATTAAACTACATCTCCGATTCATCTCTCGATGATCGCTACTGGGCCGATATTCAAACTTCTACGCAAAGATCAAAAGGTTGTGTGGACTAATTGCAAAAAGCATTCGACAAGATCAAGGAATACCGTCAAACCACCAATACCGATCCCTCCAAAGGAAGGAAGACCATTGATCATATACCTTACCATACTAGAAGAGTCCATGGGGATTGGACAACAAGACAAAACCAAGAAGGAGCATGCCATCTACTACCCGAGTAAGAAATTCACGATCGTGAAACTCGTTACTCCATGCTCGAGAAAACATGTTGTGCTTTGGTATGGGCTTCAAAACGTCTTCGCCAATACATGATCAATCACACGACTTGGTTAATTTCCAAAATGGATCCAATCAAGTACGTTTTTGAAAAGCCTGCCTTAACCGGGAGAATCGCTCGATGGCAAATGCTATTATCTGAATATGACATCCAATACCGTGCCCAGAAAGCGGTTAAAGGAAGTATTCTCGCCGATCACTTGGCTTATCAACCACTCAACGAATACCAATCTCTCAAGTTTGATTTCCCAGACGAGGATGTTATGTACTTGAAGATGAAAGATTGTGACGAACCGCTACACGGAGAAGGACCAGATCCAGAATCCAGATGGGGCCTAGTCTTTGATGGAGCAAGAATGTTTTTGGCAATGGAATGGGCGATCATCATTACTCCCGAGGGTTCTCATATCCGCTTTCCGCCGATTGCTATTTGATTGCACCAACAACATAGCGTAATATGAAGCATGCATCATGGGTATCAAGAAGCCATCAACTCGAGGATCAAGATCCTTGATATATATGGGATTCAGCCTTGTGATCAATCAAATTAAAGACAAGTATGAAACTCATTATCTTGGTCTAATTCCACAGGATTATGCGAGACGGTTGTTGACTTTCTTCAACAAAGTAGAACCGCATCATATCCCCGAGAGCAAAATCGGATGGCGACGCTTGGCTACTCTATCTTCCATGTTCAAAGTCAATGATTGGAATGATATGCCTAGAATTCGCATCGACGCCTTGAAAGACCATATATGTTTGCAATGTAAGCTTCGACGATAAGCCGTGGTTCCACGACATCAAACGCTTCCTTCAAACACGAGTACCCACCGGGCATCGTACAAGGATAAGAAAACTCTAAGGAGGCTTTCCAGAATTTCTTCCTCAATGAAGATGTTCTATACAAAAGAAACTTCGACATGGTTCTGCTCAGATGTGTCGACAGACAGGAAGCAGACACAATCATCCATGAAGTGCATGAAGGGTCCTTGGAACCCATTCAAATGGGCATGCAATGTCCAAAGATCTTAAGAGCAGGATACTATGGATAACGATGGAATCGATTGTCGTAAACACGCCAAGAGATGTCACAAGTGCCAGATCTACGCAGATAAGATCCATGTGCCACCGACTCTACTCAATGATCTCTCCTCTCCGTGGCCTTTCTCCATGTGGGGCATCGACATGATTGGAATGATTGAACTAAAAGCGTCCAACGGACATCGCTTCATTCTAGTAGCTATTGATTACTTCACCAAATGGGTCGGCAGATTCACGCCAACGCCACAAGACAAGTGGTTGTGAGGTTCATCAAGAACAACCTCATTTGCCGATATGGAGTTCCGAGCAAGATCATTACAGACAATGGATCTAACTTGAACAACAAAATGATGAAAGAACTGTGTGAGGAATTCAAGATTGAGCATCACAACTCGCCTCCTTACGGCCAAAGATGAACGCCGTTGAAGCCGCCAACAAGAACATCAAAAGATCGCCCGTAAAATGGTCATCACTTACAAAGACCGCACGAATGTCGCCATTTGCTCGCATGGGTATCGCACTCAAGACGCACTTCAACAGGGCAACTCCTTTTCTCTAGTATACGGCATGGAAGCAAGGTCCCGTAGAAGTTGAGATCCCGTCAATGAGAGTTCTCATGGAAACTAAGTTATCCGAGGCCGAATGGTGTCAAAGCGATACGACCAATTGAACTTAATTGAAGAAAAGCGCCTGACCGCCTCGTGTCACGGACAACTCTATCAAAGAAGAATGAAGAAAGCTTTGACAAAAGGTCCGACTCGTGAATTCGAGAAGGCGACCGTGCTTAAAAAGATTCTGCTTTTCAAACAGATTCTAGGGCAAATGGACTCCTAATTACGAAGGCCCATACATCGTCAAAAGAAGCTTCTCTGGCGGTGCTATGACTCACAACCATGGACGGTGATGAACTCCCGATCTCGTGAATGCCGACGCAAAAAATACTTTGTCTAAAAACAAAAGAATGTTCGGTAAGTCGAAAACCAAAAGGGCGACTTAGGCAAAAAGAGCGCCTCGATGGATTGAAAACCGAAAAGGCGATCCGGCAAAAATTAGAGACAATAAATGAATTATCCCGATAGATCGAAAACCTGAAAAGGCGATCTAGGCAAAAACAAGGATACAAAATGACAAAGTAATCATATTAGTTTGAATGTTGTCCACATGAAGAATCTTCCATCAACGGATCTTCAATCAATTCTTCTGAAGCAACAAGCACAGTTGGAATTCAAAGTTGTTAGGGATGGTAGCGGTTATTTGCTTTCAATGTAGCCTTTTCCTAATAAATTATCATTTCCAACTTTTGTAAATAGTCCATGGAATCACGCCTTTGGCTGATTACCATTCTATCAATAAATTTGAGCCTTGTGCCTTTTGTTTGCAATTCCTTCTTTATTCTGTTTTGCAAAATAACGCTTTTATTGTGAAAATCACTTTTTGAAACTAAAATGTTTTAAATGAATTTTTACTTCAAAATTTTGAAACAAAAGCAAAATTCTCCTTTGAAACTATGAACACGGAAATAACTTCAACAGTTTCTCCATGAGTGTTTTGATCTCCAAGGATAACGAATCGCATGAGCCTTCTCCTCAGCAGAAATCATCAAAGGACAGTATTCTTATCCAAAAAGAATCCCCGACCAAGTTGCCAATGAAATACCATTCTCGGAAAGTTTAAAACATGCAACTCAAATTCTTCATTAGTGAACATCTACACCATTGCTGCAATTTTCACCAAGTATTTGTTTGAACTGTGACGCGGTCCTTTTCCCAAATATCTCTTTAGTGTCTTTGCCAAGTATTGTTAGCATGCATATAACATTCATGACATTCATACATAATAGCATCATTCATTGCATTTTTTGCATCTCTCAAAATGTTTGCTTCCAAATCACTGGTATAAATCATACTTACTCATACGAGTACAAGTCTGTTCCCAGTAGAATATCTCCAAACAGAAAAGATACTTTTTCTTTTTCCCCAACGGAGTATTCCCAAACAGAAAGGATATGTCTTCCTTTTTCCCCGGCAAAGTCCCCAAGCAGAGAAATACATTTTCTTCTCTCTATCACATTCGCCAGCTGAGATTATCCCTCGTTGGGAACAATGTTTTGATTAACTTCTTTCTTTCCAGTTCAATCCTGGATAGAACACTGTCTGTTATTCACAAAGCTGAATACGCAACAACTCATTTCTCAAGATTTACCTTGTTATAGTTATCACCTCGCTGATAATTGGTAATATCTTCAAAACTCATTACCATAAACTATCACAGGGCTGATAATTGGTAATATCATCTTCACTTACCTTAAACATTGTCACAAAGCTGACAGAAGGTAATCTTTTTGTTTCCCAAAACGAAACAGATGTTCACATTTTCTGTGAATCATTTTGTCCCCAGCGAAACATATTGCTTGTTTCCCAACAGATAGGATTCTCTTTTCTCAAACAGATCGAGTCATCCTCATAAATTTTTCCCCATCGTGTCATTTCTTTGAATATCCTTTGGGTAAAACTTTTTTAATCATTTTACATCATCCGCATCTTTTGGTATCTTAGGTCCAAATTTTGCGTATTCTGATATTTAAGTCTCTTTACACCTATCAAAACAAAGATATTCATCTTCATCTTTCAGGTTAAAGAAACTTAAATAGGGCATCTGTTATACCCAAATTTTGACCTAATATACCACCTTACATTTGCATCATTGCATAACTAACGATTGAAAGATTAATCGTATAACACTCACAGGTCAAAATTAGGGTTTCATCAGATTTTTATCTGATTTAAGAGCTAACCAATTAGGGTTTGAGATTTTCTCATCTTATTTGATCTATCTTGATCAAATCATCAACCTTCAATCCTCAGATATCAAATTTTCTCACAGATCAATCGAGGATCGACCAATTAGGGTTTTGATCGGGCATGAGAATTCTCTGACTTTTTGAACAAGAAATAACTTTTTTGGATAGAGATTGGTCATTATATCTTAGATACAACATCTTGACCTAATTTCTGGATTCAAAACATCACAGAGGTTCACAGAATTCATCAGTCGTTTTCAGAAACATCTGATGAAATTTCATCTGCACAGAAAAGTCAAACTTTCACTTTTGGTCATATTTTTCAAAACAAAACTTTTTCCATCATCAAAATACTTCAAATGATCCATCATGATCATAAAAAATCAAAGAATTTGAAAAGTCAACAAAAAGTCAAAAAAATTTATACTTAGAAATTTTTCTAAGTGTTGAAATTTCTTACTTTTTCCAAACTTCAAGCCATTTTTTCACCAAGTTCCAATTTGAATTTGAAAAAACTCAAAACATGAAAGTTGTAGCTTGTGGAAAGATCTTTCCAAAATATCCAAGAACTCTCAAATTCATGGAGTCTAGCTATACTTTTGAAATTGAAACATAAGGCTCCATGAAACTTGATTTTCAAAGATCAAAACATCAAATTATAGGTCATTTTTGTGTTTCTTCATCTAGAAGCTTTCTAACCTTGCCAAGTGGATGGATGAACTGATAAATATCAGCCTAGATTGATAATTGAAAGGATTGGATCAAAATGTAAAAATATAGCACATGGTAAAAAAGGAAGGTTCCTTTTGCTTTTGAAATACCATTCTTGCCCCTTAAGCAATCCATGAGTCACCAAATGGCTTGTCCTTCTTGCCTAACAATTTCAGAACCTCTTGCCTATAAAAGGATCACATTTCAAGCCTAAATCAACACCAAAAACATTGCAAAGTCATGCTTCTCACTTTTTTCTTCAAAATCAAGTAACATAACCATTTTTGAGAAAACTTGCAATTTTCAAAATTCAATGAAAACATGATAAATTTTGGTGTCATACATGTTGCATAATCACTATCAAACTTGTTACAAGCTTAAAATCAAATTGAACTAAGCTTAAAATCAGTTTTCATTTTCATATTTTCAAAACTTGCAAAACTGCCATAGGATTCGAATCTGAAGTTTGGTTGGATTAATTCGTGTTGTGAGCATCCTAACACCTTCCATGAACATCATATGAGTGAGCCAAAACAAGAACAATCATCTGTAACACGATTTACTTCGAAATCCAGTTGCCATTTTTGAACTGTGCAGGTCAACTTGAGTAGGATGATCCAGATGAATCCATGATGCGCAGACCACTCACATAGCTTCCTTACATGCCGTTGCAGCTCACACAATCAAGAAACAACAACTAGCAACACGTTTGCCCAGAATTCAATTCTCATTTTTCCAGGTATCAACACGAACTTGGTTATCATGATTCCTTGATTCTTTTGACAAAAACTCACGACCATTCTCTATCTGCACCTCTAACGATCATAAGCCCTCAAAAAAATCCAAGAATCATCAAACCTTCATCATTTAATTTGAGTTTTTCAGATTAGGGTTCATGAGTGTTCTTCGAAACCAAAACGTTCTGGGCTTAATATAAATGAAATTAACATACATATTCATATTCGTGGTGCAAAACCGAGCAACTTTGATGTTTACATCATTGGATTTCATTGAGAAACAAAGATTTTAGGTTGAATTCGTGAAACTGAAAATCAAAATGCAAACCCAGGCTGCGCGCGTGTTCTTGGTGTTCTTCAGTTTTCGAATTTTTTAAATTATCCAATCTTATGTCAACGCGTGTTTTAATCCACTAAACAGCTCAACGCATTTGGCCCAGTGGTAGTATGCTTGCCTTTAAGTTCTTCTTGCCACGTGCCCCACCTCATGGTCATGGGTTCAAAACCCACCAAGACCATTCTTTTTTACAAACTTCCAATTTTTTCATGTTTTTTTATCAAACTTTCACAATTTTTTTGACCAATCAAAACTTCTCATTTTGAGATGATTTTTTAAACACTTGTCAATAAATACATCTATTTTGTGATAGTGCAAAAATTTTCAGAAAAAACTTTCATCTGATTAAATTTTAATCGAGCCGAAAACGATGTTCTGAACATTTTTCAAACCTCCTTAAAAGGTGAATTTTTCAAGTTTTCGACTTCCGATTTTTTTCAAAACTTTTCATAAATGAACTTAACATTTCAAAACATTTCAAAATCATTTTTCAAAACATTTCATCAAACTTACATCTTTTTACCATGATCGATCCGATTTAAACGATAAAATCAAATTCGTTCTTTCTCGAATTTCTCGATCGATCATGGGCCACCCTTACGGTGTAAGTCCCAATCCTTTATGTACATATTTAATTTTACTTGTACATACTCAAATCATCATTGTTAATTTTCAAACGTAAACAAATTTCTTTTGTTTTCATTCGTTTGTTTATACGCTGAATCCATTGGTTCTAAAGGAAGGTTTCTTCTGAGCGAAATTTCTTTTTGACCAATGGGCCTCCATCATGTAAGTCCCATAACATTCTTTTATGTACATAATATTTCTTTGTACATATCAAAACTTTCAAACACATACAAATTTTTATCCGTACATAATACGATACTTCTTTTATACTCAAGCATAAACTTGATCGTTTGTTTTCACTTCACTTGTGTATACACAAACCAAACATTCTTTATGTACATACACAATCTTTTCCTTGTACATACCAAGCTTTTTATCCGTACATAATACAGATATCTTTTACGTATAAAACTTCAATCAATTATTTCCGCTTCATCATACATTTTACATGAATACCATTGACATTGAAAGGAGCATTATTCCTGTGAAACCGCTTTCAAATCAATGGACCTCCTTACTGTAAGTCTCAACCCTCCTATGTACATCCATCTTTCTTTGTACATAAAAACTCGTTCGTACATATTCATTTCCTTGTACACGTACAAACTTGTGAATAATCAAGTTGCGCTCGTTTTAAACGCTCGTTTCACGACACTTGTTTATATTTCATAAACTGTAAATAAACATCATGCATTGTTTATATTTCCTTCATAAACTCCTCGTGAATACATATCACACACACACTGCTTATACAACTGTCTAGTTATAACATAACAATTAGACTAATCAATAGGTTCCACAAGATAGCCTCCGCTTGGGCTTCATACAAGATAACTCATCCCCAATTGAGTTTAGCCTCCTTGGGCTTCATACAAGACAATCCATCACCAAGATGGGCTAGCCTCCTTGGGCTTCATACAAGATATTTTTATCTCCAATGTAGTTTAGCCTTCTCTTGGGCTTTGTACAAAGAAACTCTCCCACGAGTTAGCCTCCGCTAGGCTTCATATAAGACAACACTCCGCTGAGTCGCCTCCTCTTGGGCTTCGCTCAAAAGAACTCCTCATTGAGTTTAGCCTTCTCTTGGGCATCATACAATGAAAGAGATAGGAAATCTTAACAGCCTCCTATTGGGCTTCCAATACAAAGAATCACCGCTAAGATAGAACCCCGAAGGATGGTTTCCGGTGAAATCACTTTCAAATCCCCAGAGTAAAATTTCCGGTGAAATTGCTCTTATTCGAAAAGGATGGTTTCTCGGTGAAATCCTTTCAAGCCAAAGCCCCATACCCTATAGCTTCCTCTTGAGCTTCATACAAGGACCCTCGATGACCTCGATGACCGGAATGCCTCCTGGGCTAACAATACAAGGACCCAGGGGCTTCTTAAAAGCATTCCTTTAATCCAATCAATTTCTCCTCGAGATTTAGACATTTATCATCTCTATGGAAGAAGTATCTCATCTATCACATCACATACAATCAAAAGTTTTCAAACTCTTTTCAAACTATTTTCAAACAAAAACATCTCTTAATTGTAAGTGGTAACGCTTGTACACTCAAGCAAAACACCCAATACTTACATTTAAAAGATTTAATCATCTTTTTCAAACATCTTTCTTAAACATGTAAGTGGTAACGCTTGTACACTCAAGCAAAACACCTAATACTTACGACGAAAGATTCTAATCAATCAAACTTTTCAAAAATGTATGTGATGAAATAGATTAGATACATTTTTCATTAAGATGACATTTGTCTGTCTCTTACTAACATCCTGTTGCTTTCCACTAGCATAAGTGGGAACTACGATTGCTCTGACTTTCTCAACATCCTTTTGAGAATACGTAGGCACAAGGTCTCATCCTTGCCGAGCAAATTTCTTTCTCCCTCAGACTAAACAAACCATAGAACCCTTTAGATCCGAGCTACAAATGCTCTGATTCCCACTAAGGGATATGTATGCAGAAGATCCACAGATCTTTGCGAGCACAATAATAATAAACACTAGAATCCCACATAATCTACTGTTTCTTAAAATCCCAAAGGAGAAACTTTCCCAATCATAGAAATAGCAATTAAAACACACAAACATATCAAACGTATTCATATATAAAGCTGTAGATAACTGCATATATTTAGGGTGCTCCATCTATTCCCTTTATATAACAATCCCCCTTACTCAGAATCTCCCCAATGCGTTATGTCTAGTTTGCGCTAGTCGTTACGCATACCAATATCAATTGAGGGTATTTCAGCTTTCCCCTTTTTCATAATCATTAAATCATCTTTCTTGTGTTGAAAATAATAAAGCTTGATGCTCGCGGCATCTTTATAAACAAATCAAAAGATTTAAATCGTTGCGTACCAGAAGATCCGAACTCACGTTCGCATCCTCAGGCGCGTCACCTTTTAACGCGAACAGCTGGCTCAGTTGGCAAGGGCGTGAGGTACTGAAAGGAACGTCTCCAGTTCGATCCCTGGGCCATGGCATTTGTTTTTTTTCACAAGTTTGCAATGTTTTCATATTTTCCTTATTTATTTAATATATTTCACGCATTTTTAATTCTTTTCATAATTTTTATTCATGCATTAAAAATTGTCAAAAATATTTTTCCTTTTGCATTTATTTTCATACAATGTTTATTTAATTTATAAAATTAAAAAATATTATTTTGCATGCATATTTATTTTTATTCCTAATTTATCATTTAAATCACTTTTAATTAGTTTTTAATTATTAAATTAACTCCAAAAAATCCCAAAAAAATATTTTAGCATATTTATGTTATTTCCAGCATGAAATATTTTTCTCATTCAAAAATTTGCATTTTTACTAACATTTTTCTCTTATTCAATTTCATCGTATTTTCCGATTTCTTATCTTTTCACAGGTTATCCCGTTTCGGACGATTTCTTTTTATCGTTTTCTTTTTTTCCAATTATGTAATTGCTCATGGGATGTAATAGCTTAATTAGGGTTTTTATTTTCCGCAAGTTTAAATTATGTATCTGCCCCAAAGCCATGTAATAGCGTAGGATTTATCTTTCCGCATTTTACATTTCCGCATTTTAATTTTCGCACCCTATAAACTGCTAGTAATTAGGCGTGTATGGCAAGATAAAATTGAACATAGCTCACTCTAACTTCAAAGATAACATATCTGAATTTGACACACTCTTTCACACATGCACCCCTTAGGGTAATTCTCTCTCGTTGCCTTTACGAATACAAATGGTCATGTCCCTCGAACGTAGAGGTATTCTAGCACCGTTACCTTCCAAACAAATCATCATAGTCCCTTCGATACAAAGATCATAAGACCCACGATGTCGCCTCCGAATACATGATCTTGACCCTCGATTGTCGCCTACGAAAAAATGATGATAGTCCCCTTCGAATGTGCTAGGATACTTCCTACAAGTTGCTTTCTATGACCATCCGATGTCCCTTCGAATGTCCCGCTTACATCCAACGAATGGAGTTACCTACCAACTAATGGTATGGATAGCGCCATTCTAAAGGAACGTAAAATAACATGAAAATGACCAATTCTGAGTAGGTAATAAGACTTTTAGTTGCTTGCTCTATCAAAATACTTTTCACACAACACACTTTTGTCAAAGTTCAAACTCTTTTCAAAACGAAACATTTCCGAACACTTTGTATACATTCCTACATGAATCATTACAAAGTCAAAGCGAAATGCCTTTTCAAAACATTTTTGTCAAACACACAGAAAGCACAATTTTTAAAGTGATCTAAGAGCAACTAAGAGCCCGTAGATAACTACGATGGAAAGGGTTGCTAATACCTTCCCTTTTCATAACCTTCTCCCTTACTCAGAATCTAACGAAGGTCTTTTTCTGTAATTTTTACCTTCCCTTAATTGAATAAAAGAAATGTCGGTGGCGACTCTTGCTATCCGCACATTTGCGATACAAAATCCTACAAAGTCAGTTCACCGTGTTACACACACATCAATAATACACTTCACTGATAATTCACAAACAAAGTAACAACACCACTTATTCAACACAATTACAATAAAATAAAATAATAGAATTCACCTACTAATTTATCTCAGTTACCCTGCCAGTTTTTATTAAATTCCGGACAATTAATTATACTGCTTAATTCGGCTAACCGGTACTGTTAGTCAGCATATTCCACATAATTTCACAAAACCACCACCACCATAATTATCTACTAATTAAGCTTAGTTACCCGGTAAATTCTCATCCAATTCTGAGCAACTAAATATACCGCTTAATTTTGGTTACTATCTAAATTTTGGGACTATTTCTATTCCCTGCATTATTAAAATTATTCGGGTATACTTAATCCTTCTGGAGGCAATATCAGAAGTTTCTGCTTCTGACCATCAGAACTTCTGCACCATCAGAACTTCTGCACCATTAGTCAAGTTCAAATGGATTTCTTTTCACCGTCCGGAATCACTGCAATACAGGCTATTTCTAAACTTTTACCTTTTTCAATTAATTTATTTTTATGAATAATATTTTTGTTGCGATGTACTAAATAATGATTGGTTCTGATAGTTTTTGTTTGATGATTTATCGGTTAAACTATTAGTTGATTTTTCATCAAACAGAAAAGATCATTTCTAATAATTATTTAAATTTCCGATTGTATTGTATGATATTTGTCTGTTTATTTACTTATTCAGCATTTATTCACCATTGTACACTCTACACACAATTTAAAATTAAAATCAATTCGATTCCGCTTTGATTGGCTCATATGCCAATTTCTTAAAGGGTCTCATAGTTGGGGATGAGCATGGTCATCCTCACGAGGTTGATTAAAGCCCTTGTTGCTTTAATCGATCATAACCCAAAATAACATTGGTCTATATACCAATTTTCCATGCACTAGGGTCTCATGGTTGGGGATAAGAGCACCTATCCTCACGAGGTTGATTAAGTCCACATACTTAATTAATCATAACCCGCTTCCATTTCATCTCAGCACGCGTATCCGAATGCTTTCATAATTTAAAGTTCTAAACCTCAATCCAACGTCGAGTTTCTTTTCAAAAATACTTTCTTAAATAAACATTCTATTTCTCCCTCATCCCAAGCATATGGTAGTCAGTCCAGTATCGACCCTCGACCGTATGTTTGGTGTCTTAATTAAATTTAATTAACGTGAACCTTGTTTCACCTCACCTTTTCTTAAACAAACTCTTGGGTAGAAAAAGATGATTAGGATGTTTATGTCCACTCATCCGAGTAATTGGGGCGTTAGCCATTGAACGTTTATGGTCCAATACTTATCTCCCACATAAAAATAAATCAACTCATCCAAACTTTTTTATCGCTCATATGCGATTGTCAAACTCTTTTCCGATAAATAGTGTGCAATAGCCGTTTCAAACAAGAACGAGGACTTAAGCTTTTCAAACAAACAAAACAAGTCCAAGTTCAAGCGTTTGAAATGTCTAATGCACGATTTTTCTTATAAAATCAATACAACCAATTAAAACCTTTTTGAGAGGAACTACGGAGTTTTGACTTTCCCATTGCACAAGGGAATACGTAGGCACACGGTTCTGAAACCGTGCCAAACTCAAAATAATAATAAACAAATTATGTTTCTTTCATCTTTCGATTATAACTTAGAGATTAGCGAACATACACACACACTTAGAATTAAACGGGTCCCATCGAGTACGATGGATGTAAGAGGTGCTAATACATTCCTCTTACATAACCGACTCCCGATTCCATATTTTTGGTCGTAGACCGCCTTATCCGCTTGTGTGGGGTTTTATCTATATTTCCCCGTTCCTTTTGGAACAAATAAAATTAGGTGGCAATTTCACTAGTTTTCAAAAATTAAATGATTTTTGAAAATCGAGTTGCTTCATTGATCTTGATGAAGAATTTTCTGACAATGACCTAATTGCTAATGTTAACCCTAGCATAGCTAAAAGGATGATGAGTAGAAAAGGAAAACAGAATGTTGTTCAAATCCCCTCCAAAGAGAAGGCTACTGAAGATGTGACTGACAACTCTAAGTCTGAAAGCAAGGCTGGGGAAAAATCTGAAAATATTTTCCCAAAAGGAAAGAGAGGACCAATGAGAATAGTTGAAGATCATATTATATTATATAGGGTTAAATAAGTTTTTGGTCCCTCTAAAATTTCCAAATTTTGGTTTTAGTCCCTCAAATATTTTCCTTCAAGTTTTGGTCTCTGTAATATTTTCCGTCTGAGGAATTGGTCCCCCGCGTTAAAAACCATTAACGGATGTTGAGCTGGCATGACAGATGGATAATGTCTATTGTTTCAGTTTAAATGAGATGTTATTACGTGGCATAAACTCAATTGTTTCATCTAGTACTACGTGAGAACAAAACCTAAATTAAAACCCAATGTCTCGTGAACCCTAATTCCTTTCTTTTTCTCCATTCATTCTTGTGGTCCCTTGAAAAAACGTTTTTCTCTATTTCTGAAAGGCAAAAGCTATTGGTGTGGTCCCAGCGTTGACGAAGGTTGAGCCTCTTGTTTCGGTCTCAAGAACGATTAGGTAAGTCTCACTATGTATAGTTTAATGTTTATGAGTTTTGGATTATTTGTATGTGGTCCCATAATCTATGGTAATGTCTGATATACCCTTATCTTTTGTGAATTTCGTAGGAAATGGGGTTATTTAAGGTTGTTTTTCATAGGGGTGTTCAAAACCAAACCAACCCAATAAAAAACCGCAAAACCAAACCAAACCAAACCGAAACCGCAAAAAACCGCATTTGATTCGGATTAGTTTGGGTCGTTTTTTAACAAAACCGCATGGTTTGGTTCGGTTTGCGGTTTGTATTTTACAAACCGAACCAAACCGAACTAAACCGCATTATGTTACAACTTAAATTTTACTTAACTCACATCTAACCCAAACCTAAATCTATTATACATTAGCCTTATGATTATAGACAATTTACTCATCTTTACAATTATGATTTCATTTTCAATCTTCTTAAATATCTCCTAATATTATCATTTCATCTTCACCACTTACATCTTGTTTCTTCTTATCTAATATCTACTCTCTTATATTGTTTCCTTTGCACGTTCTTATTTTTTATGCAATTTTTCTCTCTTTCAATTTCATTTTATCGCACATCTTTATCTCTAATCTCTCCTCTCTTATGTTCTTTCTTTTTCATTTTCACTAATTTCTCATCTCTTCTATTTTTTTGTTTTATTATAATATTTTTATATTGTTTTATGCTATTATTTTATGTTTATTATTTCATTTTTGTCTAATCTAACTTTTGCATATTAAATGAGAAGTTATTGTCTAAATATGATTAGTTTTTTGGTTATAATTTAGTAGTGTATCATGTATGAATGACCAAATACAAAGTTATGTTGTCATATACATGTGACTGTATAACTCAACAAATTATTTGTAAAAAACCGAATCAACCGCACCGAACCAAACCGCATTGGTTTGATTTGGTTTGGTTTGGTTTTTTTTTTTAAAAGTCAACCGAACCAAACCAAACCGCATGCCTTTTTCCCTTGCGGTTCGGATGATTTTTTGCGTCAAAACCGCCCAAACCGCACCGCGAACACCCCTAGTTACAAAGGGTCATTTGTAAAGGATGAAGGGTTGAGATACGAAGGGGGATGTTTATGTAGTGTGTGGTCAAGACCCTGATTTTTGGTCTTACTTTGAAGCATGTGACATAATTAAGGGTATGGATTCATCTTTTAATCTTGAAGATGTGAAGATGTGGTGGAAGTCTGAACATGGGTCACTTGAAAATGATCTAAAACCCCTTGTTAATGATGAGGATGCAACTTTGTTAGCTATATGTACTGAGGAGACTAAGTGTGATGTTGAGATATATACAGAGGCAAAGTCATGTAGTAGTGGAAAGACTTACATGGAGAGGTTAAAAGAGAAAGAAAAAGGTCATGTTGATGTTGAGGAAAGTGAAGAGAGTGAGGGTAGTCAATCATCATAATACTCTTTGGATGGTATACACTTTGAAGATAGTGAAGAGGAGATGATGCACGATTCCGATGATGCTATTGGTAAGGGTAAAGTAGATGGTAATGGTTCAGTTCAAGGAGATGGTACTAGCACAGTTCAAGCAGATGATATTGGTTCAAGTCTAGTAGATGGTACTGGCACAGTTCAAGAAGATGGTACTGGCATAGGTCAAGGCATACATAAAGGG
This sequence comes from Vicia sativa, assembly GCA_021764765.1. Classification (NCBI taxonomy): domain Eukaryota; kingdom Viridiplantae; phylum Streptophyta; class Magnoliopsida; order Fabales; family Fabaceae; genus Vicia; species Vicia sativa. Next base: position 142,733,500 of record CM038793.1, on the reverse strand, counting down.
TTCACTACAGCAGAGATGGATAGAGAATATGTCATTGATGATGATTACATCACAGATGCGCTATATAGTGGGGAAGATGATGATAGTGATGATGGTAGGTCTGCATGGATAAGGTTTAATGAAGATGAAAACCTTAGAAAAGATTTTAAATTCAAGGTGGGAATGGAATTTTCTTCTCTAAAGCAATTTAAAAAGGTTGTATTGGAACACAATGTGTTGAATGGTAGGGAGGTTAGGTTTGCCAAAAATGATGGTGTAAGGTGTAGGGTTGTTTGTAAGGAGAGAAAACTATGTGATTACACTGTATTATGCAGTAGAGTTTTGAGAACAACATCATTTAGGATTAAAACACTGTTTCAAAAGCACAAATGTGGAAGGAAGTTTTTTAACAAGAATGCAAATGCTGATTGAGTTTCTAAAGTTATTATTGACAAAGTGAAGAACAATTCAAGTATGAAATTGAATGAAGTTGTAGTAAATGTCAGGTTAAAGTTTGCTACAAAAATTACTAGATTTAGGGCATTCAAAGCAAGGCAGCTAGCTAAAAGGGTTGTTGAAGGAGACTTAACCAAGCAATATAGCATGCTTTGGTCATATGGAGCAGAATTGAGGAGGGCAAACAAAGGCAATACATTTAAGCTGAACATTTCTGGTTTGCCACCTAGGTTTGACAGGTGTTATATGTGCTTTGATGGTACAAAGAGAGCATTTAAGGTTGGATGTAGACCATTCATAGGGTTAGATGGATGTCACCTTTAAAATAAATATGGTGGAATCTTATTGATAGCTGTCGGTAGGGATGCCAATGACCAGTATCTTCCCCTTGCCTTTGGGGTTATGGAAAATGAAAGTAAAGATACTTGGAGTTGGTTTGTTAAATTACTTTTTGAAGACATAGGTTCTGACACTAAATGGTGTTTTATTTCTGATCAACAAAAGGTATGCTTACTTGATAATTTTGTGCTTAAGGTGTGTTACTTTTTTATGACACTTTCAATTATTTGCAGGGATTGGTGAATATATTTGAGGAAGAGTATCCTGAGTTTGAACACAGGTTTTGCCTAAGGCACCTATATGTTAACTTCAAGAAGAAGTTTGGAGGTGGAACACTGTATAGAGATCTTCTTGTGGCTGCAGCAAAGGCAACATATTTTAAAGCTTATGAGGACAAGATGAATCATATTAAGGAGGTAAGTCCAGATGTTTTTGACTAGTTAAATGATATTCCCAAGAAAAGTGGTGTAAACATGCCTTTCCTCTATACTCTAAGTGTGATGTTCTTATGAACAACCTAAGTGAATCTTTCAATGCTACTATTTTGATGCAAAGGGATAAACCTATAATTACCATGTTTGAGTGGATTAGAAACTATCTTATGGGTAGGTTTTCTACTCTTAGGGAGAAAGTAGAGAATTACAAAGGAGAGATCATGTCCAAACTGTAACACCCTTCTAAATTACCCCGCGATGATATAATAAATTCAGAGTTAACATGTATAAAAAGGGCATCACAATTTAGTAAAACAAAATTCCATATAATGTCATGCTTTACTGAAGAACATAATTCAATTAATCATGGAAGTAACATGTTCTACACAACGGAATTATTCTCAAAACTCGGATAAGTTCAACCCACAAAAATTTAAAGGTCTACGCCTTGAGAAAACAAACTATTATCCAAACAAACTTCAAAACAACATAGATTTTACTAATGACTCTAAATAAGCGTTCCCCAGTGTTACAAATCAGAGCATGACACCGACACGCGATAAAAATAAAATCATAGCTCTACGAGCCATCCTCACCAACTCCTAAGTTGCTAAAGCTTCAATCTGAAATCATCAAAGTAAGGGTGAAAATTCATCATAATTAAAATGCATTATAAATTCATCAAAACAACAAAATTTTATAAGTTATTAGTCCATCCTATTCAGCATAATCAGATCTATTTCACAACACAAGTCATAAATACACATCACACACGACAACAAGACTATAACACTGGAAACCATCCTATCACGTTATAATCTATACAAAATGGATGCAAGACTCTATGCATGTGGTATTGACAGTGAACTAAATTCACATACTGTTCCATTCCAACTCGGACACAGCATTAACATCTATTCCATTCTAACTCAGACATAGATAAAACCTCACCGCCCATTCCAACTCGGCAACGGATATTGGTCAACTCACTAATTCCACACAATGGGAATTAGCTATCACCAATGTATATGCATGCACATCAACAACATGCAACATTCATAACAACACATGATATCAACAACCATCATGAATATATAACATCATCAACAACACATGATATCAACAACCATCATGAATATACAACATCAACAACAATACATGATATCAACAACCATCATGAATATACAACATCAACCAGAAGATAGCATGCAAGCATCAATCTACACCCAATTCATCAGTACAATAACATATTAGCTTCCTCCACCAAGTACACTAAGTACATTATCCGCAAAATCGGAAAAATCAACACTTTTCAAAATAAAACCGAATAATTACTATTTTCTTCATTTCATAAAATAGTTTATTTAATTAAAGAATATTGTCCAAAATGGAGATTAAAACAGACTTACGATTTGAAAGTTATTAATTTTCAAAGTTTGGTATTTTTCAAAAGTTACAGTGGTAACCGGTTCCTCCTAGGGAGAACCCGGCTCCCACACTCATTAGTGAAACACGCCTCTGGAAAACATATTGGGAACTCGGTTCCTCCCACCAGAGAACCGGTTCCTCAGACTCATGGAAAATCATTCCCCTGAAAATTATACTAGGAACTCGGTTCCTCCCACCAGGGAACCGGTTCCTCAGACTCAGAATTTTCCCTCTGCTGGAAAATATACCAGGAACTCGGTTCCTCCCACCAGAGAACCGGTTCCTGCAACCTCCTGTAGCAGAAAATTGCATTTGACAGCATTCTTACTATCCCAATTCCATCCAACCTGTATCATTACGAATCCAGTATACCACAACACCAAAACAGGTTTCAATACATGGTTTCAATGCAATCATAACACACCATAACATCATACAATCAAAATTCATGGATTTAGGGTTAAACTCATAAACCTAGAAAATCCTAAATTGGGATTTCTAATCTACTCAATCAATCCTATCATTTCCAAAATCTATAAGGCATAATAACTAAGAGAAATCACCCCTTATCTTAGTCAATTGCTTGAATCCTTGAACTCTTAGTTCTTCTCTTCCTTCTGCCTCTTCTCTCTTTCACGTACGATCCATTTTTCCAATAAGACTCCCAATTCTCTTTTTTACTTTTATTATTCCTTTTTATTATAATAACAATAAAATAAAGTGTTAGAGACTTTTACTCTACACACCCTCTCCTTCTATTCTTTACACGAACAACCCAATTTCCTTTTATTTAATTAAATAACTCCAATAATCCCAAAAATACCAATAATTTAATTTTTAATAAAATAAATAATTAAAATTAAAATTATTTAATAATCGGAAATATTGGGGTGTTACATAAACCCCTTAGAAGGCTAGATAGGGAGATAGAAAAAAGTGCTAATTGGCTGCCAACATATGGAAGTAGACTTACCTTTCAAGTTACTCTTGTACAATTCAGATATTTTTGTTGTAGATTTGCAAAAATATACTTGTTCTTGTGGTTTTTGGGACTTGGTTGGGATCTCATGTAGACATGTTGTTGCAGCCATACATAAGAAGCTAGATAATCCCATTAAGTATATAGATAAGTGTTACCATAAGTCTACCTATGTATCATGTTACAATGAGGTTATCAATCCCATTAATGGCCAAAAAAAATGGCCAAGGACTACTGACCCTGAAATCTTGCCACCAAGTTACAAGAGAGGTCCTGGTAGACCAAAGAAACTCAAAAGAAGAGAGCCAACTGAGGAAACTCAAACAAGGTGACAAAGGACAAACACAAGCCACATATGCAAGAGTTGTTTGGAATATGGACACAATAAAAGGACGTGTAAGAAAAACAAACAGTTAGCAGTAGTTCCTACTGAAGGTGATGTTGCCACTGATGTTCACACTGAAGGTGATGTAGCTACTGATGTTGCCACTGAAAATACAGTTGCTACTAATGTTGCCACTGAAAATACAGTTGCTACTGATGTTTCCGCTGAAGGTCAAGTTGCCACTACAGTATAAAAAAAGGGTTAGTATCTCAAACTGAACACAAACTTTGCTTTTATGCCATGTACAATATTTAAATGAAATGTCATATTTTTTTTTGTTGCAGGCTAGGCCAATTGTTACAAAGATAGGAGAAAGCACTTCTAAGAAAACAAAGCCCACTGCTACAAAGAAAACAAAGCCCACTTCTACAAAGAAAACAAAGCCCGCTGCTACAAAGAAAACAAAATCTGCTCCACCAAGTCAAGCAACTACTCATGCTCCTGAAGCACCAAGTCAAACAAATGAAGATGCATCTGCTCAAGCACCAACTAGTACCCCTGAAGTACCAACTCAAGCTACTGAGGATGCATCTACTCAAGCAACTACTCATGCCCCTGAATAACCAACTCAAACAAATGAAGATGCATCTACTCAAGAACCAACTCAAGCTACTGAGGATGCAACTAATCAAGCAACTACTCATGCTCCTAAAGCACCAAGTCAAACAAATGAAGATGCATCTACTCAAGCACCAACTCAAGCTGGGGTAAACATATCACAGAATTCTGTTAGCTCAGCTGAGGCAATGAAGATGTATTATGGTTTAGATCCTGATGAGTTGGAAGCTTTGCTGAATAATGATGAAATACTAGATATTGTACCATTAAGCATTGACACTAGCCCTGGTCCCAAAACATTTATAGGTAAATGTCCGAAGGTATCAAAGTCTCCTAAACCCACATTCAAACAAGTATCTACTTGATCGCGACTTTATCGTCTATTAATCAGCAGACTGCAAGTGCACAGTCCTATCGCGTAGTTTTAAAAGATATCGAACCCACAGAGACTATAAATCGAACTATTGTTATCCTAAGTTACGGTATACAGCTAAGGCGAATAATTCTTTAAGATTTTTGGTTAAGGAAAATATAATAAATAAATAGATATTAGTATGTAATTCGTCTAACCTAAGGGGATCTGAATTTCCACTGACGTGTTACTCAAGTTGAATAAAAATCTTATTTCAGCAAACAGTACTCATCTAAAGATCCTCTCTCAAACTTTCGCTCTATTGAATCGGATCATGTAATTAAATCCTAACGTATGCTCTCGCTATCCCGCCGAATTTAAAAACACTTTTTGAAAATAAATAAAGTTTAATCTCTTTTAAAATGCTATCGCAGTCTTTAAAATTAATACCTAGTATCCACTATCTGGTTCTAAACTTCAAACTGTCGCTCTGTTGGTTTCTAACCTTAATCCAGTTTATTAACCTCAAACTTTCGCTCTGTTGGTTTCTAAACCTTTTAATAAATTAAATTAGATATCTAAATCAGAAAGAATATTTTTAACAACGTAACATTATGCCAGTTTATTTTAGATTCCTTTGGATCGATTAATTTACATACCAATATCGAAAAGACTTAGCCAGACATATTAATTAATTTAGACATGCATAAATAATACGATTCGATATATTTAAACATTTCCACAATTAAATAAATAATATCAGGCAACAATAAATAAAATAAAATAAAATAAAATAAATAAATAAAACCTGGAAATAAGAATGCTGGAAATAATCTTGTTCTTGACTTCTTGAATTGAAAGGAAAAATAAAATACGACAAGGAATAAAAAGCACTGGATCTAACGTAAGGTTAGATCAGTGAAAACTAGAAAATACAATACTGGAATAAAATTGCGAAATATTAAAATAGCGGTTGTTCGGTAAAAATGCCGACCACGATTCTGAAACTGGGACTCCTATTTATAGATGCATTTGGTAACTGCCTTTCCTGAATTTCCTCTGCAAGCCAACGTGAACGTGGAGCAAAAATAGGTGCCTTGAGAGTAGGAGGCGGGGGCCTCCACGTTGAGAGAGAGGACCGAGACGTGCGCCTCAGATTTTGGGAAGTGAGTGGGGACCACCTGAGGCGGGCGCCTCCTATTTTGGTGGGGGTGTGAGACGACCGTCTCACACGACGTGGCAAGTGGGATTTGAATTCTTGTCTTGTGGGCCATGCGTGCTGGGCTGGGCTTGCTTGCTTTGTGTAATTTGTTTTCTCCTCATATAACACCTCCCTTTTACTATATCGCACCTTTTGCTTCATTTCTTTGCTTTTTAATCTGATTTTTCCTCGATTTTACTTCTTTGCTCGATTTATCTTTATTTAATACAAAATACCTGAAACATAGAAAATACCAACGTAATATAGAAATAAAGTGAAATAATTAAATAAAAACGTTAACATTATTTATGAAAAATACATCAAATATGTTATATAAAATCGTGTTATCAAACTCCCCTATACTTAAACCTTTGCTTGTCCTCAAGCAAAAATTAAAAATGAAAAATCACTTGAGCATATGTCAAACGCAAATATATAACACAATTCAATTCGCACTAGGTTGCAATTCACGTCTTTGTTGGATAACTCGAGTTTAGACTTTGACACCAAAATTACCGTAATAACACTATATAACCCCATTTATGCAGACCAATTTAAGTCATGAATTATAGCTCGACCTAATACTTTCGTTTTGTTTCACCCGTTTTCATTCTTGCGCAATCACATTAAGCCCTTTACCTTACGCGCACATAGTGGAGTAACGGTTAGTGACTTTGATCTTTATAATCCATAGAGTCCCGGTACTTATATTTGGTACTCCTTTATCCAATTACAAATCATGGGGATCGGATCGTCATCCGCCTACCAAGTTCAGACCAGGACCATCGAACCAATTCATAATGGATGTTTGCATAAATATTTTATAGTTTCATCGTTGAATTAAATGATCCGTAAGGACCATCTAACTTAATAAGTGCATCTTCTAATAAAAATTTTCTTTAAAATCTTGATCAATCACTTATATTCATCGATTCTCCACGTAGTTTGTCGTTTAGGCGGTTGCTTAATAAACTACTCGGGATTACTTTAAAACTAAGTCTTAAGGTGTTGGTATAATAAGTACTTAAATCAATCTAACACGTTGGGGGTTTTAAAGTGTTAGGACGATAACAATTTTGCTATGTCGCGCTCGAATTCTTATTTATAAAAATAAGCAACCTTAATACTAGTTGAATACGTCAATAAATGCGTTTTAATTTTTGTTAAAATTTGTCGTTATGGCTCAAGAAAAGGAGGAATTCGAATATGCACGAGAATTAAACATAAAAGACTAAAATTACATAAACATGTATTTTATTGAATGGAAATTTTGCGATACATAGAAAAAGGAAACTAAAAGGGAAAAACTAAATAGAGCAAAAAATAATAACGAACAAAGAAATGTTCTGACTCCCCCAAACTTAAAATAAGCATTGTCCTCAATGCGATAAAACCAGGAGAAATCAGAAAGGAGAAGGGTGGTCATCTCGAGCAGGGAATCATGAAGGCATGGCATGAATAATTGAAAAGCATGGAATCTTAATTTGCATGCCTTTTTAGTAATACATGTGACTTAGGCAAAAGAGATAAGGAACAATTTTGTAGACCACATGCATACATACTACATACTTGTATATATATATATATAGATGATTTAGAATTTTTTTTAATTAATAGGATATATATATAATACTAGTATATAATGCTTTTTAATTAATATAATAAATATTGGGAAAAATTGATTCGGTATATTAATAGGAGAAATGCGATAATTAAAATATTACTCAATTATAATTATAAATATTAACGTGAAATTTTTATTGAGTTTAATTATCGGTATTACGGGGAAATAGTTCAAGCGCATCAGAAGAAAGGGTGCAATAGATAACCGACTAAAAATTTAAAATTTAACATAAAATAGAAAAATTGAAAATACGAAAAAGAAAAATTAAAATTAGAAACTAGAATGACTACCCGTTGATTTTCCATGGCCACTTATCAAGCCATCTCACATATCCCTCACCTTTTCTTTTCTTACGTCTGTAGGGCGGTTTATTCTTTCGACATATTGGTAGTGGTTCTGGATTTATCCTAAGTATAAGTTTTTCAATTTTTGGCTTAGTGATTTCGTCCATCGCCTCATAAGTTAACCTTACCCTCTTAACAGTAATTATATCCCTAATTTTATGGTCCTCTAATTTTCGCTTTTTAGGTAAGACTTCAAATGGTGGTGAATTAGTATGGATATTTTTCAATACCGCAACGTGCGTTTTAGATTGGGAGTCTACCGGAGTTTCCATAAAAGTTTTCGGAAAGGGAATCAGTGGGATGTAGTGATTTGGGATTACAATAGATGCTTCCTTCTCTACCTCTTTTACAACCTCCTCTTTGAACAGTGTTGATGGATTTTCATCAACCTCCCCTATTTTCTCGTCAGAATTTTTCTCGGCCACAATATCATTCTCCTCAAACTCATCATCGCTTTCTAGATTTCCAAGTAGTATTTCCATAATGGTTGTTTCAATATCCACATCTTCCTCAGGTAGAGGTCCTATAAGGTTTTGATCGAGTTGGGAGATTTGAGTCTCTAACGCCATACTGTGTGACGCGAGGGATTCAACCATATTAGTTAGTTGGCTAAGGGTTTCATTATTTTGAAGATTTTGGATAGTTTGTGTCTCTATAAAGTGCTCAATCATAGACTCTAACCTAGAGTTAATTATCATCTCATCGGAATCCTCTATTGATGTTTCGAAATTAAAATCTTGTGATTCTTCAGAGTCTTGAAAGTAAGTTAAAGTCTCTTTTTGTGTTTCCCTGAAGCGACTTATCATCCTAGATGATTCATTAAAATCTTCCATTAATATTTCGAGATCAGATTTATATGGTTTTGGTGATTCTTCAAAATATTGGGTGTGATAATTGTAGGAAGAATTGGGTTGAGGAAAAGTTTGGTTGAAATTATAAGTTTCTTGTGGTTCCTCAAAATATGGGGATTGGTAGTTTTGGAGGTAGTTTGGGTAAGAGTAAGTTTGTGAAGCATTAAAGTTTTCCATCAGTATTTCAAGGTTGGATCTATGGGATTCTTGTGGTTCCTCATAATACTGATAATGGGCATAGGAAAAATTTGGGTCATACATGGTAAATAAAATAAAATGCCTTAGTCTATACTTGTAACACCGAGTTACAATATCGACTTAAATAGTCCCGAACGGCGCCAAAAACTTGATCGCGACTTTATCGTCTATTAATCGCCAGATCGCAAGTGCACATCCTATCGCGTAGTTTTAAAAGATATCGAACCCACGAGACTATAAATCGAACTATTGTTACCCTAAGTTACGATACTAAGGCGAATAATTCTTTAAGATTTTGGTTAAGGAAAATATAATAAATAAATAGATATTAGTATGTAATTGCCTAACCTAAGGATCGAATTTCCACGACGTGTTACTCAAGTTGAATAAAATCTTATTTCAAGAACAAGACTCATCTAAAGATCCTCTCTCAAACTTTCGCTCTATTGAATCGGATCATGTAATTAAATCCTAACGTATGCTCTCGCTATCCCTCCGAATTTAAAAACACTTTTTGAAAATAAATAAAGTTTAATCTCTTTTAAAATGCTATCGCAGTCTTTAAAATTAATACCTAGTATCCACTATCTGGTTCTAAACTTCAAACTGTCGCTCTGTTGGTTTCTAACCTTAATCCAGTTTATTAACCTCAAACTTTCGCTCTGTTGGTTTCTAAACCTTTTAATAAATTAAATTAGATATCTAAATCAGAAAGAATATTTTTAACAACGTAACATTATGCCAGTTTATTTTAGATTCCTTTGGATCGATTAATTTACATACCAATATCGAAAAGACTTAGCCAGACATATTAATTAATTTAGACATGCATAAATAATACGATTCGATATATTTAAACATTTCCACAATTAAATAAATAATATCAGGCAACAATAAATAAAATAAAATAAAATAAAATAAATAAATAAAACCTGGAAATAAGAATGCTGGAAATAATCTTGTTCTTGACTTCTTGAATTGAAAGGAAAAATAAAATACGACAAGGAATAAAAAGCACTGGATCTAACGTAAGGTTAGATCAGTGAAAACTAGAAAATACAATACTGGAATAAAATTGCGAAATATTAAAATAGCGGTTGTTCGGTAAAAATGCCGACCACGATTCTGAAACTGGGACTCCTATTTATAGATGCATTTGGTAACTGCCTTTCCTGAATTTCCTCTGCAAGCCAACGTGAACGTGGAGCAAAAATAGGTGCCTTGAGAGTAGGAGGCGGGGGCCTCCACGTTGAGAGAGAGGACCGAGACGTGCGCCTCAGATTTTGGGAAGTGAGTGGGGACCACCCGAGGCGGGCGCCTCCTATTTTGGTGGGGGTGTGAGACGACCGTCTCACACGACGTGGCAAGTGGGATTTGAATTCTTGTCTTGTGGGCCATGCGTGCTGGGCTGGGCTTGCTTGCTTTGTGTAATTTGTTTTCTCCTCATATAACACCTCCCTTTTACTATATCGCACCTTTTGCTTCATTTCTTTGCTTTTTAATCTGATTTTTCCTCGATTTTACTTCTTTGCTCGATTTATCTTTATTTAATACAAAATACCTGAAACATAGAAAATACCAACGTAATATAGAAATAAAGTGAAATAATTAAATAAAAACATTAACATTATTTATGAAAAATACATCAAATATGTTATATAAAATCGTGTTATCACTACTCCAGCCAACAACGCAACCATGAGTGACCTTGTAAGTTTCTCTGTTGTACTGATATATGCTTTTTTGGTATGCTGTCAAACAATTCTGTAACTCTTTGTGCTCATAACAGGTGAAAATGATGATATCACCAAAGAAAAATAAGAAGATTGTTGCATCTCCAAGTAGAAAGAGTGACATAATTAAGACACTAAAGACAAAGGATATAAAGGGGCCTGGAAGGGATCCAGATGATCCAGTTGTAATTCCTGAAGAAGAAACAACTATTGGTAGTGCTTGTGGGAAGAACAAATGGAGTGACATCAAGAAGAGCATGACTCAATGAAGACTCATGATTACACAAAACTGTTTTGGTTACACCTAGTGTCTTGTTATGTATTATGAACAAAACAAATGTTATGTACTATGACTCAAACAAATGTTATGTACTTTGTACTATGTTTTGTTATGTATGAACCAATGAATTAATGGTATGTTTTGTATGTTGAATCTAATTACAGTTATATTATGAATCTAATTCCAAGCATTATGAATTTTATTCTGTTTTGCAAAGTTTTTTATATCAAAGTTTTGCAATTTATTTCAACAACATTCATACCAGACATTTCAGCCAATTACATGACCATAACAAACTGCCTTGTACACAATTTATATCAAAATTTTGTTATGTATTATAAAGTTTTGCAATTCATTACAATACACTTTTAAGACAAGTACACAATCATAACAAAGTGCAAATTACTTGAAATTCATTACATAACACATTTCAGCCAAATACATGCCACAACTAAATACATTAAGCCAAATACACATTTCATTTCATTACAACCATAACAAATTACAACCATAACAAACTGCCTTTTCCTCATTAAGCCAAATACACTACTCATTACAACCATAACAAAATGGTGCTGAAACATTAAGCCAAATTAACATTTGATTACAATACAAAACGATTCATCAATTATAATTGGAAAAAATACACATTTATCAAAATGGACACAGCAAGAAACACCATCTTCAATTTTCCATGGAATTCCTCATTTTTCATCTTGTTCTTCAATTTCTTCTTCTTCTTCCTTTCATCTTCATACAAGGACTTCATATAACCCACAGATGTCAAGCCATCCAACTCTAAGTTTCTAATGGCACCATCTTCATTTCCAGATTTTTCACCAATATCTTCATCCCATATAAAGAGATTACAGGTTTCAGAATTACTCCAATTAGGATATCTCCAAAACAACCTACCCTTGTTTGGTCCTTTCCTGCATTGATACGATACCATCCGATAGTGACATCCACAAAGCCTCCCAACTCGATATTTCACTGAAGCAGACGACATAACAAAGCAGTAGAAAATGAACAAAGAGAACGACACGACAAATGGTGAACGACCACGAAGACAATAATGGAAAATAGAGAATGAATGGAGAAAGGGGATGGAATTAGGGTTCACAAGAAATTGAAACTTTAATTTAGGTTTACTTTGTTTTCATGTGGTACTAGCTGAAACAATTGGGTTTATGCCACCTGTTGCACCCCAAAATTTATCCTCCTATCTCGATTTTATCTGGCTTAGACTTCACATTCACCTGCATATGCTTCCATTGGGCCATTGACATAAAACAATCATTCACTCATTGCATATGCATCATTAGTCGTATTTAAGTTGACCAAAAGTCAATTTAAATCGACATTTATATCGTTTTATAGTTGTAAAATACCCGTTATTCCACTTCATTCACTTTTATCTCCTTACTTGTTTATTGCATCATGTTAAGTTGATTATATGTCGATGATATTTATATTTCGGTTTTATAGACAAATCGTTAAAAGCGATTCGACACTGTGCAGAAAATTAGCGGGAAAATATTTCAAATTTTTGCCATTTACTCACTACTTTATGAATCTATGTGTTGCGTAGATCATGAAAATGTACTCTCTCTAAATTTTCGATACATTTTGAGTCTCGTTTTTAACCGTAAGTGTTTTACAACTAGGTATTCTTTATTATCATTTTATTTCGATTTTAATTATTTTGATAATTTTTCTTTAATCTTTGGGACCGTAGTTTATTTTAATGTACTCATTTTATTTTTTCGGATAATTTAGTGTTCGAATTTATATCATTGTTGACAATTTTAACTGTCCAATTTTTATCTCCAAAAATCAAAAGAAAAATATTTTCGGATAGTTTAATTTTTATACTTTTGGGCCTTATAGCCCATTTTATCATTAGGGTCATTTTAGGCATTTTAAAATTTATTTGAATTAACCATATATATATATATATATATATATATATATATATATATATATATATATATATATATATATATATATATATATATATATATATATATATATATATATATATATATATATATATATATATATATATATATATATATATATATATATATATATATATATATATATATATATATATATATATATATATATATATATATATATATATATATATATATATATATATATATATATAGTACATAATGTTACTTATAAAAAGAAAGAAAACTGTGACCAAAACGTGAAGGAGGCAGAAGGAGATCTGAAAAATATAGTTCCTCTTCATCTCTTCACAAAACTCCATCAATACTCCCTCGTCTACTTTAACTCTCACCGTCTCTACCACCCTCAACCTTCAACCACCCTTCATTCTCCCCAACAACTCTTCAACCTTAAACTCCCTCTGTAACTCTGTTTACTCGCCACTCCCTCGTCTCTCTCCTGCGCCGCCGCCTCCATCGCTTACACCCACCATCTCCTATCTACAACCTTCGTCAATACTCCTCTGTCACTGCGCTTTGTACAAAGAAAACTTTCATTTCCATCAGTAAATCTCGCGATCCTGCGGCTATTTGTTCACTATCATTTCTCCAACTCAGTTCCACCATACATCAGTTGCAGTGACAACATCACAATTTGCATCAACTCCACGAATGTTCAGTAACTTTCAAATTCTCTCATCTATAACTGTGATTGTTGTGAAGGTCTATGTTGAATGATTGTTGACATGTTGAATTTGATTGTTTGAAGTAGAAACTGTATGGTTTGACGGTTTGATTTAAATTATTATGCTGAAAACTTTTTGTCGGATTAGAGCTACTATCGTGTTAATGTTGTGTTGGTTCCGATTAAATCCGGATTGTCATGTTAACCATGCTGTTTTGAGTGTCTATATCAAACTGTTTTCGTAAAAAAAGGGGTATGTTTTGTTTGTGATAAATCATATTGAATTTCGTTGGATTGTGTGTTATGGACGTGAATGATAAGCATTTTTAATCAGTACCACTTTGTGCATATTGAAATTATCAAGTTAATAGTAGAACCGTGATAAATTTTTTGTCGATGTTATACTTATATTTGTGTTAAGTTTGTAAGTTTCTTAAAAGACAAGTTGTGAGAATTTTTGCTTGTAATACCATGTATGTTGCTAATTTTTGTTTTGGTCTGAGTTCTGTTTTCATTCATGGTTTGGGAATTAATAATCATTGTTTTACCCATTTGATCTTGTTTGAAATATTATGATGAAAACTTGGATTCTATTTTGGCGGTCTTTGTTTTGATGCCGATTTGACTAAATGTATGTGTCTAAATCCATTTTGATTTCAGTTTAGGGTGTATCATTAAGATTGGTTGTGATATTGAGCTTACTCCCGTTACGAACGTGATCAATTTGGTTTGTTGGGTACATATTTTGTTGTCGTTGCTGTCCGGATTGTTGTATGTGAATAAGATTGATGATGACTTTTTTCCTCGATTCATTTAAGTTTCATTTTGAAGGAGATATTAATGTTGGTTTGAACATAATTCGATCGTAAATTTAATAGGTTAATTCGATTGTGGAATTGCTTATTGTTTTCTTGAGTCATTGAGCATGTTTGAGTTGGACTTTATGGTATGATAATAGGCTAGTGTGGTGGCTGTCCGATTTTAAAAGTGAGTTTCCGATTAAGTTTTAACTAGTGGTTCATGAATGATAAGCTTCATTTAACATTGCCTTTGAGTTTATCGTTTCCAAGTGGATGTTTTGCATGTCTAAGTTTAGGTACATGGTTGTCCGAATTCTGTTTTGATTGATTATAACTTGTTGTGAACTCGATCTTTCATGTTTGAAGTTTAAATTGAATCATGGCTTGAGTTCTTGAGTTTTGTTTTCATTTGTGAATTGAAATCTTTGCATAAACATTTACTTGATTGTTGAATTGTTTATGTTACATTCATGTAAATTTCATTCAATTTTATAATCTTGCTTACTAACCATTTTCTAACTTGTCGCAATTTTATTTCATTTTCATTTTATCTAACTTATGCTACTAACAAGTTTGTTATTTGTGAAGATATCCAAATATTGTTCAAGCATTCATATTCAATTAACACCTCCACACTTGCTCATAACATTTTAATATTGAATTACTATTTTTATTTAGTAATGTATTTATAATTTTGTAAATATATAAAATACTTTAGCATTTTTACTCTTATATTTAGTATTGTAAATATATAATTATACATACTACTTTTTGATCTTATACTTTATTCATTTCATTTGTAAATAAATTCAAGTTATATTGCAATGATTCTCCTTGTGTTGCGATTTCGAATTTGGAATTCAATTTGGCTTTCAAATGCGCATGAACACAAATATATCGGTTGCCTTCTTAGAATTGATTTCTACATAAGTCTATTCTAATTAATCTAATAAAATACAATGGTCGATACTTGAGCTCTGTAAGCTTCTCCGCATTAGTTTTGTTTGTATCTCGTGCGATGTAGGGATCTTTATCTAATATTCATCTGATACGCCAAGTTCCATCTGACATCTTGAAGACTACTTGAAGCATTTCCCTCGCATCATGCGATAAAAGCTTTTAATCTATTTAGTTATTTTGATTCCATTCGATTTGGTTGTATTTCTTATTTAAAGCTCTTCTCGCATTTTCCATTTGATGTGTCCCCGTTCATAAACTTGTACCCTCATCCCCGCATGGTCTGTAATAGTTTAGGATATTATTTCCTTGTGTGTTCTAATTATTGCTTAACTACGCGTTTGTCATCATATTAGAACATATATCCTCCTCCTGGGCTCCTCATCAATGAACATATATACATACAAGTGCACACTCGCACACATTCATAGTTTGGTCCTGAGCTTATCTACAATGACAACTATCCGATCGATTGTTCCAATCGATCATTTAGAATACTAGTGCCACGCTAGTCCCACTTTATAGGAGCACACATATGACCACCTTGTATGGGCTCGCTTGTTTTCTTACCTCCTTATTTCTTCAATCGTATTCTTCTATCATTTTGGTCCATACCAAGCCTTTCAAAAAAGGGTTTCATAGTTGAGTTTGGGCATGACCATTCTCACAAGGTTAATTGAAGCTCTTGTTTGCTTTGTTTAACCATAACCCGAATAAATCATTGGTTCATATACCAATTGTCCATGCACAAGAGTTTCATAGTTGGGGATAAGAGCACCTATCCTCACGAGATTAATCAAGTCCATATACTTGGTTAATCATAACCCGATTCCATTTCTCATCTTCTCATAAATCGAACCTCAAACACTTTCATAAATTAAAAAGTTACAAACCTCGATCCAACATCGAGTGACTTTTCAAAAATGAATTTCATAGAAAAACTTGGATGGTGTTTGTTTAAGTTGTTAGATGATAGCCTAACGGTTTAAACAAATTTGAAGTCTTTAGATTGTTGGATGATAGCCCAATAAGCTAAAAACTTCTATCCATGTCAAAAAATAGTGGAGTGATATTCAGTTAAGTTGTTGGATGATAGCCCGACGGTTTAATCGAATTTAAAGTCTTTAGGTTGTTGGATGATAGCCCAATAAGCTAAACACTTTTATTCACTCGAAACACCTAGTAAAATGAACCTTGTTTCACTTCACCTTTTCATAATAAAGTTTTTGGGATGAATAGACGACTGGATGAGCTCACTCATTCAATTTCTAGTATTTGAATCATTAGATGATAGCTTAATGTTTCAGTACTTTTCACCCATTTAAAATCAATCTTAACTCATTCAATCTTTTTGTGCGTCCGAGCACCTTTTATCTTTAAAATCTTTTTGTGATAAGACATTAGTCATTTATAATTGAGATGCTCTTCCTCTATCCCCATGGTTTTTGACTTCTCCACATGAGTACTAGAGGCGTTCTCAAATCCTCCCTCATGTTGGTACATAGTCCTTTATTCTTTATCACATCTTGTGGGCGTTTAGACGAGTCTTCTACTCTAAAAAATGACGATTTGTCGCTTCATTTAAAATCAACCAACCAACTTCTATCATTTTCTAGAAGAACTACAGAGTTCCGGCTTTCCCATTGCACGAGGGAATACGTAGGCACAAGGTTTTGAAACCGCGGCGAACTCAAAATTCTAAAAAATAAAAACCCTTTCTTTCTTTTCCTTTCTTGATCATTAATTAGGAGATAGCATTTTTACTTTAAACACACAACACACACATGAACTAAATGGTTCCCATCGAGTACGATGGATGTGAGGGGTGCTAATACCTTCCTCTTGCATAACCGACTCCCGAATCCATATCTCTTGGTCATGTAGACCGCCTTATCCGATTTTTGTGGGTTTTATCTATATTTTCACATTCTTTTAGAACAAATAAAATTAGGTGGCGACTTCATTGTTTTAAAAATAAATGATTTTGAAAAAACCAGTTGTCTCACCACCTAATACCATCTCATTTAAAATGAAAAAATAAAATTTACCAACAGGGAGACCAATTCCTCAGACGAAAAATATTTGAGGGACTAAACACGAAATTTGAAAATTTTACTCATCCCTTCCCTTATAAATAAATAAATTTGAAGCCACGTGAAGAAAACAACTTTAACTAGGATTGCTTAAATCACCAATTACAACAACAAAATTAGACATTCTAATGACATAAAGTGAAGAACTCAACAACAAAAACAATATAGAAGCCAATAAGGGCTTCTGATCATGAGAAGTAGAGGACAAAGCAACATAACTCGTTAGTAATAATCATGGTTGTCAGGATTGCGTACCTGCAATCGTCCACCGAGTTAGGTGGTGCAAAGATCATGGAAGAAGCAGACACAGTTCAATGAGGCAAAGTATTTGTGGCAGTCGGTTCCAAATTATTGAAACTAGTGGGTGATATGAAGCTAGTCCCACATCGACTAGACGTTTAAATAAATTAATGTTTATAATTCAAGCTCACTAGAGGAATATGGAATTGAAATAAGTTGAGTATTGGTCTGATCTTATAACAAAAATGCAGAAAGATCCAAATATATATTTTAGATAATTTATAAAATTTATTCATAAAAAATATTAATTAAAATAATTTACGAAAAAGAAAAAAAGAATTTTTACAAAAAAGTAAAAGAAAAATCTAATAAAAAAACAAATATTAATAAAAAAAAGCCACGAGTATTTGAAAAAATAATTAAAAAAAATTAAACAAAATACCACGTAGACCGCCACGTATGTAGTTATAGAGAATCTTTGTTACACATAGTTTTTTTAATTTATTTTTACTCTCATGATTTAAGGGTAGAAATCCAATATTTTCATAGAAATAAATCCAACTACTTATCAGTTATTACTATTTTTATTTTTCATAATTTTTAAATTAAATAAATGTGTAAAAATAAATAAACAAAGGGGAATACAAGATGTTTTTCATAAGAATGTAATTTGATAATTTAAAACTAACACACTCTAAATAAGTATAATAAGATAGTCTGGAGAAACAGAAGGGGGAATACAAGTTTTTTTTTTGAATTCGCTCCACACGATAGGAAACAAATGAATATTAATAAAAGATTTGATTTAAATAAATAAACAAATGATTAATATTTTTTTTTAATATTACTCTTCCCGTCTAAATTATAATTATGTATAATTTTATACTATTGTCCTTCATTAATTATATAAAAAAGAAAAATTAAAAGAATTAAATAGTAGAAAGTATATTAGAAAAAATATTATTAATTAATATTGCATTAAAATTATAAAATAATTTATAATTTAAGATAATTTTTTTCTCTAAATTGTTTTATAATTTAGACTGAGGAGAATTTTTCGTGCTATCCTCACAGTTAGACCTGACACCCCTTAAATATGGTGTTTTAACCAAAATATCTCCAGAAAAATATCAGATATTTAGTGATTTTTGATACATACCGGGAAATTCATAGGGAATACCGAAAATTCTGTAAAATTTATCTTTCTTACCGTGCGAGATGTTTCGTACGAAAATTTCAAAAATCCGGTACCGAAAAATACCAGACATTTAAAATTTCCGTTATGATTTTAGTACAAAAAATAACCGGGAATTTTAAATTTCATGTATTTTTTATATACTGGAAATTTCAAATTTCTGGTAATATTGAGACTTAATTTTTATTGTTTTTTAAACGTATGACTTTATACTTGAATAAAATATATCGAAAATATAAAGTTTTGGTATTGTTTTTATACGGGAAATTTGAGATATTTCCGGTACGGATAAATTTTTTCCTAAAATATACTGATTTTTTTAAATTTTTAGTAGATTGCACCGGAAATTTGGAAATATATGGTAAATAGATACAGAAAATTTGATAAAATACAAAAAAATTTCGGTATGCGCTAAAAAAATAGGAGTATTTTTAGAATATAAAAAAAATGAGGGGCGACAGCTATTTGGTATAATAATAGGGTGGTAGGTAAAATTCTCTAGACTGAGGGAGTAATTTATTAGGGCTTCTAAGCCCAAGCCCAAACCCAATCCAGTGATCTACTTCACTCTTGAAGAATCCCAGCAGCTCCCTCAAACCAGTAAAAAAACAAGTTGAAGCCGCACAACTCACCGTCGCCGAAACCCGCAGCCGGAGTTGCTCTAAGATACGAAATAATTCCGGCAGAAACTCCATTCCACTTGTAACTTTTCCTTCTCCAATCTCTTTCAAATTTTTTGTCCCTAATTCTCTTTTTACTATAACGTTTATCTCCAACGTGAATTTACATCCAGTATTGCTGATTCATATTTTATAGAGTAACAAAAATTTGTGTATATTATTAGGTCAATTCTATATTTACATTTGTGTATTGTGTTTGTGTTGATTCACAGGTTGGATTTTGTTCATGATGAAATTGAGTAAAGGGAAAAAAGAGATACGAATTGGGGAAAAGAAGGAAACAAAGAACATTGAACAAAAAGTTGATAATGATGTTGAGACATATGTTGCAGTGAACAATGATGGTATTATAAATTTGTTGTTGTTATGTTTTTTTTGTACTCTTTATACTTTGTCGAACTGTTACTGAAGTAGATTGTTTGTTTCAGTGGGTGACGGACTGAAGGTTAAGAAGGGAAAAAAGATGAAAGTTTCAAGTGGTAGAAGAAAGAAGAACAAAGACAAAAATGTTTTTGTGGAAGAAAGACAGGAAGATGGAGAAGTTGATTTAGAAGAGAAAAGTGGTGAGTTGATCATACTAGCATGGTTTTAAGATGCAATTAGGAGTGTTGTGATTGCGGTTGCTGCAACGCACATTGCATTGTTGCAGCGTGAATTTTATTAGGAGGTGTTTGAAATATACTATTAAAAATCACTTGATGTTAAGATTTTGCAGCAAATTGAGTTTTGAGGTTTAGAAATTTTGAGTTTTGATACAAATATTTGAAGAAATCTGAGCTAAATTGTCTAATGTGATTTCTAATGGCGGTGTTCACACCGCAATTGCGATTACGGTCTGATGCGGGTGCGGAGGCCATCGCATCCGGGTAACAAAACTGTATTGGCATATGCCGGTATCGTTACTGTTATCATTCTTTTTTATCACACCACGGCGATCATAATAAGTGTCGTGACACCTTTACTAACCGAAATCGCGAAAGCCTTTACGCGACTGTGACCATTTTTTGAAAC
Organism: Vicia sativa; assembly: GCA_021764765.1. Lineage (NCBI taxonomy): Eukaryota > Viridiplantae > Streptophyta > Magnoliopsida > Fabales > Fabaceae > Vicia > Vicia sativa. The sequence goes on along the minus strand of CM038793.1, from coordinate 142,712,740 downwards.
TCTGATCGCATCAGCAATATTTCAGCCGCAACTGTGGTTGTGGCCTGCAATTAAAAACCATGTATACTGGTGTATCTTTCTTTACTGTGGACAAGTTATTTTGCTGTTTTTGTGCTCGGGTTTTGTTGAACTTTCTCTGAGGTTAATTGGTTGTTTCAGTGGTTAATGAAGTGCAAGCTATAAAGAGAGAAAAGGTGAAAGGTACTACTAGTCGAAAAAGGAAAAACAAAGACATAAATCTAGTTGGAAGACAAAGACAGGAAGATGTAGAAGTGGAGTTAGAAAAGGAAAATGGTGAGTTGATTGTTATGCTGTGGCTTTATTAGGAGGTGTTTGAAATATACCGTTAAAAAACACTTGATCTTAAGATTTTTCATTACATAGGAAGTTCAGTTGAGGTTTTTGTAATTTTGTATTTTGATAAAAATATTTGAGGAAATCTGGGAAAAATTGTCTTTGACTTTTAATGGCAGTCGGATGCATAGTTCTAATTCACATCGCAATTGCGGTTTGATGCGGTTGTGGAGACTATTGCATCAGCACTACTACAATTTAAAACCATGTGATATTCGTGTATCTTTCTTTACCGTGGACAAGATATTTTGCTGATTTTGTGCTCGGGTTTTGTTGAACTTTATCTGAGGTAAATTGGTTGTTTCAGTGGTTCATGAAGTGCAAGCTATAAAGAGAGAAAAGGTGAAAGGTACTACTAGTCGAAAAAGGAAAAATAAAGATAGAAACCTAGTTGGAAGACAAAGACTCGAAGCTGAAAAAGTGAACTTAGAAAAGGAAAATGGTGAGTTGATTGTTATGGTGTGTAGCTTTTATATTTGAACAAAATATTTTGAACTATTTATGTTGATCTTATCTTACCTTTATTCATCAATGATATTAGATGGAGTAGTGGAACATTGTGATGCTAAACAAGAGGAAGTCAATGACTTGAAGGAGCATAGAGATTCCAATACCGGAGCATTTATCAAACCTTGTAATATAAGACATTTTATGGTTGATCCCATTGTTGTTTTGTGAAATATCAAGTCCTCTTTTCATTTCCCTTATGAATTTTATCCTGTTTTGTAGGTAAGTCAAAGGGAGCTAAGAAGAAACGAAGAAAGGAGGTTCCAAAATCACCTGAAAAGAGAGAACAAGATCACCAGGAGGTTCCAAAATCACTTGAAAAGAGAGAACAAGATCCTCAGGAGGAAATTCATATTATTTCCTCTGGGGATGACGACTGCTCAAATGGAATGAAAAGTATGAAATGCTTTTTTTTAGAGATTTACTTTATATTTTCTTAAAACAATATAAATATCGTAATTTTACATGTATATTATTTCCTTTGGAAATAACATTATGGCAAAAGTTGGTCAGTGTAGCCGACCTCACTTAGTGGGATAAGCCTTGGTTGTTGTTGTATGATTTCTCTGGATGATATGGGTGGGATATATTGTGAAGTTTTTTGCTTACATGTACTTTGGCACAATTTACAATAGTAGTTGCCAACTTGCCATACATATTTACATATATACATACATATGATTAACATTTCAACATTCTTTGTATTACCTTTCATGTGTATTATGTCCTTATTATGCCAACATCCACTCTACCTCCTAATATCCTTTAACATTATTCTTTCAACATGTTGACTATTGGATTGTTGTGCCTTGTTCTTCTGTTCTTTTTGCAAATTTTATCCTATTGTCCATTTTTTGCTATATATAATATAGTGTACTCCAACTGCAGAATGGATCATGGAATACCATCAAAGTAGACCAGGGTTGGAGGTGTTGCAAAATCAAATCGAGGACTTTATAACTGATTATGAGGAGAAATTGGAAGAGGTAAATATTTTGAAAAACTTCAATCAAACAATACAGAGATTGGATTCTGTTGGCCAATGTTTCAAACTGTTGCAACTCTATATAGATCTTCCAAATAATAGTTCGATAACCCCTTTTCAGTGGGAATATTTATCATGGCATGCACTTATTATATATTGAAGATGAAAATAAATTGATGTTGGAAAATATTTTTTTTGGAGTTTTTTTTGTATGCCTACTTGTTCTGAACAATCCCACATTTGTTACTTATTTTGGTTTCCATTTGATTATTTTGTGGTCAATATAGGAAAAGAAAGCAAGAGAAGCTCTTGCTGCAGAAGGGGGATGGACGGTGGTTGTTCAACGCAAGGGTAGGAAGAAAACTACTGATTCTGAAAGTGGGATTGCAGTGGGCTCGGTTGCTCAAGCTGCTGTGGAGGATAAATTGTCCAAAAAGAAAAATAAAGAAGTTGGTCTAGATTTCTACCGCTTTCAAAAAAGAGAAGCTCAGAGAAATGGTATGACTTGTTTTTCAAAATGTTTTGCCCCATTTTTATATCCTAGAGATATCTTTATCCCTGATGTTATTCGAGCTCCTTTAGTTTAAGAAATAGTAAGGTTATTAGTGTTGCAGGGTTAAATTTTAGACCAATAAAAGGGTGAGAAGGACCAACATACCCTTAAAAAAATTTAAAGTTATGTTTTAGAATATTAGTGCTTAGGGTTTTTCCCTGAATTGAGAATACTGGTCATCAAGCTGCGATGACACTGCTCTTGCGCTGCCATAGTGCCACTACGAAAGTGCTCATAGTGGCCACTATGACCACTATTGGCAATAGCGCTCCTCACGCCTATGAGGGGCGGTGCAGTTTTGCTATGCCGCCACTGTACGGTGCTATAGTGTGCTATTGACAACGTAAGAAATTGTATCTACATATCTTTTCTGTTCTGTTATACACAGTTATCTTTTGGACTTCACATAATATCTTTGTTATAATTCAAAATCATTCGGCCATTAAATTAGAACTTTATGAAAAAAAAACAGTAAGGCTATGTTTGAATTGATGAAACATAATGGAGCGGAGTGGATTCCATCATGTTCCATTCCATTTCATCCATTATTTATAAATCCAAACAATGGATTCTCATTAGTTACCACTTCATTCGGTCCCATCCCATACCACCAATCCAAACATATCGTAAGAATTAGTTTATTTGGATGTTGATGAAATGAATGTTACCTTGTTATAGTAAGAATACCTTATATGATTTTGTACTAGGTCTTATATCTTGCTTAATAGTACTTTCATAAAATTCAAAATCAGAATGATGATCTAACTGTGATAAACCATTCATGTTTTGCTTGCAGAGCTAATGCTATTGCAGCAGAAATTTGAGGAAGACAAAAAACGTCTGCAACAGTTGAGAGCTGCTAGGAAATTCAGACCTTACTAAATGATGTTGATGGCAGCCAAGGTCTACAGTTCTATTCTTGGGGGTTGAGGATTATATTTATGAAATCCGGAAGGTGAATTATCCCATAGTCCTGAAATTTTTGTTCATTTACCATTTCAATTTTGCCAAAAATGTGTAAATGTAAGAAAGTAGTTATTTTAATTCGAATTATATGATTTTGCTGTGAAGACCAAACTGCACAACCCTATTTTGTTTCTTACACAGAAACCACCAATTTTGATGGTTGGTTCTTGTACACTATGAATGTCAAACTTATTTAATTTATGCACTCTTGGTATTGAATCTCTATGTGGTGGATTCAAATCCTCTGCAGTTTTTTCTCAGCTGCAATTTGTTCAGCAAAGATTTTAAGCCGTAGATTATATTTTATCTCTACATATATGCTAGATCATTTTATTGTCTATCAACCATTGGATTTGAAGCAGCTTCTAGATTGAAGATAAAGTCTATTTTCAACTTCTGATTAGTCAAAATAGTATGAACTTGTCCATTTCTGAATAATAGTAAAGGTCTTATCTTAAACCAAACTTTTTTTGGACTAAATCAAAGGTATATTTCTTAGTTTAGAAGTAGGAAAAGGGTCATTTTCTTTTGATTAAAAAGATATTAGAAACTTGACGTAAGCATGCAATAATCACAGTTAATCTTCTGTTCACAAATGACTTTTTGCATTGTATTTATTTCATGACACCCTTTTCAGCTCAGGATAGAAAATAAATTATAAAAGTATACAAGATAATTTCAATATGAATTTTCTCCTGATTTATTTAAGCAATATATTCTTGACAAACAAGATTGAGATTATGCAAGTTGGCAGCTAGACCTTTATTTTAGAAAAGCAGCCACCATCAAGAAGATTCACGTTAATAATGGGGATCCGTTTTGTTATTCAAAACTAGAGTATTTAATTTGAGTCAATTACATATTGATAACTCCGTTATTAAGAAAAAGACAAAAATGTTCTAGGTTCTTTAACGTGTTTTAATATCTTAAGCTTCCAAAAGATTATTTATATTTTTTGTATCGTATTAGTCATTTTTTTTGGAAAAATATTATATATCATCAAAAAATAGGATACACACAAAATGCGACCCTTAGGATTCAGGAGGCCAAAAAGGCAAACCAGCTACACTACGACATCAATAAATGCGCTATTTTCTGCCTAAATTTAATGGACATCCAGAGGGTTTTCTATAATTCTATTATCCATACTCTCATCACTTTGACTATCCACAATCTATTTACAGTGTTTTCTATAATTCTATTATCCATAGTCTCATCACTTTGACTATTGCTAAACACAATTCTATTTCTCTCCATCCAAATGACATAAACTGTTTCCGCTATAGCCACATGAACAACATGACTATGCCAATTATTACAATTGTAGCCAATTATTACAATTGTAGATCAGTCCTTAGTTTCATGACGAATATGAAGCCATCTAAGGATTCTTCCCTAGACAGCTTTAGTGTTCCTACAATCAAAGAAAAGGTGTTGGATACTTTCATTCCCTCCACATAAAACACACACAAGGTCACTATGAAAACCCATTTTCAGCAATCTATCCTTGGTTGCTAGTCTGCCATGACAAGCAAGCCATATCATGAAAACCGCCCTAGGCCTCGCTTGATTTCTGATGATAATACCGCGCCAGCTGGGTTTCAGATGGTGCTTCTATGAAGTCAAGTCTCTCCATCTATTGTGTTTTGATGAAGACAAAATGATAAATAAATGAATGAAAAAAGAATGAAAAAGCTTCAAGTTTAATTGTAATATCAAGTGATCAAGACTTATCATAATGAAAGCTAGCAACAAATATATCAAGTATTCTACTTTGAAGACTAACATTGATCTTGAATTATTGAGGTACAAGCATGCAATATATATTGATATTTTAGTGCTCAAAATACTCCTAAATATTCACTTGCATGCATGGTACAAAAAGTTGTAGTATTACACTATTTATGTACTCAAAATATATTTTGTCATGTACAAATAATTAAATTTTAAGAAGGTATAATGACAATACTTATTTTCACTAAAGTCTTTATATTTTCAAAAAATAATATTCATTTCCATTTTTAAAGTTCTCAAATTATTATGCATAAATTTTTTTGATTCAAATGCATAAAAACTTTGTTTTAAAAAAAAAAAGCTGTCAAAACTTTTTAAGTCAGGTTTGGTTAACTGACTTAACAAAACCTGATTCTGTTTGAAATTTGAATATTTTTTTTTTTGAAATTAAAAAAAAAAACGTACAGAACTTGTTAAGTCAGGTACTCGTTATAACTGACTTAAGAAGTTCAATACAAAATTCAAAATTATACATTTTCATGAACCATTGTTACTCTAAATTCTTGCAAACCTTTATGAAAATATTTCAAACTTTACCATGTTTCATTGAGGTGTTATGCACTTATAAATACATTAAATTTCAAATTTAAAATCACCTCTTCAAAAGCAATTTAACATTATTTTTATCATTCAAATTTTAAAATAAGTGTTTGTGCTCTTAAACTTTCACAAAGAATTTTTCTCCATATATTTTCATATTATTCTAGAAAAATTCATATTATATTTACAAACACTTGAGCATTATATTCTATCATTATAAGTTGCTTGTTTGAAGAGAAGATCAATTATATTGATACATCACTCAAAGTGATAATTTTTCTACAAATTTCATATTCTTAAAAACTCTTGTTGTATTCATATCTTATTTTCCAGGATTGTTGGAATTAAGATTACTTGGTTCTGTATTCCTTGCTATTTAGGATTGTTAGAAGGAAGATGTTGAAAGTGAGAGGATTGTTCTCATTTCAACTTGGTTGATCCAAGAGGATTGTTCTTGGTGGGATTATTGTTAGAAGATTGTAGGAGAAGTCTTGGGATTAAGCTTGTACAAAGATCTAACAGTAGTGAAATCTCTTTCATGTTGAAAGGGGACTAGATGTACTCTCGGACCGTGAGGAGAACTAGTATACATCCTTGTGTTCTTTAATTTCTGCACTTTATCGCTTTCATCATAAATCATAACCAAGAAAGAAAGAAGCACATATCTAAACTCTTGAACCAAACCAGGAAAATAAGAACAAGTATTCATAAAACCGGATAAATTTTAAAATTCTTAATTCACCCCCTCTTAGGCGCACTTCATACTTACAATTGACATCAAAACAAGTTATAGGTAACTTGTTCCTAAAGATCCAGAATGGCTTCCGCAAATTAAAACTCGATTTTCAAAGATGGTGGTAGCAATAACAAGCCTCCATTGTTTTGTGGTGAATACTTTGATTTTTGGAAAATTCGCATGAAGGCTCACCTAGAAGCGCAAGGAGAAGAAATATGGGATGCTGTTCAAAATGGTCCATTTGTTCCTACAACGGTTGTCAATGGTGTTGGTTCATCAAAGCCTAAAGGATCATGGGATGACGATGATAAGAAAAAGGTCCTCTATGACAAGAAAGAAATTAATCTTCTTCAAGGTGCACTCAGAATGGATGAATTCTTTCGTGTTTCGGCATGCACAACAGCGAAAGAAATATGGGGTATCTTGGTAGAAACTCATGAAGGAACCGCTGAAGTTAAAAGATCAAGATTAAATACTTTGAGTCAAGAATACGAGTTATTTAGAATGCAGCCCCGAGAATCAATCCTAAACTTGAAGAAAAGATTCATACACTTAACAAATCACTTGAAAGAACTCGGTAAGAATTTAACTAATGATGAACTTAATCTTAAAGTGCTTAGATCTTTAACCAAAGAATGACAATCAAAAGTGATGGCTATATCGGAAAAGAAGAATCTATCCACAATGACTTCCGCAACACTTTTTGGAAAACTTCAAGAATATGAGATAGAACTTGCAAGATTTGAAAAGCATGAAATTCAAGTAAAAGATTCAAAAGACATTGCCTTAAAGATGAAAGTCAAACATCATGATAGCAATCAAGAGAATGAATTCACTAGTGAAGAAGATGATGATCTTATCAAGAAATTTGAAAAGTTTCTAAGAAAAGAAAGAAAGAAGAAAACCATTAAAGGGGAAACATCAACAAGGAATGTTACATGCTTTGAATATGGAGAAAAAAGTCATGTTAAAAGTGAATGCCCTAAAATTAAAAAGAAAAATAAATACTTCAGGAGAAAGAAGGATAAGAAGTCAAACAAATCATATGTAGCATGGGAAAATTCATCTTTCGATTCCGAAAGTGAAAAGTGTGTTAATCTTGCATTAATGGCTTCACACCACTCCAATGATGATGGAGATGAGGTTAGTAGTGAATTTTCTCTTTATGATAATGATGCACAAGGTGCAATAGATGAACTTTTAAATGATTGCAAAATTCTATACAAAACTATTTCATCTCAAAAGAAACATATTTCATCTTTAGAAGAAAAAGTTGAAAAGATGGAAAATGATTTCAAGAATGAAAAATAAAAGATTATTGATGAACAAAAACATAATTTTGTATGCAATAATTGTGAGTCACTTTCTTTTCAAATTGTCCAATTAAAAAGAATTCTTGAAAGGTATGAAAAATGACAAGTTAGATTGGAAAATATTCTTAGCCAACAAAAGTATTCAAATGATAAAAGTGGTCGATCAATCATCCAAAGAGAAAGTGAACAAACCAAAGGTTGTTCATCATTTTCCTAAAAGGAAAAGATTTGTCAAAAAGAAATCTTATGTTCCAAGATATAAAAGTAATTTCGTACCTACTTGTTTTTATTGTGGTATTGTTGGCCATACACCCAATGCTTGCTATGTTAGGAACTTTAGTGTGGCAAGTGGAAATTATGTGTGGGTTAAGAAAAGCACTAACTATAATGGACCCAAAGCACATTGAGTACCAAATCAAACTTAATTTGTTTTGTAGGTTTTCTTGAGGACCACTTAAATTTTATGGTGTTTTGATTAATGGTGGTTCTAAGCATTCTATGGAAGACTTAAACTAACTTTCAAATCAACTTATAAAGTTCAAGAGTTATTTCACATATGGGGAATATCTTAAAGGAAGAATTCTTGGCATTGACAAAGTTGAAGAATTAAATTTCACATCCATTGAAGATGTAGTTTATGTTGAAAGACTAAAGCAAAATCTTATAAGCAAAGCCAACTTTGTGTCAAAGGCTTCAAGTTCATCAAGGATGAATATTTGATGAAGTCACTCATGAGTTAAAACTCATAGGTAAAAATTGTTTTCATTTTAATACATTTTTATATTTCAAGTCTTTTCCCATCCTTTTTGCTAATGACAAAGGGGGAGAAGAATCTATGTATTGTGTATATATTTTTCTAATATTTTGTAGCAAGCATGAAATGTCAAAAACTCTTAATCATGGATCAAGGGGGAGCATTGATCAAGGAGGAGTTATCATTGTTAAAGGGGAGTATAATCCATCAAACTTTCAATGGTTTTGTCATCATCAAAAAGGGGGAGAATGTGAAGTCAAGTCTCTCCATCTATTGTGTTTTGATGAAGACAAAATGATAAATAAATGAATGGAAAAAAATGGAAAAATCTTCAAGTTTAATTGTAATATCAAGTGATCTTATCATAATGAAAGCTAGCAACAAATATATCAAGTATTCTACTTTGAAGACTAACATTGATCTTGAATTATTGAGGTATAAGCATGCAATATATATTGATGTTTTAGTACTCAAAATACTCCTAAATATTCACTTGCATGCATGGTACAAAAAAGTTATAGTATTACACTATTTATGTACTCAAAATATTTTTTATCATGTATAAATAATTAAATTTCAAGAAGGTATAATGACAATATTTATTTTCACTAAAGTCTTTATATTTTCAAAATATAATATTCATTTTCATCTTTAAAGTTCTCAAATAATTATGCATAAATTTTTTTGATTCAAATGCATAAAAACTTAGTTTAAAAAAAAACTGTCAGGACTTTTTAAGTCAGGTATAGTTAAGTCAGTCTGGTTAACTGACTTAACAAAACTTGATGCTGTTTGAAATTTGAATATTTTTTTTGAAATTAAAAAAAAAAACATACAGAACTTGTTAAGTCAAGTATTCGTTATAGCTGACTTAAGAAGTCTTGTAATTCAAAATTATACATTTTCATGAACCATTGTTACTCTAAATTCTTGCAAACCTTCATGAAAATGTTTCAAACTTTACCATGTTTCGTTGAGGTGTTATGCACTTATAAATACATTAAATTTCAAATTTAAAATCACCTCTTCAATAACAATTTAACATTATTTTTATCATTCAAATTTCAAAATAAGTGTTTGTGTTTTTGAACTTTCACAAAGAATTTTTCTCCATATATTTCCATATTAGTTTAGAAAAATTCATATTATATTTACAAACACTTGAGCACTATATTCTATCATTATAATTTGCTTGTTTGAAGAGAAGATCAATTACATTGATACATCACTCAAAGTGATAATTGTTCTACAAATTTTATATTCTTAAAAACTCTTGTTGTATTCATATCTCATTTTCCAGGATTGTTGGAATTAAGATTACTTGATTTTGTATTCCTTGCTATCTAGGATTGTTAGAAGGAAGAGGTTGAAAGTGAGAGGATTGTTCTCATTTCAACTTGATTGATCCAAGAGGATTGTTCTTGGTGGTATTATTGTTAGAAGATTGTAGGAGAATTCTTGGGATTAGGCTTGTACAAAGATCTAACAGTAGTGAATTCACTTTCATGTTGAAAGGGGATTAGATGTACTCTCGGACTGTTAGGGGAACTAGTATACATCCTCGTGTCCTTTAATTTCCGCCCTTTATCGCTTTCATCATAAATCATAACCAAGAAAGAAAGAAGCACATATCTAAACTCTTGAACCAAACCAGAAAAATAAGAACAAGTATTCATAAAATCGAATAAATTTTAAAATTCCTAATTCACGCCCCTCTTAGGCACATTTCATACTTACAACTTTAGGGCCTCTTCATAAAAGTCTTTCATTTTGAACTTACCACCATTCGTAACCTTGTTCCAAGACTGCATTTGTTCAGCATCAGTTTGCATCTTCATGATGCCTTTCAAGATCCAGGAAGTGTTAGCTTTCATCTCCATGGACATGATATCATTTTGTTTCATGTAGTACGTATGAACCCAACGGATCCATAGGCTATCCACCTTGCTGCAAAGGTTCCAAAGAAGGCGAATCATTCACATATTATTCCAGACCTGCAAATTAATAATGCCTAGACCACCTTGCTTCTTACGCAAGCACACTTTATCCCAAGCTACTGGAGCCTTACGCGTAATGATCTCTTTACCAGACCATTCATACGATCTGCAAAGAGCCTTTATGTGCTTGATGACCTCTTTTGGCAGCGGCAAACAACTCGTCCAGTAGTTTATAGTGCTAAGGACAACACTCCTAACAAGCTCAATTCTCCTAGCATAGCTGAGAAGGTGAGAGCTCCAATGCTTAAGTTTACCACCAATTTTCTCTACTAAAACAAGGCATTGCACTTTTGACAGCTTCCTACTGGAGAGTGGAATTCTTAGGTATTTCACAGGAAGCACACCTTTACTAAAGTTGGTAATGGCCAAGATCTCATTTTCCACAGTTCTCTCCACGCCCCCACAAAACACTCTACATTTTTTAGGGTTCACATAGAAACCTGTGGACATGGAAAACTCATGGAAAATCTGCATCATAATGTTGACAGACATAGTATCACCCCTAGAGAACATAAGAACATCATCAGCAAAACAGAGGTCCACCAGCTGAATTCTCTCACATTTGCTATGAAAATTGAAGTTAGGGATGAATTGCAAGAAAGCCAACTTAGGGTGCAAATACTCCATAATAATGACAAAAAGTAGGGGAGATATTGGGTCTCCCTGCCCGAGTCCTCTAGTAGCACACATACTGTTGGAGAGTTGACCATTAATATTGAATTGGTATGTCACAGTGGTCACAACTAGCATGATCCACTTGATGAATAACCTGAGAAAACCTACATCAGCAAGAATGATTTGTAACACCTTCCAATCAACAGAATCATAAACTTTCTTTATGCCATATGAACCATGCAACGCAGGACACCACCATTTCTATCATAACCACGAATAATCTCGTAAGCAGGATATGGTCGTGGACCTTCTGCCCAGGAACAAAGGCCGTTTGGCTTTTGCTGATTAAGCTCCCCAGCACTTTAGTCAATCTATTGGCTAACACTTTAGCAATAACCTTATAAATCGTATTAGTCATTGACTTTTTCTTTTTAAAGTTTATATTGTATAATTATCTATAATTCATAATTTAGGCCAGCTATACATTTATACATAGACTATCAAACAACATATTATAAAAAATATCACCATAATTAAACCTTTACTGACAAGGAGGCACAATTTTAAATAAAACTTTCAAAATATTTTATTTGATTTATTAAATATTATAATAGACATTCTAATGCAATTTTGATGGTATCTTTATGAATTATTAGGCAAAAGACAAAACTGTGAGAAAAATTAAAGTTTTTTTTAATGATTATGAGGTTTAATTATACTTTTGATCCCTATTTAATAGAATTTATAAAACTAATATTCTATTTTAGTTACAAGAGACATTAGTATCATATATTCGATACAAAATTTTAGATTTTATCCGCGAGTTTGAAAGAGAGGGAAGAAGAAGGTTTCTGAAAATATTTTTTTTTTAAATATAAAAAAATATTTAATATTTTTTTAAAAAATGATTTTGTATAATCTTTAAAAATAAATAAACTTTTTCTTTATATTTTTGAAAATAGAATTTACAAAATTACTTTTCAAAATATCAAAAAAAATTTTTATTCGTTTTTTCTAAATTAAAACACTAATTTTGATCCTGAACAAAACTACCTTGGCACTATGTGGGCAGGTGCCCCATTATCTTGTTCATCTATATATGGCACATAGTTAAATTCATATATATATATATATATATATATATATATATATATATATATATATATATATATATATATATATATATATATATATATATATATATATATATATATATATATATATATATATATATATATATATATATATATATATATATATATATATATATATATATATCAGTGGCTAATAGCTATAAAATCCATGATTTATATAGTGCCTCACATCTTAAAATTTTTTTTGAATCCTATAACTTAAACATATATATTGAATACTAATATATAGTTAAACTCGTAATGTTTCAAAATTTATATTTTAAAAATAATTTTTATAAATATCTATTTAAAATAACTTCAAAATTAAGTTTTTCTTTTAAAAAAATAATTTGATATTCAAATTATTTTTCAATAATAAGATGAAATACCTAAAATAATATTTTAAGAAACACTATTAAAATTAAATTTTCATTTGAAATTTTTATGAAAATTTCTTTATAATTTTTTTGTACACAATTATATAACACTATTAAAATCATTTAGAAAAACCAAAACAAACGAGCCAAAAAAATATTAATCATTACTTTATTCTTAATTTTTAAAATACTATATAATATAAAAAATATTTAAAAATGTATATAAACCCTCAAAAACTGATATACAATATAAATACAAATTTAGGTGTTTTTTTGGTTGTTGGAAGGTTTCTGGTATAATCAAATTAGGAGATTTGTTTGTTTGAATCTAATGTTAAAAAATCTTAATTTTATATAGTGTTTGTGGTGTGTATATAATTATTCAACTCATGTTTCATAGTTATTGTTGTGCATGTTTGTGTATTCCATTGAATTTCAATGTATTTGTAGTAATATTTGTTTATGATTTTTATTTTTTGTAAGTTTTGTATATTTACCTTTTCATCATAAATAAATGATTTGACTATTTTTTTGTATGAAATATTATTTTCTTTCTATAGAATATTTTTTACTCTATATATAGTTTTCTTCTTAAGATAGAAACCAAAATGAAAAAAGAAGTATGCTATGAGGAATAAAGAAAAAATTACTATGAGTCATACATCAAAATGATGACTAAAAATATTTATTATGAATATATATAACCTTAAAATTTTAAAAATTATAAACAGACAATGAGGTCTGGCCCCTTCTCTTAATTATTCATAGAAGGAAAAACTATAAACAACACAATCTTGTTCAACCCTTCTATTTTTTGAAAGTTTTATCTGTTATCCTCTAAACTCTCAAACACAATTGACAATACGGATATAAATTACTTCTCTTCTAAATTTAATATTTGTTTCATTTTTAATCGATGTGAGATTCACACATTTAAAATTCAACAAAATACTTTTAATAATTTTTACATTTTTGCACTTAAAATTAAGTTACAAAACAATTATTTTTTATTAAAAAATTCGAGACAAAACCAAAACTATTTGAATTCAAAGTAAATAAATAAATAAATTTTTAAATTAGATAAAATTGAGAGAATAAAGATGTAATTTAACCTATTTATAACCATCAAGTACTAAGATCATGAAAAGGATCAGCTTGATGAAAAAATAATAATAAAAGGGTATAATTTCGTCAAGAAAATAATAATATTATTGATTCCCAAAGAAATTAATTTTAAATGAGAAATTGCATTGCACAAGCTCATTCTCGTTGTAAAGTTGACTATAGCTACCGATTGGTTTTGGTCGTTTTTATGTCCATATTCAAACCAAGACGTTTCAATTTGATGATCCATGCAATGACGCAACTTTATCTATTTATATTGTTGCTTCATCTTATTGAAACAACAAAACAAAAACAATCATTACCAAGTTAATTTCAACTTTGATAAAAATAAAATTAGAAACTTTACAAAAATGGTGGAAAAGAAAGTTGTGATCATAGGAGGTGGAGTTGCTGGTGCAGTCCTTGCTAAAACTTTACAACATCAAGCTAATGTCACTCTTATTGATCCGTAAGCTTTCTCTTTCTTTATGCAACAATATTATAGTTTCTCTGTAGTATCATCATCTTTAAAAAAAATTATGTCTGTGTCTGTGTTATGTCTATGTCGACATACATATATACTTATGATTATATTAAATTTATTTATACTTATGATTATATTAAATTTATTTATTTTTAAATTATTTTAATATTGACGCGTGTTATTATGTCTGTGTGCGTGCTTCATATGCTATAGGGTAATTTAGTTATGGTGACTAATTTGAATTATTGAATACAGGAAGGAGTATTTTGAGATTCCATGGGCAAGTTTAAGGGCAATGGTGGAGCCTTCATTTGCAGAAAGGACAGTGATAAACCATAGAGAATATTTCAAAAAAGGTGACCTTATTATATCAAGTGCTGCCAACATATCTGAATCTGAAGTCTTCACTTCAGATGGCCGTAAAATTTCCTATGATTATCTTGTTATTGCCACCGGTCACACCGAACCTGTACCGAAAACAAGAACTGAAAGAATCGACCAATACAAAGGAGGTAATTAAGCGATATAACTGTTTATCTTCGAGCTATTTCTATAACAAAAGATAAAATAAAGTCAAATAATTTTCATATTAGTGACGACTGACTGAGGAGGTTTCTTTTCTTTTATTGACAGAGAATACAAAGATAAAATCGGCTCGTTCGGTTTTGATTATCGGGGGAGGTCCAACTGGAGTCGAGCTAGCAGCGGAAATCGCTGTCGATTTTCCTGACAAAAAAGTGACTATAGTGCATAAAGGATCAAGGTTGCTAGAATATATTGGGCCAAAAGCTTCAAGAAAGGCTCTAAAATGGCTTAAGTCAAAGAAAGTTGATGTGAAACTTGAACAATCTGTTGATTTTGACTCTTTCACAAATGAAAATAGAACATATCAAACTTCACTTGGAGAGAGTATAGAAGCAGATACTCATTTTGTATGTATAGGGAAACCACTTGGTTCATCTTGGCTTGGTGAAACTCTTTTGAAAAATGATTTGGATGGTGAGGGAAGAATACAAGTTGATGAATACTTGAGAGTTAAGGGGAAGAACAATGTTTTTGCAATTGGAGATATTACAAATGTTCAAGTAAGTGCTTACCAAAACCTAGTCAATTTTAAATATTTGTTAGATTTGATTTGTTAAAAGAATGTATAAATCATGTTGAAGAAAAGAAAAAATAATTTTTTATGAAACACTTGTTTGAATCGTCCGACACGTGTTGTATGAACGTCACCGATTCAAAAAGTGTCGAGTCAAAGAAAAATACTATTTTTGAAGAGACATTTGTCTGATTTTCCCGATACTTGTTTGACTTTTTTAACGTGTGACATACGAGTGTTATACAAATGTATGATATGACACGTGCCAAACATCGCGACGTGTCTGTGTATGTGATTTATAGGTTAAAGGATCATTGTTTGATTTGAAAATTGAAATATATGTTGCAGGAACTAAAACAAGGAGTGTTTGCACAAGGTCATGCAAAGCTAGTAGCCAAGAATCTAAAGCTATTGATAGAAGGAGGAGGGAAAGAACCTAAACTAGGAACGTACAAGGCACAAGCACCAATGTCAATTGTTTCACTTGGAAGAAGACATGGTGTTGCACAGTTCCCTTTCATGACAGTTGTTGGAAGGTTTCCTGGTATCATCAAATCAGGAGATTTGTTTGTTGGAAAAACCAGAAAGGACTTAGGACTTGAACCTAATGTTAAGAAATCTTAATTTCATGTTGTATTGGTGTGTATATAGTTATTCAACTCATATTTCGTAGTTCTTGTTGTGCATGTTTGTGTTCATTATGAGTTTTCTTTCAGAGTGTGTGTATTCCATTGAATTTCAATGTATTTGTAGTAATATTTGTTTATGATTTTGAATTTTGCAAGTTTTGTATATTTACCTTTTCATTATGAATAAATGATTTGAGTTCTTTTTTTGCATGAAATATTTTTTTCTTTCTATAGAATAGAAACCCAAATGAAAAAATGTACTATGCTACGAGGACTAAAGAAAAATTACTATGAGACATACAACATAATGATGACTAAAAATATTTATTATAAAATTTTTTTTAAATAGTTTTTGATCTATGTAAGTTAGCGAGTTTAGTCCCTAATTTTTTTCCATGTCTAAGTCCATATATTTCAAATTTGTGATGATTTTCGTTCCCGACGTTAGTTGTTTGTTAAAAAAATATTGAGTTGTCAAATGACACTGATGTGAAATGAGTTTTTTTTGCTTAAATATTTTGCTGACGTGACCAATAATTTATGTTAATTTTAAAATCAACAAAATATCTAGAATACAAATTTTGGCATTAGTCCCTGTAAATTAGAGTTTTCTATATTTGGGAGGAGAAGTGTGGTGACCATTAGAGAACGACAGAGACAAATGTGAGACAAAAACCACGATACGGCGACGACTCCGTTCTGGTTGACAATCTCATATGTGGTATTTTGCATTTATCTTTCAGTCTTGTGTTGCATTTAGTTGTTCGTTGAATTTATCTGTGCTCTCTGTTTTGTTCATATTGCAACTCATGAGTTTCAATTTGGTACTTCATTACGTGGTGGTTTTTTAAGGGACTAAGTAAAATACTACACAGAGGATTATGAGCATTTAATAGAGACTGATCCTGATAGATGAAGCTTATTTGAGGCAACTTGTATAGTGAAAGATATTACTCAGCTTGAGCATTCGAAATACATGTTATGGTGGTATAACAATGAGGGAGACATGTACATTACAATGGTTACTGATACTAATGCTGATGAGGTATATCAATATGCCATGAGAATGAAAACTACAATGCACCTATATATTAATCCTAAAGATGTTGATGGTGTTCAAGTTACTGTTGTTGGTGTTACTGCTATTGGTGGTGTTCAAGTTAATAAAGCTAATGATGTTCAAGGTAATTAAGTTAATGATGTTCAAGGTAATAAAGCTAATGATCTTGGTGATGTACAAGTTAATGAAGCAAATGCAATTAATGAAGTTGAAGGTAATGATGCTGACGGTGTTAGTGGTGTTCAAGCTAATGAAGCAAATGAAGTAGATGATGTCCATACAGAAGAAAAATGAGGATATTGATGATATTGAAGATAATGACTTTGAATTTGATGATTTATCATTTGATGATAGTGAAGATGATAGGGCGCTTGGGTTGGATGATTTCTTTGATGTTAATGAAAAACAAGATACTCCAAAGAAAATATTCAAAGTAGTAGCAAAGAAGCATATAAATACTCCAAAGAAAATTTCAATTGTTGTTGAAAGTATATTTTCATCTAGTGGAATGGACAATGAAATGAATATCAATTATATTAGTGATGAGTTTGGAAGCAGTGACCCTGATGTTTCTGGTGATGCGAAGGAACCAAGGTATCCTAGGTTAAAGATGGAGGATTTTAGCAAGAGTTACAGGCTCAAAGTGGGATTGGAGTTTGGAACACTTGATAAAATCAAAGAGGCAATTACAGAATGTTCTGTATTAACTGGGAGAGAGAAAAAGTATGTGAAAATGACAAAGTGAAGGTAAGGGTAATTTGCAAGGGCAAATGTGGTTTCTTGGCACTTGTAAGTAAAGTTGAGAATAAACACACATATAAAGTAAAGAGATGGATTAGAACTCACATGTGTGGTAGGGTTTTGAACAACACTTCAGCCACTTCCAAGTGGGTTTCTAAAACTGTGGCAGATAGGATAACATCTTCAGATGGTGTTAAGATTTGTGATATTGTTTATGAGATTATGAGTAATTTTTCTGTTGGGATAACTATGAACATGGCATGGAAGGCCAAACAAATAACAGGCTCTGATCGACATAAATCACATTTAACCAAAAGAACATCAAAACATCAAGACATACATTCACTAATCAAAATGTTCTCACCAGAAGCGAATGGCTCGAACAAGTTCAAGTTGTAAATCTAAATATATCTTAGACACACAAAAAGTAACAGGCCACCCACATGCAAGGTTAACATTCACCAATTTAAACAACCAAGTTCAAGATAGCTACCAAAACATGCATTAGGACACAAAAAGAAGTCATACCAATAAGTAAGGTTGAGATACAAAACTTTAAGAACAAGCAACTTCACCATCAAACACCTAAACATGCATTAGGCTAAGCAACAAGTCACACCAACAAGTAAGGCTGGCATACAAATTTTAAGAATACGAAATTGTTAGAATAAGATTTGGTTCTGCAATTATTTCTTTGAGTTTTGATGATAACAAAGAGTATGTTTGTGTGGACAATTTTGATACTCTAATATTTTTTGTGTTTTAAGAATTGACAAACAAGTTCTGCTTCTAATGAGTGGCGTGGCCAAAATATTAGAAGAGAAAAGCTCCGCTTCTAAGCTACAGAAATTCTGAGGAGCAAGTAGCGAGGAAAATTTCAAAAGGCTCCGAAGCTCAGTAACTCTAATACACATGTTTGAAGAAACTAGTCTGAAGATCTCAAGACAGAAGTTGTGAGTGAACGAAGTCCAGATGCTGAAGACTCAAGTTTTAGAAGACAAAATGTTCTGAAGACCAAGTGCTAAAGACTCTCAAGACTCTAAGGACTTGAAGCTCTTCTGACCTTAGATGTGGTACAAGGTTTTTCAAGAGCAAGTGCTAAGGACTATTGAAAGAACCGGCCGAAAATTCAAAGAATTATAAATCAACGAAGTCGCCATCGAACGTTTTTTATCCCGTCGAGAGGGAAAGGTAAACATCGAGAAAACCTGAAACGAAGAAATCACGGTCTTGCGACTGAGAGATGGAGGATGAAAAACAAAAGAAATGGGGGTTTGAATTGGGGTTTTGAAATTAAATTATATTTACAAGATTATTTTTATCCTGGTTCGTTTGAACTCAAACTACTCCAGTCACCCGTCAAGGTGATTTGCCTCTCTCAACGAGGTCTTAATCCACTAATTAGAACTCGGTTACAATTCACTAAGACAACTATCTTAGTCTTCTCAAGAACAACCACAACTTGGTTTCTCAAGGAATTTCAACTTAACAGTCAATTACAATGATGTGTGTTTAATGATGCTTCTAAAAAGCTATATCACAACTGTGATTTTTACACAAAATATCAAGTAGTTATGAACTAGAGAATATGAGTGATTTGAGATTTTTCTTTGTGTTGTACGCGCAAGAGTTCTCTCTAGTTTTCTTCAAGAATGGATCTTTATATAGGCGTCAAAAACTTATCCGTTGGAGACATATAATCTGTATTTGGAATGATGATAATTGGACTTAATTGTTCTTTCCATAAAAACGAGATCCTGTTGAAAATCAGCCGTTGCATCAAATCTTTATTTAATGAATAACAACGCATCAGAACATTGCAGCCAGAACATGGATATCAGAGTTTGTAGAACAATCTGGTGATTTGAGAAGTTTGGCTTGAATCCTTGATGACTTGATCAGAAGATGATGTAGAAGAGCTTTAATATTTCTTAGATCAGCTGACAAAGTTTACATCAGGGTTTGGTGCAGCCTTTGGTGCTTTTAGAAGTTCATCAGAACTTCGCTTAGAGCGTGAATCTTCTAACATATTAGAACTTCGCTTAGATCAGAGTCTTCTAACGTATCAAAACTTCGCTTAGATCAATGTCTTCTTCTGCTATCAGAACTTTTGTAGGTTCAGATCAAAATCTTCTTATGTTATCAAAACTTCTGTAAGTTCAGTTCAAAAACTTCTTTTCTTTTCAAGGTCAGAACTTCATATGCATACTCTATTAAACAAAATTAGGATACAACAATGTTTCATACAAAATATTTATTTATTAGGGTCAGAACATAATTGTCATCAACAATATTTGTTATCATCAAAACTTCTAAGATTGGTGTAGAACCAAACTATGTTCTAACAATCTCCCCCTTTTTGATGATGACAAAACATAAATATTTTGACAAATAGAGGTCTCCCCCTGAATTTAATATTCATATAAATTTAGAGAACATTGTACTTCCCTGAATTTTCGTCCAGAGTATGATGAAGGTTCCAAGTTGATTTCTAGAAGTTGTATTTCCTCTTTTAATCTTTAGACAGAAATGAAATCAAAGATAATATTAGAATGTTCGAGATTTAGTCTATCAGTAACTATGATGTTCAAAATATCTTACGTTCTCCCCCTTTTTGTCATAAATCAAAAAGAAATTATTATAAAAATAATAGTGCTGAACAGAAGATAATTGTATGAAGGGGCAAAACATAGTACATAATGAAATGTGCAGAAGATGAAGGTTTGAACATGAAATCACTTAAGGGTTGAAAAAGAAAGTTTGCTGAATGAGACCAGTAGAAGAGAAATTTTTAAAAAATTTCAAGAGAGAGATAGGATTGCAAATGAATTAAGACATATTATGATTTCTGACAAGAGAGATGGTGTGAAAATATGGTGAACAGTTACCAATGTGACCAACTCCTCAATGTAGCAACTCAAGCGTTTTCACTCTATCAGAGTTTGAACATGTGTTCATCTTCTAAGAGTGACTTTAACGATTAAGATTGACAGGTGTTGTTCTGGTGAACTGCATGCTTCTATCTTGATTTGAGTCATCTCTCAGATCTTCTGATAGATTCTGATTCATTTACCCTTCTCACTTCTGAAGGACAATTGATTAGAAGTTCACAGAGAATAGTATTCTAACAGTTAAGCATAAAACATTAAGCTTTTCATTCTGGGCATAATTCCATACTGAGATGTTTCAGAATGAAATTGAACCTATCTTCAGCAAGGGCTTTTGTAAATATATCAACCCATTGATGGTCTGTATCAATAAATTTTAAAGAAATAATTCCCTTCTGAATATAGTCCCTAATGAAATGATGTTTAATTTCTATGTGCTTAGCTCTAGAATGTAAAATAGGATTTTTAGATAAATAAATAGAAGAAGTGTTATCACAGAGGATAGGAATGTTACTCTCGAATATCTGAAAGTCCTCAAGTTGACTTTTCAACCAGAGCATCTGAGTACTGTGTCCACCTGCTGCTATATATTCTGCTTTTGTAGTTGATAGTGCAATAGTGGATTGTCTTTTGCTGGACCAAGATATCAGATTTTCTCCTAGAATCTGGCAGTTTCCAGAAGTGTTTTTCCTTTCTATTATGTCTCTAGCAAAGTCAGCATCACAGTATCCTACAATTTTGTATTCTTTGGATTTTCTGTAACATAGACCAAGATTAGTAGTAACTTTCAGATACTTGAGAATTCGCTTAACATCAGTTAAGTGAGTTTCTCTAGGATCTAATTAGAATCTAGAACAGAGACAAACACTATATAAAATATTAGGTCTTGAAGCAGTTAAGTATAAGAGAGAGCCAATCATACCTCTGTAGATCTTCTAATCTACTTTCTTACTTACCTCTTCCTTATCCAAGATGCACGTGGGATGCATAGGGGTTTTAGAAGGTATGCTATCTGACATGTCAAATTTCTTCAGAAGTTCTTTAACATACTTACTCTAATGTATGTAAGTTGCTTATAAGGTCTAATGTATTTGAATTCCCAGAAAGAATTTGAGTTCGCCCATGAGACTCATTTCAAACTCTGCCTGCATAGACTTAGCAAACTCTCTCCCAAGGGAGGATTTAGTAGAACCAAAAATTATGTCATCAACATAAATTTGACATATCAGAATATCATTTTTAAATGACTTACAAAATAAGGCTGTGTCCACTTTCCCTCTGGTAAAATATTATTCTAATAAAAAATTACTTAGTCTTTCATACCAAGCTCTGGGAGCTTGTTTAAGACCATATAAAGATTTTTTGAGCTTACAAACAAATTTTGGATGTTTTGAGTTCTCAAAGCCCGGGGGTTGATGGACATATACTTCTTCATCAATGTAACCCTTTAGAAATGCACTTTTACATCCATCTGATATAGTGCGATATTGTGATTAACATCATATGAAATTAAAATTCTGATGGATTCTAACCTGGCGACTGGAGCAAAGGTTTCTGTATAGTCTATTCCTTGTTGCTGACTATAACCTGGTGCTACCAGTCGAGCTTTGTTTCTGACTACTTCTCCTTGTTCACTTAGCTTGTTTCTGAAGACCCACTTGGTTCCAATAATTTTTAAACCTTTTGGTTTGGGCACAAGATCCCATACGTCATTTTTGGTGAATTGATTTAGTCCTTCTTTCATTGTAATGATCCAACTATTATCTTGAATCTTCATCTATAAAAGTTGGTTCAGTTAAGGACACAAGACCCATGAGAGATTCTTCAGAATTTCTAAATGTAGATCTAGTTCTGATTTGATCATCTTTCTTTCCCATAATCATTTCTTCAGGATGAGCTAAGCTGCTTCTGGATGGATTTTTATGGATGGGTTCTTCAGAAGTTTTGTCTTTGGTAGCTTCTTCAGAACTTCTGTCTGGACTATCTTCTGAACCTGTAATTTGAATTTCTATTCCTGCAAGAGAATATTTTTGCTTTGACTTTTGAGGGCCAAGCTATAGTTCTAGAGCCAATGATTTTACCCTTTTGGTTGCCTCTGAAACCTATGTAACCTCTAGCTTTAAGTACCAAAATTTGGAACATATGATTTCTTCCCATCATGTGTCCAGAGCATCCAAAGTCCAGGTACCAAGACTGGTGTTTCAACTTTGTTGTCAAAGACATCTGCAACATATACTATTTTCTCCTTAGGTACCCATATCTTTTTGGGTCCTTTTTGGTTAGATTTTCTAAAGTTCTGTTTGAACTTTGGTTTATCAATTTTTTTTTGCATAATATGATTCACTAGTATATTTTATGTCATGTGGGTGACCATAAGTGAAGTGAGATTTCAGAGGTGTACATTTAATGACCATATCATCTACTTCAGAATATGGTTTCTCATCTTTAGAAGGCACATATCCTAAACCTTTCCTTCTGTTTCTACTTACTTTATAGATCATTGAAGCTATTTTGCTTCTGCCTATGCTTTTAGCAAGAAATTCTTGAAAACCAATATCATATTCTTTCAAAATATTATCAGTATTACTCAGAACTTCTAAAACAAATTTTTCTTGAGCCTTTTGTAGATTTTCTTTAAAAATAGAATTTTTAACTTTAAGTTCTAAAATGATTTCTTTAAGCTCAGAATTTTCTGTTTCAAGTTTCTTAGTATCTTCAGAATCAGATACAAGATTCCGTTTCAGATTCTTGTATTTGATTTGAAGTTTCTAATAGTTTTCAAGTATTTCAGATAAGCTTTCTGCTAATTCAGCTTTGGAAAAATTAACAGCAAAATTTGGAAATACCTCTTCAGTATCAGAATCAGAGTCAGAGGAATCTGAGCTGTCAGCTATGTTGGCCATTAAAGTTATGTTGGCTCTTTCATCTTCTGAGTCTGACGAAGCTTCAGAAGAATCTGAGTCATCCCATATTGCCATAAGACTTTTCTTCTTTTCTTTGTCAAACCTCTTATTTGGCTTCTCTTTCAGAAGTTTAGGACAATCACTTTTATGGTGACCAGGTTCCTTAAATTCGTAGCAGACAATTTCTTTGCTTCTTGACTTTTTGTGTCTAGAGGATGGATCATAGAAGTTGCTAGATCTTCTGGAATTTTTGAACTTCCTTTGTCTATTCTTCCAGAGTTGTTGAACTCTTATGGAGAGCAGAGATAGCTCATCATCTTCAAATGATGATCCTCCATAGTTTTCTTCTTCTGCTTGAAAAGCTTTAGAGTCATATTTTTTGTTAGATTTAAGAGCAATAGACTTACCTTTATTCTGGGGCTCATCTTCTTCTAATTCAATCTCGTGACTTCTTAATGAGCTGATGAGTTCTTCCAAAGAGATGTTGTTGAGATATTTTGCAAGCTTGAGAGAGGTCACCATAGGTCTCCATTTCTTGGGAAGAATTTTGATGAATTTCTTTACATGATCAACAATAGAGTATCCTTTATCCAGAACCTTTAAGCCATCTACCAGAATTTGAAAAATTGAGAACATTGCTTCAATAGTTTCATCTTCTTCCATTTTGAATGCTTCGTACTTCTGAATGAGAGAAAGGGCTTTTGTTTCTTTGACCTGTGTGTTGCCTTCATGTGTCATTCTTAAGGAATAAAATATGTTCTTAGCTGAGTCTCTATTTTTGATCTTCTCATACTCTCTGTAGGAGATAACACTTATAAGGATGGTTCTGGCCTTGTGGTGATTTTTGAATTCCTTCTTCTGTTGATCTGACAATTTCTTCCTTTCAATATTTTGACCACTTGCGTCAGCAGGATGAGTATATCCATCTGTTACCATGTCCTAGAGGTCCCCGACATGGGCCAGAAAGAAACTTTCAATTCTGTCCTTCCAGTAATCAAAGTTTTCTCCATCAAACATTAGGGGTCTACCGCTGATTCTGTCTTTGTCATCATAGTGATCATAGTTGTTCTGAACATGTTCTGCCATAGTGTTTTTCAAGCTGTATCTTTTATCTGACACGGTTAAGTGTTAGCACCCAGAACCAGGCGCTCTGATGTCAATTGAAGGATGAAAAACACAAGAAAGGGGGTTGAATTGGGGTTTTGAAATTAAATTAAATTGATAAGATTATTTTTATCCTGGTTCGTTTAAACTCAAACTACTCCAGTCCACCCGTCAAGGTGATTTTCCTCTCTTAACGAGGTCTTAATCCACTAATCAGAACTTGATTACAATTCACTAAGACAAGTGTCTTAGTTTTCTCAAGAACAACCACAACTTGGTTTCTCAAGGAATTTCAACTTAATAGTCAATTACAACGATGTGTGTTTAATGATGCTTCTAAAAAGCTATATCACAACTGTGATTTTTACACAAAATATCAAGTACTTATGAACTAGAGAATATGAGTGATTTGAGATTGTTATTTGTGTTGTAAGCGCAAGAGTTTTCTCTAGTTTTCTTCAAGAATGGATCTTTATATAGGCGTCAAAAACTTATCCGTTGGAGACATATAATATGTATATGGAATGATGATAATTTAACTTAATTGTTCTTTCCATAAAAACGAGATCCTGTTGGAAATCAACCGTTGCATCAAATCTTTATTTAATGAATGGAAACACATCAAAACAATGCAGCTAGAACATGGATATCAGAGTTTGTAGAGCATTCTGGTGCTTTCAGAAGTTTGACTTGAATCCTTGATGACTTGATCAGAAGATGATGTAGTAGAGCTTTAAGATTTCTTAGATCAGTTGACAAAGTTTACATCCAAGTTTGGTGCAGCCTTTGGTGCTTTTAGAAGTTCATCAGAACTTTGCTCAGAGTGTGAATCTTCTAACGTATCTGAACTTCGCTTAGATCAGAGTCTTCTTCTGCTATTAGAACTTCTGTAGGTTCAGATCAAAATCTTCTTCTGTTATCAGAACTTCTGTAAGTTCAGTTTAAAAACTTCTTTTCTTTTCAAGGTCAGAACTTCATATGCATATTCTATGAAACAAAATTAGGAGACAACAATGTTTCATACAAAATATTTATTTATTAGGGTCAGAACATAATTGTCATCAACAGTATTTGTTATCATCAAAACTTCTAAGATTGGTGTAGAACCAAACTATGTTCTAACAAGAGATCGGGTAAGGAAGTCTATTACGCTAGGGGAAGGTATTAGCACCCCACATGCCCGTAGTACTCTACGGTATCTGCTTTTACTTTATATCTAAATGGGTGTAAAGGTTTAACTATATCTGTATATGAAGTATAATGCATGCAAAAAGAAATAAAGAATAAAGAAATAAAAGAAATGAGTAAAAGAAAGAAAACACGGGGAAAAAGAAGAAAATATTTACAAAGGTTGCTCAATCATGCTCCGCGATAGGATGCCTACGTATTCCCTCGTGCAATGGGAAAGTAAGAGCACCGTAGTTCGGCTCACTTATTTTGGTTGGTTTGTGTTTTTTAGATTAGAAGACGAAACAACAAACAATGATGACGAAACACCTCTAGGAAGACGAAACATCAGCTACAGACAGGACGATGGAACATCAACAAACGGGGATGACGGAATGTCAGCAACAGAAGGGGGCGAAGAAACGTCAGCAACAGAAGGGAATGAAGAAACGTCAACAACAAAAGGGGATGAAGAAACGTCAGCAACAAAAGGGGACAAAGAAACGTCAGCAGCAACAGGAACGACGAAACGCCCTAAAACTAAGAATATTGATTTGTATCTTTTACTTTGGAGAAAGTTTCAATATTATTAGGTTGTATTAATGCACTTGACAAAACAAAGTTTTAATTTTAAGATGCAAATGATAAAGGTAAAATGGCTAAGGTAAGCTAACCTATTTCTGATCCTAGATATTATCATGCAAAGTTGTACCTAGGTTATGGACATAAACAAGGGAAACTACCAAATTATATACCAAATGTTGGCATGCATGGATACTTAACCTAATGTCTAAACTTGATAACTAACCTAATCGAGTGATCCTAAGGGGAAACTATAAAATCAATCATCTTGGTTAGAAAGCCAAATGATAAGAGGGGAAGAAACAAACAAAATGCTTTGGCAGAAGCACACAAACCGAGCACCAATTAAGTGCAAAGAAAGAGAAGAAGAAGATGGAGTGGAAACAAGTGAATGAATAATCATACAAAGTGTCATGTGAAGTGATTTAAGTAGACACAACATAAATATACAAATCTTATATAAAACATAAACAAAAATCAAACATCATTATGAAGACATAAATGCAAAGTTAGTACACAAACTAAGCCAAAACTAGTCTTAAAAGCATACGAAAAGCAAATTGCGTGAGATTTTAAGCATAGATGAGATGAAGGGATAATTTAAAAATAAAATTACATACAAGTCAGTATCTAAAATGTTAATATTTCATTTACATCATGCAAAAAAAGCCACAAAAAATTCGTGAACAAACATTCTACAAGAGTGCGTAAACATGCAACAACCGTGTATGGTGAAGTGAGTATAGGTGTGTGACATACATAACATGAAAATAATGTGTCAAGATTAAGTGATTATAGTAGAAATGTCACATGAAATAATTCACAATCAACTCATAAATAAAATATCACAAGGGTACAATTACAAAACTAGTACAAGAACTAGTCGAAATTTTGACCTAGAAAGCGTTTACAAGTCAAAAGAAGCCAAGAAAAGGAAAAGATGAAAAGAAATGAATAATGAAATGTCAATATAAATAAAATACATAGAAAACACAACAATACATCAATCAAATCATATAAACATGCATAATAAAGATTCACAAACAAATCACTTAAGAAAAACACATTCACTTCCTACAAGTGCGGGCAAAGGTGTGTGCGTGTGTGTGCTTGAGCCTACTTGTGTTAAGTGTCACATAAGAGTGGTATCATAAGAAACACATGATGGGTAAATACTAATTTTGGACACAAACAAGTTACAAGCAATTCAAAAAAGAACCTACACAACACTAGTATAAAAACTAGTCAAGAACTTGGCCTAGAGTGCATCTAAGAATCAAATGAATCATATTAGTGCATAGATGAAGATAAATGAGATTTTAATGTCAGTGGTTAACATGGTAAGAATACATTCTCATCATATACGCAATCATCATTAAGATTCACAAAGAAACTAACATAAGAAAGCATAATCATGCATCTAGAAGTGTGTAGTGAAATGTGCCTAAATGTGCAATTGTGTGAACATTCTTAGAGGTCTCACATTAGAGTGATGTTAGAGGTGAATTCATAGAGATAATACTCATACAAGGCACAAAATCAAATAAGATGCATCAATAGCACAAATAGCATGAAGGTTAATAAAGGAACAAGTCAAAATTCAACCCTAAAAGTCAACTTTAACTAGTCTACAAACTATTAAATCACACATGGTCAAGGGACAAGATGAAAAGGTGATGTAACACACAAGGTATGTAGCTTAGGTAATATAAGAAAAACAATTAAACAAAATTAATTCAAAGCTAATACACAAAGCACTTAACAAGCTAGAGCAAAACTATCACAAGCATACACAAACAAGCCTTTTAAAGGCAAAAAAAAAAAAAACAAAACCAAACACCTATGAATAGAGGTTATATAAAAATGATTTTAGCACATACAAGGTCATTAGATTAAGATCTAGACAAATTACAAACAAAAGTATCTCAAGCAAAGAAGAAGGATTGTACTCAAAGGCACACAAAATTAGGGTTTGAAAACACCGAAACTTATGCAATTTCAAAGCAATTGAAAAAGATTAAACAAAATGGTCTTAATTATATAATAAAAACATGTGTGACTTGTGTAATAAGCTAACTCAAGATGAAACTCATAAGCAACAAATGTAGAAGACAAAGTTTCAATACACAAAACAAATCACCTAATTGATTATCAACATCACAAGAGATGGGAAACACTTGTCTAAATCAATGATGGATGATATAAATCAAATGTGAAAAGAAAAATTGATACTTATAAGTACTAGGGAAGTGGCATATTCCTATTATAAGTATCTATCATGATCTTACAGATAATTTGAAGCAATGTTATCAAATTATCAAGTTAAAATGTCATGACAACATATAAAGATGTAGTCTCTAATGCATAAGAGAAAAGGTGTTTATGAAGGACTAAAATTAGGGTTCTTAAATGTTATGTACTATAGAAAACACTAAGTAAACATTGAGTAACCATAAAGAGACATAGTACAAGAGCTTATGAGAAAATATTAAAGAACTAAACTAAAAAAAAACAACAACAAAGAGATCAATTTAGCTTCACATGATGCCAAAAATAGATGACAATGAAATGTTTCTATATGGTTCATAGAAGCATAAGAAAGAAGATGAAGAATAGGTATGAAATCAAGATTCAAACATCAAAGAAATGGACATGAATATCCTCAAACAATGCCACACACACAATTAGGTCAAAACTAAAAGATGTGACTCCTAACTTGTCACCATAATGGGTGGACAATGAAATGTAAAACAATTATCATTGAAACATTGTAAGATAGAAAGCTAATCACAAGAAATCAGAACTAAAATAGATCATATTTAAAAGAGCTTCACATGAGGTTTTCAAGGTGGTGCACAAGAGCTACCTCCTAGACCTTGATCATGAGCATCTATCTCATAAAGGGTGAGCAAATTGTAATAACTTGAATGGTTCAATGATGAACTCAAGTCTAGAAAAGAAAATGAGGGTGAAGAAAAGAAGAACATATCCCTCATGGATTGTACAAGTGGATTCCTTATATTTAGAATCTAAACAAAACATTGATGCATGCACAAAAAGTAATTGGACCAAGAAATAGAAACATGGGTTATAAAATTGAAACAAAAATGTTACAAATCCTACAAGATGTCAACAAGTCAGCAGCAAAATATTGGAACAAAGATTAACACAACTCATGTTGTAGACAAAATCAAACAAGTTAGTATAACCTAGAAGGATCACTATTTGGAAACCCTAACTTGACATGATAGGGAAAAATAGTAAACCTAATCCTAAATATTTAATAAAATCAGTTCTAAGACCCTAGAGTACTAAATTATCATATTCTAAATAGAAATGGTCTCAAAATTTAAGAGAGGTTAGTCAAACAATTGTACCCTAAGTAACCAAAGTTGACTAGATTTAGATAAATCAATCAAAAATAGGAAAATGACCTATAAAAACTAAACAAAATTGTTTTATAACACTTGAGACTTATAAAAATCAGAATCAATCAACTTGAATTCTTGAATGTTTGAAAAAGATTGAAAAAAAATCATCTTTCAAAACTAGTTGAGATAAGGCTCAAACTAGACAAGTTTTGTAAAGTATTTTGGCAAAAATAGAACTTCAATTGATAAAATAAAAAAAAAGATTTTAATGAGCTCAGGAAATTCAAGAATTCAAATCAAAATTTTAATGACATTTACAAGTTTCAAATGATCAACAATTAAATCAAAACTTGTGATCCAAGCAACAAGAACCCTAAAAAAGCATTCACAAACCCAATATTCAAAACTAAATAAAATTAGTGATATAAATGACAAACAAAAATTCTAAAATCAGTATAAGACTATGAGGGCCCTAAAAAGTATTTTTGAGATTTTTTATATTCAAGGAAAACGGTGAAAATAATAAAAATGCAAGATATGAGATGCAAATTAAATATTTAATGCAAAAAAAACTTAATCATGCAAAAATATAAAACTCATGAAATAAAATTCAAAAATATATTATACACGAATAAAATGATTTAAAATATTTTTTATGCAATTTTTATATGAGGGAAAATAATTTTAATGGCAATAAAAATGCATAAAATGCAATATATTACACAAAATTATTTAATTATGAAAAAAATGCAAAAAATATGAAATAAAATTAAAAAATGCAACATACATGAATAAAATGATGCAAAAATATTTTTTATGCAATTTATGGATGGGGGAAAGTATTTTTAATAATAATAAAAATGCATGAAATGCAATATAATGCCAAAATTTATTTAATTATACAAAAATTAGAAAATAATTGAATAAAAATCAGAGACTCATCACAAATCAATCAAAGGGCTCAACATAATTTTTGTGAAATTTTCTATCATGGAAAAATATTTTTACAAGAATTTACAACAAAAACTAATTAAAACAAAATTAATTAATTCTCAAAATTTGTTTGACCAATCAAAACATTTTTAAAAATTATTCAAAAAATATTAGAAATAATATTCTAAGACTACCCTAATTTTTCTAGAATTTAGTTTTGATCAAGAAAATAAAATCAGCCAAAAAAAAATTAAAAAAATTAAGACATGAATATGACCAATAGAAACGCGCCACCTAGTCATCTTCTACCTCCAGCATGAACCCTAAAACGCGCTTCTACTCAGACCAACAAGCTAACTTCTGATCATCATATCTAACTCATTTCCTAACCATTTTTCACGATTCAAAGTGCAGATTAAAGACAACATGGCAAGAAACAAGTAGCAATTCATGGATTTCAAAAAGATTAACTATAAATCAAGAAATCAGATCACGAAAAATGCAAAAATCATCCATATGCACATTTTCTAAACTTCATATTATTCAATATACTTCAGAAACAAGCACAAATATACATCAAACCTAATGTTTGGCCAGCTGTACCCACGCATACATGCTTTATTTCAACATAAACCACATGAAAATGAAGATTCAAGTTTGAAAACTTAGCTCTTGAGTTGATAAATAAACTCAACTGGTGCCTCTGAACAATAATAAAACCAGCTTCTCTTGATCCTTGAACTTCAATGAAGATGAATTGAGGAAGAAATAAGCTCTAGAATCAAAGAAAATGAAGCTTCGAAGAACAATAATGAAAAATTTAGATCTGGTTTTCAGAGGAAGAAGGCAGCTAGGGAAAAAGTGAAGGACTTTTGTGTGCTTATATAGAGCTCATAGAGTGAGGGTATGATGGTCTTTGGCTTTAGAAATTCATTAGAAGATAATTTACAAAAAATTAGAAAATGTGAGGTGTTTGTTATGCTGTGCGTTTTGCTTGCCTTGGAGATGTATTGTTGTGCGTTTTATTTAGTTGAAAAGAATGGAATTAAGTGGGAATGAAACAAAATCATGAGCTAGATTGGTAGTACTATTTGTGTGAATTTTCAAAATTGTAAAAGTTGTAAAAAATGGCCAAACATGAGAGAATGTGATCCATGCTCTATGGGTGAGTGGTTTTGCCTTATTTGGTAAAATATGAATGAATGGAATTCGTGATACCACATGTCAAAGTGACCTGAAATCAAACAAATACAAAAACATGCTAAATTTGTAAAGCTGGTCATGGCAAGAAACACAATTGATTAGGAAACTTGTAACTTGAGCCATCAAAAATTGGCTCGTGTGTTTTCCTTGCAACTTAGGCCATGGATAGATCTCCTCATAGTCTACCATTTGAGCTTTGAATCGTTGAAAATGATCAAGTATTGAGTGAGATATGAGGATCAGAAGCTGAAGAAAAACTGGTCATGGTAAGGCAAGGACTGCGTGTAACACCCCAAATTCTACCCCTCGTAATTAATAATAAAATCAGAGTTTCAAAATTTCATCCAACATAAATTGAGGTATCACATATTCGTGTTTTCATCACTTTGCATTATAATGAACATCACAAAAATCAAAAGTCGGATATATCGATTCATATCATAAATCATCATATAAACATATGACTATTCACAGCACAACGATGTGTTCACAAAATATACATATCATCATGTTATCATTGATACATAAAGTTATAACATCATAAGATAATATACATAAACTATCCTATCCAAAATAATAACGTCGCCCTAAACCCGAGTGTTACTATGATCAGAGCAGAGTGACTCAAAATAAAGAGACTCGAGCTAAACCTCATCATCCTCGTGGATCACCTGCACGTTACCAATATAAAGGCAACGGCGAAACAAGTAAAGGGTGAGATACTCCAAAACATATAATTAAAGGCATGATACGATATATAAATAGTTTTGGAATTATAAATGATATAAGTTAATAAAAGTACGTCAACATATATCAAAATCTTACATACTTTAAATTAGCATTTAGTGTATAAAATTAACACTTTAATTTTGTCACATAATCATCATACTCGTATCAAAACAAAGTATCATATAACATCGCAATTCAACGTAAGCCATCAATTAAAACCCAACTCCAAACGACTCAAACATAAACATAATCGACTCCATGAGACACGACTATGTTATGCATGTGGTACCCGTCACTTTGTCCATAATTAGGGACATTCAACATAAAGCCCATTGTCGCTTGGCATAAAAGCCCTCGTCACCAATGCAATGTATGTGACTCGATAATACAACATCACAAACACGACACAACAAAAACATCATCATCGCTCATCAAAATTAACATAAAGTCCACGTCGCCATATTTATCCACATCAAGATAAATATATCATCGCATCACATATCATCAAGTATTCATTATAAATAAACCGTCGCAAACATCATGTTTAATCACACCACATCATTATCAATTAATTCACTAAATTCCAAATACAGAAAAATAGTCAAACACCAATAATCATCGCGAAGGTCATTCCTAATAACCGGCATTAATCATAATCATCAACATCGCATTCGGATTGTACATACGTGACTTAAATCGACTAAAATGCAATCCAATTCAATTTAACCGTAATTTGGCCTATTTCGGGTCGTTTAGTAAAAACTCGAAATTTCAAAAAACTAACCTCATCACTACGTTCTACACGTCGAACTTAGCTAGTACGTCAATTTTCGTTGAATTCGGAGCAACTTGCTCCGTTGCCGAAATTACCGAAATCGGGAAATCGGAACATAATCGTGTTCCAAATTTAATCGACTAAATTATGTCCTAATTATATTTTATTAATACCAAGTAGTACTATAAAGAATTAGGAAAAATAAAAGAAACAGAAGCTAAGTATAAAAAATTATGTAGGTAAAATTCTGCAGGTTAAAGAAAAACACAGATGACAGAAACATCAAATGGCATTTCGTTGCACCCTCCATGCCTACAGGGGACGGACTCCCAGGGAGTCCTAAGGGGAAGGGGCTGTAACACCCTTTTTATTTTAATCATCCGAATTATTTACTTATTCGCTTGAATTGATGTTCTTGTGTTATTGACCAAATAATAGAAAATATCGTAGAAATACTAACTTAAGTATTTATTTAGTTGCGGGGTAATTAATAAATTATAATGAGTGGAATGAATAAAATAAATATTAGGAATAATATTTATGTTAGTAAGAATAATAATAATAGAGTATTATTATTTGGAAATAATAGAATAAGTAGAAAAATGAAGTGTGTATTATGAGGAGAAGATAGAAATAGAAGTTGGAGAGAAAATAGAGAAGAGTAGAAGAAGGAAACTTGAGCTAGAGAAACTACCATCTCCAAGCATTCAAGCTCCGATTTGCAAGGTAAGGGTGAGATTCTTACTCCCTAATCAGGAATATGATGGGTAATAGGTAGTGGGAACCTTAGAACTGCTAGATTTGTGTTGTTTGTAGTTGTTGAGGAAATCCCAATCTAAGACCTAAAATCTGTAAGATTGACGCATGATGTGTAATTTGTTGTTGTTATTCGAATGTGAAGCAACTCGTTTTTTTTCAAAAAATAATTTAATTTTCAAAAATAACAATGAATTTTCGAAAACTATAGTGAAATCGCCACCTAATTTTATTTGTTCTAAAAAGAACGGGGAAATATAGATAAAACCCATGAGAAATGGATAAGACGGTTTACGAAATTAAGAGATGTAGGTTCGGGAGTTGGTTATGCAAGGGGAAGTTATTAGCACCCCTCACATCCATCGTACTCGATGGTACCCATTTAGTTCAAAGTGTAGTTGTGTGTTAGTGTGAAATTTTTACGATCTTCTAAGTTTTGAAAGGAGAAAGAAAGGGAGAAGAAATGTTTTTATTATTTTGAGTTTGACACGGTTTCGAAACCGCGTGCCTACGTATTCCCTCGTGCAATGGGAAAGTCAAAACTCCGTAGTTCTGCTAGAAAATGATTGTTTGTTGATTGATTTTAAATGAAAAGACAAGTCGTCATTTTTAAAGGAGAAGACTCGTCTAACGTCCACAAGGTGTGATAAAGAATAAAGGACTACGCACCAACATGAGGGAGGGTTTGAGAACACCTCTAGTACTCAAGTGGAGAAGTCGAAAACCTTGGGAATAGAGGAAGAAGCATCTCAATTATAAATGAATCATGTCTAATCTTGAAAAGGGTTTAAAGGTAAATGGTGCTTGGAGCGCACAAAAGATATTGAATGTGTTGGAATTGATTTTAAATT
Organism: Vicia sativa; assembly: GCA_021764765.1. NCBI lineage: Eukaryota > Viridiplantae > Streptophyta > Magnoliopsida > Fabales > Fabaceae > Vicia > Vicia sativa. Next base: position 142,677,737 of record CM038793.1, on the reverse strand, counting down.
GTGGATGACAAGTACCAAAACGTTGGGCTATCCTCTAACGATTCAATACTCGAGATTGGTGATTGAGGTCAACCGATCATCTCTCATCCAAAATCTTTATTATGAAAAGAGTGAGGTGAAACAAAGTTCACTTTTATTAAGTGTATGGAATAAAGTATTTAAGTCATTGGGTTACCCTCTAATGGCCCAAATACTTTACATTTTAATTAAATCGTCGGGCTATCCTCTAACAATTTAATCAAATACCATAGCACTATGTTTTTTTTGTGGTAGAAAAATTCATTTTTGAAAATAACTCGACGTTGGATCGAGGTTTGAGAAGAAGACTCGACGTTGGGTCGAATTTTACTGAAAGTGTTTTAAATGCTTGGTAAATGGAGAAAGAATAGGATCGAGATAATTGTAAATCACAAGTAAAATCGACAAAGCCCATACAAGGTGGCCAACCTAAACGATAAGGCGATTCACATTGTGTAGGTGCATGCACGAAATAAATTTAATCGACTAATTAAACAAAATTTAATCGAGTAATTAGTTTAATAAAATTAATTAGATGGCCTAATCAATTTTAAATAACCTAATTAGATGATTAAATAATATTTAACTAATCAATTAATGTCTCATTGTAAGCCCAAGAGTAAGCGTAGTGTGTGCACAAATGTGTGGCCGTTGTGACGCTTCGAAGCTTTGTCAACTCAAGGTTAAAAAATGGCTCGCACGAGTATTAGTTATTTTGAAAATGGTTTTGTGCTTTGTGAATGAATAATTAAAATAAAGTGATAAAAATATTTACTAATTATTACATCATGTGGGGAATGGGGGTACAAATTTACAAATGGGGATGACGGAAATAAATGACAAGTTGAAATAAATGTAAAAGAAAAATGAATTAAATTCATAGGAAAATAATAATTATTAAATATTTAAGATCACTAAATTAATCCTAATTAAAAATTAAAAAAATCTAAAGATATTAAAGTAATTCTAAACCAACTACAAAGTGTAAGATTATAAATTATAATTTTAAAATTATTAAACAAAATCTAAACTAGATTAAAATTCTAAACTTACTAAATTAAATCTAAAATAAAATAAAAAAATATAAAGTGGCTAAAACTAAACCTAAATCAAGTAAAAATTATAAAATTATAAAATTAAATATAAAATATATAAAAATTCTAAAGTTAGTAAATTAAATCTAAATCGAATAAATATTTTAAAGTTTACTAATCTAAACTAAATAAAATCCTAAATTTACTTAATTGAATCTAAATCAAGATAAAATAAAAAAACTATAATACTTAGAAATAGGAAAAAAATTTACTATTAAAGAAAAAAAAACAATTCTAAACTATATTTTTGTTATTTTCTAAAATATTTGATAAGGATAGAAATAGAAATTAAAAATTTAAACAAAATTTCTATATGAAATAATAAAAAAAGTAATAATAAAAAAAAAGAAATGGAGTGTGAATAGAGGTGAGGCGCTGGGCTATGCTTACTGGGTCAGATCTTTAGCCCAACTCAAATTTCTAACTTAATAATAAAACCATGAAGCTATTAGGTTTAGCCGCCAGCTTGCTTCCTAATATTTACTAATAATTGTTTTTATTTTCATTTTTTTATTAATGACAAAAGCAAAAAGAAGAAACACGATGCACTACTCTCTCTCTGCAATTCGTTTTCTCTCTCACGCTCGTTTCTTTCTTAAGTTCATGTTATCTCTGCTTCCATGGCCGCATCATCTCTGTTGGTCTCTCTCAATCGTCGTGAAAACCAAACACAGATCGAAATCCCTTATGAGCGATGGTTCAGAAAGAAAAAACAGTGAGTACAAATGATTGCATGCCCAAACAGAAACAAGTAATAACAACAAGAGATAGAGATAAAAGGTACGTTGATTTACAATTCTGTTTCCGTTGTTTTTCTACTCTGTTCACGATCTGTTTTTACTTTTCTGGTTTTGCTGTCGTTGATGGTGAAAGGCGGCGAGGACGATGGCGGTGGGAATGGTGAGAGGTTTTTGAGTGAAGGATTGGTGAGGAGGTGTTGGTTTTGATTGTGAGGTCAAGGTTTTGCTGAAGGTGATGATTTGGGTTTTAACAGGATGAGGTGTGTAAGAATGTGGTTAGGGAGTAATGAAGTTTGTGGTTTGTATGAAGGAGTATTAGTTTAATGGTGATGATTCTGTGCAGTGAGAGGAAAAGAGTAACACTGGTGTTGTTTGTTTTTCTGGTGATTTCTCCTCTCCCTTCTTCTGTGATATCTTCTTGGTTTATATAGTAGGAATTGAGTGAGGGCAAGATAGGAATTGGATGATGAGTTGAGAGGATAAAATCAAGGACAATTGAAAATTTGGGGAAGAAGTTTATAGGACAGAATTTGAAATTGATGAGTGGAATTGATAGTGGAGAGGTAGTGGTGTGAGAAGTTGTACTAATTTTGAGTTGTGTATGTACTAATTTTGTTTTCTTGTGTTGCAGGTTGTGAAGATGGTGGAGCTGTGTTGAATATGGCTTGAAAATACAAACAGAAAGTACAACCAACCTTGGATGCTCTTTATATTTTTTTTAAATTATACTAATAACAAAAAAGTGCATATATATTGAACTATAATTAACTTAAATTTTTTATTACAATAAAACTTAATTAAATAATATATCGAAAAAAAATAACAGAAAAAAATAAAATAGATGTAATGAATATTGGATAGTAACAGAAAAAATTAATTTAAATTGAAAATAAAACACAAGTTTTACTAAGAATCAACTTATTTATTAAAATAAAATAGATCCTAAAGAAAATAAAGATAATAAAAGTGCAATAAAAAAAATGATTCTAAAAAAATTAAAGATGCGTTAGAAATTTTTATAAGAAATAAAAATGTAATTAACGATGATTATTAAAATCAAACAAAATGGAAAATCTACCGTTGATTACTAACTAAAATTCAAATATGTAATAATAGAAAATATTTCAAAAAAGGAAAGATTTTATTTAATTCAAAGCTCTAATCAAAAATGCAAAAATAATTTATAGATACAAACATAATTATTATTAAAAACAAAATATTGTTATTTAGAAAATAAAACAAAATTCCTTTTAATTATTATTTTATTATTTAACTAATAGAAATTATTTAGTAAAACCTCACCAATAATTAGAATTAATTAAATATTAAAAATAAAAATTAAAGTGAGTAAGGATGCAAATGCAATGATGAATGACTGTTTTTTTATTTTATTTTAAATATAATGCGAGTAGAAAAATAGCAGGGTAAAATTTGGGGTGCAACAGTTGCCCCTATTTAAATATCTTCAACCAGATGATATGAAGATGATCCAGCTTCATATTATCGCAGTGGGAGATAGTTAAATATCAAAAACCCAAATTTTTGCTCTGAGATGCAATGGGCATGATGAAGGACATATGAAGAGAACGCGATGAATGCAATTTTTTTGACATTTTTTTTTTGCATGATACAAGACAGACTCTGCGAAAATTGTTGGAAAGAACTTGAAATTAGAAATTTGTGGTAGATTGACTGATACAACATGGAAGACAAAACACCCAATAATGGCTTTGGATGAAAAAGAGACTCGACATTTAATAATAGCTTTAGATGGAGAAAGATCACAATATCCAATAATGGCCTTGAATAATGTGAGAAAGGCATAACACCCAATAATGGCTTTGGATGAAAAAGGACTCGACATCTAATAATGGCTTTAGATGGAGGGACTCAACATCTAATAATAGCTTTAGATGGAGAAAGATCACAATATCCAATAATGGCTTTGAATAAAGTGAGAAAGGCATAACACCCAATAATGGCTTTGGATGAAATAAAAGACTCGACATCTAATAATGGCTTTAGATGGAGGGACTCAACATCTAATAATAGCTTTAGATGGAGAAAGATCACAATATCCAATAATGGCTTTGAATAAAGTGAGAAAGGCATAACACCCAATAATGGCTTTGGATGAAATAAAAGACTCGACATCTAATAATGGCTTTAGATGGAGAAAGATCACAATATCCAATAATGGCTTTGGATGAAAAAGACTCGACATCTAATAATGGCTTTAGATGGAGGGACTCGACATCTAATAACGGCTTTAGATGGAGAAAGATCACAATATCCAATAATGGCTTTGAATAAAAAATGACTCGACATCTAATAATGGCTTTAGGTGGAGGAAGATCACAATATCCAATAATGGCTTTGAATAAAGTGAGAAAGATGTAACACCCAATAATGCTTTGGATGAACAAGGCTCGACATCTAATAATGGCTTTAGATGAAGGAAGATCACAATATCCAATAATGGCTTTGAATAAAGTGAGAAAAACATAACATCCAATAATGGCTTTGGATGAAATAAAAGACTCGACATCTAATAATAGCTTTAGATGGAGAAAGATCACAATATCCAATAATGGCTTTGAATAAAGTGAGAAAAACATAACACCCAATAATGGCTTTGGATGAAATAAAAGACTCGACATCTGATAATAGCTTTAGATGGAGAAAGATCACTATATCCAATAATGACTTTGAATAAAGTGAGAAAGACGTAACACCCAATAATGGCTTTGGATGAACAAGGCTCGACATCTAATAATGGCTTTAGATGGAGGGATTCAACATCTAATAATGGCTTTAGATGAAGGGTGAAACAAGGCATCCAGGAATGGCACTGGAGTGACAAAGAGACAGACAGACTGACATTTGTTTTGGTAGGTACCAAGTAAGTTGGATTTTGACTGCAAGGTAAGACATTGACTACAACAAGACCTCGGGAAATGAAAATGAGGATAAAACACTCTTGATATGCATGATATATGAATTTTGTGATGCATGATATATGAATGATCTATGCATGTAGTATGTAATGCAGACATTTATGACAACGGAGATTGACTCTTTTGTGGAGGTAACATGGGAACTCTGATTCCTCAACACGGGGAACACTACCAACTCTGCTTAGAGACAAAATGTCTTGAGAAACACTTATAACACCCTTGTGAACTGTATTGAAATGATGATCCTTGGAGGAATGACTGAAGCGCTGCTTGGGGGTTGCCCCTGATTAGCTGATTGTTGAAGATAAACCGATCATGGCTTCGATTCTTGAAATGACTGAGGGGAAAGGAGTGCCCCGGTATAAGTCTTGAAAGTGATCTTATGATTAAAATAATCCTGAGCATGATTTGCGTTGAGCAACAAATCTTAAACTGATTCACAGCAGGATCTGAAAGATACTTGCCCCTGATTAGGATTACTGACCAAGTTTCTCAACAGTTTGGACTTCCTTGATGAGGAAAACTTGTTTGCCGGCAAAAATTGTTTATTCAAACATGGTAAATTTAATGCAAAGTTCATGCACAAGTTTTGAAATAAAAATCATTTTGAGATGATCTAATTGCTGTATAGAAAATGGATCACTGGTTAAAACACAGTGGTTTTAAAATTTAAAAGTGAAAGAGAAAATAAAGGTATGGATATACCAAGACAGTTGATTTGCAAAAGACCTTAGGAGTCATATTACGCAACCTTGTTGTAGTATGCTTTCAAAAGAAACCTGGCTTCAATTAGGTCTTTTGAGGGTTGTAACGTGGTCTGGTTCACGGTTTAAGAAATAAAGGATAAAGGCTCAAAATTTATTTGTACCCAACCCAATCTTCGTGATGTTCTTCAGTCCTACGCTCAGTTAACTTAGATTGTGTATTTTAGTTCCAATTGATTTTGGATTCTACACTGATAGTGATGATGGCTCAGAAGTTGATAGATTCTTGAAATAGCAGTCACTTCTTTTTGCAACATTTGTTGTTTGAGGACTTTTGTCAACTCTTGTTTTGAATTTCGTCATCCCTAACTTTTTCCTGAACCGTTCCGCTTTAGATTACGGTCAGCGGGATGCCCTAATTTTTTTATATATATTTTGGAAAGGCAGTGACTGCTTGACTTTTATGATTACGGGGAACCATCATCATCACTTTTGACTTGGATGACATCTCCGACACTTCTTTGATGTGTGTGGAGGAAGCTTGATTTAATACAACCTTTGTCTAAAGGCGTCTTGAATGAATGCACATCCGAATTAACTGAGAAATACCCTGCCCCAGGTTAAAATTGCGGGTTTTTTCGTATAGAAAGAGACTCCAACTTCTAGGCTCGAAGGGGTTGACAAGGGATTAACTTCCTTATTTCTCCGGTGTTTGGGAATTGAAACAATGCCTGTATATCATCAGCCAAGTTTTATTCGAAAGCATACCAACAACAATTATGGGTATCTTGTTTTTATCATCCTCCCTCCAATCTTTGCAAAACAAAAGTTCGGTAAAGAAATTAAACAGGGAAACTATATATTTGAAAAGAAAGCAGCAAACAAAAATTATTTGAATCAAAAGAGTGCAATGCTCATTTCATTAAAATTAACTTGAAATTACAAACTAAATTTGAAAGCAACAATTTAACATAAACAAAAGGAAAATGCAAATTGGAAAAGAAACATGGCCTAGTGACTAATCATAAGGATGAGTTGTCTGTCAAACAACGGCTTTAGGGGTGACTTGGGATATTCGACCGCCTTCACCACTTTTTCCGGCAACGGATTGTTGATAACATTTGGCGGAGGATCTCAAAATTTATCTCCTTGCTTCGACTAGCTCTTGAACCCTAGCCTTCAGAAAGCGTCCAAATCGTGACCAGCCCCGATGGAACTCACAATGAAGATCACCCGAATCCGGGGAGAGGATCGGAGGAGTCGAGGCCTAGTTGTGATTAGACCTAGTTCAACCAAATGAGGATACAATTCAGTGTAAGTTATTGGGATAGGGTCAAATTGACCCCTACTTCTTGCATTACGATTTTGATTTTGTCCAACACCGAGGAATTTGAATTGGTTGAGCCTTGACGCAGTGACGGCATCTACTGTGGTTGGTCATAGTATTGAGGCTCACGACGAGGTCCTCCTCTTTCAATTCGACAAGATTAGTTTCACCATCTTTCTTCTTATGGAAGTTTCCAAAGATTTCTTGGCACCACTAGAGGATTCGCCAAAGAATGACACTTTTCCTCTCTTGATTCCCTCTTCTAGCCTTTGGCCAATAGTCACCAAATCGTGAAGCGAGAGGACACACGCCAATCATCTTCTCCCAATAGAAAGGAGACAAGGTATCCATAAACAAACCATGAGCTCCTTCTCGATAAAGGTGGTTCAACTTGAAGCCGCTCTCCACCGCTGAGCGTATTCCTTAAAAGATTCCTTATCACTCCGAGACATATTTTGCAATTGGCGATCAGAGCCATGTCAAGATTGTAGTGGTATTGTTTCATGAAAGCATTAATCGATCCTGGAAGCATTGAATATGGTCTTTCCCAAGTCCCATATACCATTTCAAAGAAGCTCCACTCAAGCTGTCTTGGAAACAGTGGATAAGAAGCTTGTCATTCCTCGTATAAGCAGACATTTTCCTGAAGTACATCAGCAAATGACTTTTTGGACAAGTGTGCCCCTTGTATTTCTCGAAATCAGGAGTTTTGAACTTATGAGGCATAACCAGATCAGAAACCAAACACATGTTCTCTGCAGCAATACCAAAGACATCGTTGCCTTCCATAGCTCTCATCCTTCTTCCAGTCCGATATTGCTCGCGGACTTCTTCAAGTTCATCAAAATCTTCTCGGCTCACACTTCGTGGAGTGTCAGCACGGTAATCAAAGAGAGGATTCTCATAAGCAACTTGTGCAGTAGGTTGATGCACAAAAGGTCGATGAGGAGCAGTATGCATGATCGGTTGAGGCTCAGTGAAAATTGGAGCCTGGAAAACTGGTCGAGAAGACTCGCCAACCATTGGAGTAGTTGCAGTAGGTGGAACGTAATTTCGGGGTAACCCAAATTCTGGCCAAGTAGTAACTGGCATCTGAGAAGACCGAGGATCAACAACAGCAATGAGACTTGTAAATTATAGTCCTTTGAGGTTGCTCACCTCTGGCGATCAGAACTTGCATCATTTCAGTAAGTTTAGTCATGCCTGACTTCAACTCACCGATTTCCATTTGGACTTCTGCATTGTGTTGTTCTTGGTATTCCATTCTTCTCTTGACGTTGGCTCTAGTTCCGTGTGCAGAGGAATCACTTGAGAAATCAACAATCGAAGATGGAGATGATTTAAATGAGTCTCGACAACTTGGATGTATGCATGAAATATGCAGATGATGCATTGAAATGTAATGTCATCAATGAAAAAGATGCGATGAAATGCAATGTTACATATATGAATGGAATGCAACATAATGACAGTAACATGTTCACAGAAATGTGAAACAGGGATGATACAGGTAAATAAACAACTTATTTAGGTGGGATCCTACGATTGGATGGCTTTAAGCCTTCTACCCAATAATTCCCCATAGGATGGTTCTAAGGTTTTCTGCTAAGTGTTTCTTGGAGTCTCAGATCCCCTTTTAACAAACACTATCATCACGCGAGAGGCCTACGTGGTAACGGTATTTGGAAAAGTATACCACAAGAAACGGCTCTTAACGGGATGCTCGAAATCCAAAATTTGAGCGTTTGGTCTCGGTTAGGACAACATGAACAAACTTAGAGTTATAGGTCATTTGTCCAAAGATTGATGTCCTGCGCTATCGCGGGCCAACAACCTCCTTAAAACAACCAACTCTAAGCCGGAGTCTTCGCTTCGGGCCAACAAGACAATGGAGTCAGGTGGACCTAGGCTACGCAACCCCTCTATTCCTAAAAGGTGACCTAAAAGCCTGGGTAGTGGGCTTATCTATGCATCAATAATCCCATCAAGAATTCCCACACAATGGATATATGAACAAGATAATAAATAAAGCATAGAAAAATAAATAATTGAAACATAAACATAAGATAAAGTACAAAGAAGAAAGTAAAATAAAATAATAAACACACAACCACACAAAGAACTAAACTAGGGTTAACTCGCTTGAGAAATTATCCCCAGTGAAGTCGCCAACTGAAGCAACTCGTTTTTTTTCAAAAAATAATTTAATTTTCAAAAATAACAATGAATTTTCGAAAACTATAGTGAAATCGCCACCTAATTTTATTTGTTCTAAAAAGAACGGGGAAATATAGATAAAACCCATGAGAAATGGATAAGACGGTTTACGAAATTAAGAGATGTAGGTTCGGGAGTTGGTTATGCAAGGGGAAGTTATTAGCACCCCTCACATCCATCGTACTCGATGGTACCCATTTAGTTCAAAGTGTAGTTGTGTGTTAGTGTGAAATTTTTACGATCTTCTAAGTTTTGAAAGGAGAAAGAAAGGGAGAAGAAATGTTTTTATTATTTTGAGTTTGACACGGTTTCGAAACCGCGTGCCTACGTATTCCCTCGTGCAATGGGAAAGTCAAAACTCCGTAGTTCTGCTAGAAAATGATTGTTTGTTGATTGATTTTAAATGAAAAGACAAGTCGTCATTTTTAAAGGAGAAGACTCGTCTAACGTCCACAAGGTGTGATAAAGAATAAAGGACTACGCACCAACATGAGGGAGGGTTTGAGAACACCTCTAGTACTCAAGTGGAGAAGTCGAAAACCTTGGGAATAGAGGAAGAAGCATCTCAATTATAAATGAATCATGTCTAATCTTGAAAAGGGTTTAAAGGTAAATGGTGCTTGGAGCGCACAAAAGATATTGAATGTGTTGGAATTGATTTTAAATTGTGGATGACAAGTACCAAAACGTTGGGCTATCCTCTAACGATTCAATACTCGAGATTGGTGATTGAGGTCAACCGATCATCTCTCATCCAAAATCTTTATTATGAAAAGAGTGAGGTGAAACAAAGTTCACTTTTATTAAGTGTATGGAATAAAGTATTTAAGTCATTGGGTTACCCTCTAATGGCCCAAATACTTTACATTTTAATTAAATCGTCGGGCTATCCTCTAACAATTTAATCAAATACCATAGCACTATGTTTTTTTTGTGGTAGAAAAATTCATTTTTGAAAATAACTCGACGTTGGATCGAGGTTTGAGAAGAAGACTCGACGTTGGGTCGAATTTTACTGAAAGTGTTTTAAATGCTTGGTAAATGGAGAAAGAATAGGATCGAGATAATTGTAAATCACAAGTAAAATCGACAAAGCCCATACAAGGTGGCCAACCTAAACGATAAGGCGATTCACATTGTGTAGGTGCATGCACGAAATAAATTTAATCGACTAATTAAACAAAATTTAATCGAGTAATTAGTTTAATAAAATTAATTAGATGGCCTAATCAATTTTAAATAACCTAATTAGATGATTAAATAATATTTAACTAATCAATTAATGTCTCATTGTAAGCCCAAGAGTAAGCGTAGTGTGTGCACAAATGTGTGGCCGTTGTGACGCTTCGAAGCTTTGTCAACTCAAGGTTAAAAAATGGCTCGCACGAGTATTAGTTATTTTGAAAATGGTTTTGTGCTTTGTGAATGAATAATTAAAATAAAGTGATAAAAATATTTACTAATTATTACATCATGTGGGGAATGGGGGTACAAATTTACAAATGGGGATGACGGAAATAAATGACAAGTTGAAATAAATGTAAAAGAAAAATGAATTAAATTCATAGGAAAATAATAATTATTAAATATTTAAGATCACTAAATTAATCCTAATTAAAAATTAAAAAAATCTAAAGATATTAAAGTAATTCTAAACCAACTACAAAGTGTAAGATTATAAATTATAATTTTAAAATTATTAAACAAAATCTAAACTAGATTAAAATTCTAAACTTACTAAATTAAATCTAAAATAAAATAAAAAAATATAAAGTGGCTAAAACTAAACCTAAATCAAGTAAAAATTATAAAATTATAAAATTAAATATAAAATATATAAAAATTCTAAAGTTAGTAAATTAAATCTAAATCGAATAAATATTTTAAAGTTTACTAATCTAAACTAAATAAAATCCTAAATTTACTTAATTGAATCTAAATCAAGATAAAATAAAAAAAACTATAATACTTAGAAATAGGAAAAAAATTTACTATTAAAGAAAAAAAAACAATTCTAAACTATATTTTTGTTATTTTCTAAAATATTTGATAAGGATAGAAATAGAAATTAAAAATTTAAACAAAATTTCTATATGAAATAATAAAAAAAGTAATAATAAAAAAAAAGAAATGGAGTGTGAATAGAGGTGGAGGGCTACTTCTCGGGTCGATCTTTAGCCCAACTCAAATTTCTAACTTAATAATAAAACCATGAAGCTATTAGGTTTAGCCGCCAGCTTGCTTCCTAATATTTACTAATAATTGTTTTTATTTTCATTTTTTTATTAATGACAAAAGCAAAAAGAAGAAACACGATGCACTACTCTCTCTCTCGCATTGCTTTCTCTCTCACTCTTTCTTTCTTAAGTTCATGTTATCTCGCTTCCATGGCCGCATCATCTCTGTTGGTCTCTCTCAATCGTCGTGAAAACCAAACACAGATCGAAATCCCTTATGAGCGATGGTTCAGAAAGAAAAAACAGTGAGTACAAATGATTGCATGCCCAAACAGAAACAAGTAATAACAACAAGAGATAGAGATAAAAGGTACGTTGATTTACAATTCTGTTTCCGTTGTTTTTCTACTCTGTTCACGATCTGTTTTTACTTTTCTGGTTTTGCTGTCGTTGATGGTGAAAGGCGGCGAGGACGATGGCGGTGGGAATGGTGAGAGGTTTTTGAGTGAAGGATTGGTGAGGAGGTGTTGGTTTTGATTGTGAGGTCAAGGTTTTGCTGAAGGTGATGATTTGGGTTTTAACAGGATGAGGTGTGTAAGGATGTGGTTAGGGAGTAATGAAGTTTGTGGTTTGTATGAAGGAGTATTAGTTTAATGGTGATGATTCTGTGCAGTGAGAGGAAAAGAGTAACAGTGGTGTTGTTTGTTTTTCTGGTGATTTCTCCTCTCCCTTCCGTGATATCTTCTTGGTTTATATAGTAGGAATTGAGTGAGGGCAAGATAGGAATTGGATGATGAGTTGAGAGGATAAAATCAAGGACAATTGAAAATTTGGGAAGAAGTTTATAGGATGTAATTTGAAATTGATGAGTGGAATTGATAGTGGAGAGGTAGTGGTGTGAGAAGTTGTACTAATTTTGAGTTGTGTATGTACTAATTTTGTTTTCTTGTGTTGGGGTTGTGAAGATGGTGGAGTGTTGAATATGGCTTGAAAATACAAAGAAAGTACAACCAACCTTGGATGCTCTTTATATTTTTTAAATTATACTAATAACAAAAAGTGCATATATATTGAACTATAATTAACTTAAATTTTTATTACAATAAAACTTAATTAAATAATATATCGAAAAAAAAATGAAAAAATAAAATAGATGTAATGAATATTGGATAATAATGAAAAAATTAATTTAAATTGAAAATAAAACACAAGTTTTACTAAGAATCAACTTATTTATTAAAATAAAATAGATCCTAAAGAAAATAAAGATAATAAAAGTGCAATAAAAAAAATGATTCTAAAAAAATTAAAGATGCGTTAGAAATTTTTATAAGAAATAAAAATGTAATTAACGATGATTATTAAAATCAAACAAAATGGAAAATCTACCGTTGATTACTAACTAAAATTCAAATATGTAATAATAGAAAATATTTCAAAAAAGGAAAGATTTTATTTAATTCAAAGCTCTAATCAAAAATGCAAAAATAATTTATAGATACAAACATAATTATTATTAAAAACAAAATATTGTTATTTAGAAAATAAAACAAAATTCCTTTTAATTATTATTTTATTATTTAACTAATAGAAATTATTTAGTAAAACCTCACCAATAATTAGAATTAATTAAATATTAAAAATAAAAATTAAAGTGAGTAAGGATGCAAATGCAATGATGAATGACTGTTTTTTTATTTTATTTTAAATATAATGCGAGTAGAAAAATAGCAGGGTAAAATTTGGGGTGCAACAGAATGCCTATGTTGATAGTAGCTTAGAATGACTCATTTCAGGTTGTAGTGGTGTTTGATTGTAGGATTTTGGGGAAAATGGGTTGGAAGGATGGCCTGTTGAGAATCGCTCACACGCTCGATTCGCGGCAAACGGATTGCGCGAATCGAATACTGCTATGTTCGCGATGCAACAGAGGACGCGCATCGTGTTGTTCGCTCAATTTTTCAATTTTGGATTGCCCGCTTTGCATACTTTAATTAGAGAACCTTAAGTAAGTTTCTAAGGACACAATAACACTAATAATTAGTGAGGTTTGATGTAGGAATTGAATGAAAAGGGTCCCGACTTATCATGTTAGGACTTTTAAACAATTTTGTCGTTTAACCAAAGTTGGAATAAGTAGAGAGTGGACTCGTATACGTTAGTGAGCCACCGTAGAGTGCTTGTTCTGCCAAATGAATGTTGGATGTTGCCGTATATGTGTGTGTGTGTGTATATATATATATTTGTATGTTTAAGTTGTGTTAGAGGCTTACAAGCCAATGTCGAAAGTTGATAAAGTTGAAATTCGTTGATGTTGAAATTAGTAATCATTTTGAGTTGTTTGCTGTTTTGAGTAGTATTGTGTGAATGTTGTTGTATGACATGCATGAAATTCTCATACATTGCATCTCATGGAAGTTGGAGCTATGCTCGTTCATGTTGGCCTTAATGGCAAAAGTTGGCCTGGATTGGCAAAATGTTGAAGGCTTATGCCTTGTGCCTCAGAATTACTGGAAATTGTTGTAAGTTGGGAGTTCTACTCCAATGGTACCACATGCATTTGCATTGTCCCGGTCACATACTTTATAACATGATGTTGTTGTTGCGTGATGAATACGGGTTGTAGTTGTTGTGCAACAAATAATTGTTGTTGTTGTTTGGTGGTGAGATGACAAAAATAGTAATTTTGCGTGATTCTAACTATATATTATTTATCATAATCCCAATTATATGGTTTGATATCTCACCTCTTTCTTTTGTTTTGCCGTTGCCTTTATATTGGTAACGTGCAGGTAACCAGGAGGAGTAGCCATTATCATTTTTAGTCCGGTGTCATTGCTATGATACGTAGCACTCGGGGGGATGAACACTTGTTTTTATTTTGTTGAATTAATTATGAAACTTTTGTTGTTTAATGAAAATTTGTAATATGCCGATGTTATTTAAGACTTACAAGATGCTATGCTAATTGTGTAAAATTGTTATCGCTCCGTTGCGTGGTAAATGAATTCATTATGTTGGAAGACTAATATATATATATATATATATATATATATATATATATATATATATATATATATCGTGTTTGTATCCATTCCTTCATGGTGTTATGTATCCGTTCGGAACAATTATGTTATGTTTTGCATGTTGAGTTGTATTTGTGGCATCCTGATTTTGTTAGGAATTTTAAATACTCTGATTTTTGATAACAATTATTTTGGGGTAGAATCGGGGTGTTACAATAGTGGTATCAGAGCAAGTCGGTCCGTCCAGCCAAGTTGTTGAGTCTTTAACAATCAAGTATTGTTATTTGGTACTAATTTTGTTTATGTTGTAGCGATTATTCGTGATGGCTGGGAGGAACGATGCTGCGATTGCTGCTGCATTGCAAGCGATGGCTCAGGATGTGCAGAATCAACCGAATGCCGAAGAGAATGCTGGGTCTCGTAGTTTGGCGACTTTCCAAAGGTAGAATCCACCGGTATTCAAGGGTAAGCATGACCCTGATGGAGCACTAGATTGGGTCAAGGAGATTGAGAGAATCTTTCGTGTGATGGACTGTACTCCGGCACAGAAGGTTCGTTATGGATCTCATATGTTAGCATTCAAGGCTGATGATTGGTGGCTAGAGACACGGGCAAGATTGGAGGTTGCTGATGAGGAGATCACTTGGGTTGTTTTTCGTAGGGAATTCTTGAGGAAGTACTATCCTGAAGATGTTAGAGGTAAGAAGGAGATTGAGTTCCTCGAGTTGAAGCAGGGGAACAGGTCCGTGACCGATTATGCTGCTAAGTTCACTGAATTGGCTAAGTTCTACCCACATTTTGATGGAGAAGGTGCTGAGTTTTCTAAGTGCATCAAGTTTGAGAACGGGTTGCGTTCGAAATCAAGAAGGCTATTGGCTATCAGAAGATCCGTGTCTTTTCTGATTTGATTGATAGTTGCAGGATCTTTGAGGAGGATAGTAATGCTCATCATAAGATTCTTACTGATACCAGGGGCAAGAATCAACAGAACCGTGGTAAACCTTATGATGCGGGAAGAAGTAAGTCGAGAGTTACTCAAGGTCAGAGGACTAGTGGGGGAGACGCTCCTGCTAGGATTGTTTGCTTCAAGTGTGGTCAACCTAGACATAAGAGTAATGTTTGTACTGCGGATGCGAAGAAGTGCTTCAGATGTGGGAAGTTCTGGCACACGATGTCTAATTGCAAGCACAAAGAGATGGTTTGTTTTATGTGTGGTGAAGAGGGACACATTGGTAGTCAGTGTCCGAAATCAAATAAGGGGCAGACTAGTGGGAAGGCATTTGCTTTGGCAGGGAGTCCATCGGCTAATGAGGACAGACTCATTAGAGGTACATGTTTCATTAACCGTTCGCCTTTAATCACTATTATTGACACTGGTGCTACTCATTGTTTTATTGCTGCTAATTGTGTTAAAAGATTGGGTCTTATGTTGTCTCTTATGGATGGGGAAATGGTCGTCGAACTTCCAGCTAAGGGATCGGTGACTACTTCTCTTGTGTGTTTGAATTGTCCTTTGTCGATCTTCGACAAAGACTTTGCTTTTGACTTGATTTGTTTGCCATTGAATGGAGTAGATGTGATTTTGGGTATGAATTGGTTAGAGCATAACTATGTTCATATCGATTGTTATAGCAAGTCTTTGACGTTTTCTACTCTGGAAGAGGAAGGGGCCTGTTTATTGACCGGTAAGCAGTTGAAGCGGTTAATGCAAGATGAAGTACAAGTGTTCTTTTTGATGGCTTCGTTGTCAGTTGAGAATCAAGTTAGAATGGACGAGTTGCGGGTGGTGCGAGAATTTCCTGAAGTATATCCTGACGAGATTCCTGATGTGCCTCCTGAGAGAGAAGTTGAGTTTACGATTGATCTTTTACCTGGTACCAAACCTGTTTCTATAGCGCCGTATAGGATGTCAGCGTCTGAGTTGTCCGAATTGAAGAAGTAGTTATAAGAGTTACTTGAGAAAAAGTTTGTGAGACCAAGTGTATCTCCGTGGGGAGCCCCTGTGTTGTTAGTAAAGAAGAAAGATGGAAGTATGAGATTTTGTGTTCATTATCGACAGTTGAATAAAGTGACGATTAAGAACAAGTATCCGCTTCCTAGAATTAATGACTTGATGGATCAATTAGTGCGTGCTAGTGTGTTTTCTAAGATTGATTTGAGATCAGGATATCACCAGATCAGAGTGAAGGAAGATGATATTCAGAAAACTGCGTTCAGGACTCGGTATGGACACTACGAGTATTTAGTGATGCCTTTCGGTGTTACCAATGCACCCGGTGTATTCATGGAATACATGAACCTTATTTTTCATACTTACTTGGATCAATTTGTGGTGGTATTCATTGATGACATTCTGATTTACTCTAAATCGGAAGAGGAACATGCAGAGCACTTTAGGGTCGTGTTGCAAGTTTTGAAAGATAAGGAGTTGTATGCGAAGTTGCCCAAGTGTGAATTTTGGTTGAAAGAGGTTAGTTTTCTTGGTCATGTCATTTTTGGTAGTGGCATTACCGTGGATCCTTCTAAAGTTGATGTCGTGTTGCAATGGGAGACTCCGAGGTCGATCACTGAGATTATAAGCTTCTTGGGATTAGTCGGTTATTATAGACGATTTATAGAGGGGTTTTCTAAGTTGGCACTTCCTTTAACTAAGTTGGCTTGCAAGGGAAAAGCCTTTGTATGGGATGATCGATGCGAGGAAAGCTTCAGTGAGTTAAAGAAGAGGTTGACGTCGGCTCCAGTTTTGACTTTACCTAATCCAGAAGAGCCTTTTGTTGTGTATTGTGATGCTTGTTTGATGGGGCTAGGTGGTGTACTTATGCAGAATGGAAAACTGGTTGCTTATGCATCTAGACAATTGAGGACTCATGAGAAGAATTACCCTACACATGATCTTGAATTGGCCGCAGTGGTGTTTGCATGGAAAATTTGGAGGCATTATCTTTATGGTTCTAGATTTGAAGTATTTAGTGACCATAAAAGTTTGAAGTACCTTTTTGATCAGAGAGAGTTGAATATGAGGCAACGAAGGTGGTCAGAATTGTTGAAGGATTATGATTTCGGTTTGAATTATCACCCCGGAAAAGCTAATGTTGTAGTCGATGCTTTGAGCCGAAAGACTTTGCATATGTCAGCCATGATGATTAAGGAGTTGGAGTAAATTGAGCAATTCCGAGATTTGAGCTTAGTTTGTGAAATAACACCGTGTAGTGTTAAGTTCAGAATGCTAAAGATTAATAATAACTTTCTTGACAATATTAAAGAAGCTCAGAAGCAAGATGTTAAGTTGGTGGATTTTATTGTAGGAACTGGTCGATCTGAGAATGATGATTTCAAGTTAGATGCTCAAGGTGTGTTGAGATTCCAAGATCGTATTTGTATTCTTGATGATGAAACGATTAAGAAAGTGATCCTTGAAGGGAGTCATAGTGTCATACCCCAAAATTTGACCTCCTACTCCTCAAGACATTTCATACCTCTATACTCAAGGATTCCTCAAGGGTTGGTAAGACAAACCCTCTCCCAGGCAATCAACCCAGACTAGGGTTTGGCAATTCTCTGATCAAAATGGACTTCCAACATCTCCAATGGTCATCATACCTCCTAATATGCTTCAAAGAATCTCCATGTCAAGTTTCAAGCCTTACAAGTCAAGTTTCCTCAGACAATTGCTCAGATGGTTGAAAATCAATTGTATCAGACAAAAAGTCAACTGTGGTCAACATACAGTCAAACATCATGATTTTTGGTCAACATCCATATTTTGAAGTGAAATTCATCATTTGATCAAGGGTTGATCATGATTCATCAAGAAAACTCAAGATTTGATCAAAAGTCAAACTTTCCAAATTAGGGTTTTTGAGGAAAAAGTCAACTGAACTTTGACTGAGCATAACTTCCTTATACTTTATCAGAAATTTTCCCACCAAAGCTCATTTTGAAGGAAATTCAATTCTCTACAACTTCATGTCTCACAAGGAAAGTCAGAAAATGCTTCATTTTGAAGATATGGATCAAAACATTACAGGTTCTTTTCAAAGTCAACAAAAAGTCAACTTTTTGTAAAGAAGTGTTATTGAGCATGGAAACTATAATTGAGATGAAACCAAAGAGGTTGTTTAGAGGACATCTAGAGCTTTCTAAAAAGTCCAAGAACACTCAAAAATGTTAAACATTGAGCAAAATACACCTTGCACAAGTTGGGCATTTTTGAAGAATTGCACAAAGGAAAGTATATGACAAAATCCAATTTTTTCCAAATGGGCCTATAATTTTATGATCCAAACTTGATCATAATATTATTTGTGACCTCTTGATGCCTTGCCACGACCTCTTTCTATTTTTTTTGATTTATTTTGAATTTAAAAGCATTTAATTCAAATTTAAATTAAATAAAATATGAAAACAAGGTATAATTTAAGTTGGGTTGGATTTTTATCAAGCTTGAGGACCAAGAAAGCCCACAAAACATGCCAAATTCGTGCTAGCTCATGCAAGGAAGGAAAAATCAAATTTTGAAAAGATTTGATAAAATTTGAAAGAGAAAATATTTTGCATTCAAGAGCATATCGTTTTTCTTTCTTTTTGCTTCAAACTCTCACTCTATAAATACCCAATGCATTCACAAAGACCAAGGACGAAACCCTAGCCTCTTGAAGCAACCCTAAAATTCCAACAATTTTCACAAAGTTGGCCAAATCGAATTCGGTTCTCCAGCCACTTCCAGCCACTCTCAAGCATCCCATTGTGTTCCTGAGGTATGTTTGAGTAAGTACACATCAAAAACCATGGTTAAATCTGCCTGAATCGTGCCATACATGAACATACATATTCATATTTTTCTTGAATTCGAATTTTTATTATCTGCTTGTTTTAATCTAAACTAATCATTCTAACATGTTCATGAGATACCATAGAAGGGATCTGGGTCATCGTTCTCAAGCTTGAACGTCCAAATCGCGGTTTGCCATTCTTAGGTTTTTTGGAACTGTTTGATTCGAACCGACTGATATAGGGACTTTCAGGGCAAACGGACACCACCATCGTGTTCGCAGCCCTCGATTTAGGGGGGTAGGGTCCCTCTTTGCTTTTTATTTTGCGTATTTTTGCAGGTTGAGATTTTGGGTGGCCGGAGAAGACGACCGGAGCTAGGGCTCCGACGTCGTTGACCCGTCTGAGACCGGCGAGGGTATGCGTCGCACAACGACGTGTTTTGATTGGCTCTCGCGTTATAACCTGGGCCCACCTATTGACTGCGTTTGAAAATTCAAAATAATGACATGTTTACGCTTATAACCATTTGCCGATTCGGATGGCAACGTGTTGGTTGATTCTTCCAAAGGGCGTGAGTTCGATCCCTGGCTGTGACACTTCTTTTTACCACTTTGCAAAAACTAACTTTTTCTATTTCTTATTTTTCCTAATATTTTTCATTCAATTTAATTTATCTTTAAACAATTTTCTCATGCATTTAAAAATCACCAAAAATATTTTCCTTTCGCATTTTAATCAGAAAAATACTTATTTAAATTTTGTCATTAAAATTTTGACATTAAAATTAATATTTTTGCACGCGTATTTTAATTAATCGTTAATTAACCATTAAATTGACTTTTAATTGCTTTTAATTATCGAAATCAATCCAGAAAATTACCAAAATATTGTCTTATCATCTAATTATCATGACTAACTTGAAAACCTTTTCCTCACTTAAAAATCATATTTTTACTAACATTTTTTCTCTTATGCAATTTTCTCGTATTTTCCGATTATGTATTTGCTTACAGGTTGTAAGGTTTCGGACGATTTTTTCTCTCTTTTCTTATCAATATTATGTAACTGCCTAAGGGATATGATAGTTTAATTAGGACTTTTACTTTCCGCACTCTTATCATGTAACTGCCCCAAAGCCATGTAATAGCGTAGGACTTTACTTTTTCGCACTTTACTTACCGCAATTTATTTTCCGCACCCTATAAACTGCTAGTAACTAGGCGTGTATGGCAAGATAAAAACGAACATAGATCACTTCTAATTCCTAGATAAAATATCTGAATCCAACACACTCTCTTCACACATGCACCCCTTAGGGTATTTCTCTCTCGTTGCCTTTCGAATAAATGGTCAAGTCCCTCGAACGTAGAGGTATCCTAGCACCTTTGCCTAAAAACATATCATCATAGTCCCTTCGATACAAAGATCAGAGACCCACGATGTCGCCTACGAATACATGATCTCGTCCCTCGATTGTTGCCTACGAAAAGTGATGATCGTCCCTTCGAATGTGCTAGGATATTTCCTACAAGTTGCCTTCTATGACCATTCGATGTCCCTTCTACATCCAAAGAATAGGGTTACCTACCAACTAATGGTATGGATAACACTATTCTAAAGGAAAGTAAAACAACATGAAAACGACCAATTCTGAGTAGGTAATAAGACTTTTAGTTGCTTGCTCAAACAAAATACTTTTCACACCTCCCACTTTTGTCAAAGTTAAAACTCTTTTCAAAATGAAACATTTCCGAACACTTTGTATACATTCCTACATGAATCATTACAAAGTCAAAGCAAAATGCTTTTTTTTTCAAAACATTTTTGTCAAACACACAGAAAACACTTTTTAAATGATCTAAGAGCAACTAAGAGCCCGTAGATAACTGCGGATGAAAAGGGGTGCTAATACCTTCCCTTTTCATAACCTTCTCCCTTACTCAGAATCTAACGAAGGTCTTTTCCTGTTCTTTTCACCTTCCCTTAATTGGATAAAAGAAAATTCGATGGCGACTCTTTCTATCTGCAACATTTGCGATAAAAAGCAAAACAAAATTCTCAAAGTCAGTTCACCGTATTACAGAACTGGCGACTCTGCCGGGGAGACACACTAAAGAGAGAATACCTTAGGGATTGCTAGATCACTTTTACTGTTTTCTGTTTGATTTGCTTGCTTTATCTTTAAGTGTTGCTTGGGTATTATACTTGTGGGGGATCCTACACCCGGATCCAGGTTTCCTTTAGGTAAGTAGCATTAGATCATTGCGACCGTTAGGCATATACCGAAACGGTCAACATGATGGCTACGTTAGTGTGACACTTTAGATGTCCTGATACTCTTCATTTCCAAGTTGAGGATAGTATTTGGCTTCTGCGTGGTGTCATCAGCACTAACTCAACTTTTAGAACCTTAATTGACCCATCTTGGCCATTAGAAGGTAGTGAGATGGCCGGCTTTGGTGTAGACCGAGGTTGGCTGATACTCGATGCTACGCTCATTAAGATCAGACTTTTGGGATATTTTCGGCCGACCACTTGGTAGTCGTATTGAAATAAATGCCTACGAGAAAGATCAATGATATGAGATTCCTAGAACCCGGTTACTATTATAGGACAGGATGAACCAACTCAAACTTTTGGTAGGGTAAACACCTATACCTCATGCAAGCCTTAAACCTAGGGATATTGTGTGAATTGTTTGTGCTTGCTAAACATGACATCATGACATCATCACATTGCATATCATTTCTAACTATTTCAAGGACCAAGGGATTTATCTTTGCTCTGTTTTGTAGGGATTATGGCATCCAGAAAGACTATCCGAATCAACTTCATGGGTATACCTTCTCAGCTCAAAGAATTGGTTTCAGAAATTCCCGACCATGCTCAGTTCATCAAAAGACATGGTTATCTACTTGACTTGGTTATCTCCGGTTTTGAAGAAGATATGATGCACGTCTTATTCCAGTTCTTTGATCCGAAACACCATCGCTTTACATTCCCAGATTATCAGTTGGTTCCTACCTTGGAAGAGTTCTCTAAGCTACTTAGGGTACCTGTTCTTGACCAAATGCCATTCACCGGTTTAGAAAAGGTTCCTAGGTACGAAGACATTGCATCAGCGCTACATCTAAAGCGCTCAGACATTGAAGCCAATTGGGAAACAAGAAGCGGAGTTAAGGGTTTACTTGCCAAGTTCTTAATAAAGAAAGCCCGAGAATTCCTCAAAGCTATGAGTTTCCATATATTCGAAGACATCTTGGCTTTGTTAATCTATGGTTTGGTTCTATTTCCTAATTCGGACCAGTTCATAGATGTGAACGCCATCAAGATATTCCTCACTCGCAATCCTGTGCCTACCTTACTTGGAGATATTCTACATTCTCTCCACACTCGTACTACTAAAAGACAAGGAACTCTCATGTGTTGCATACCGTTACTTTCTAGGTGGTTTATTTTGCACCTTCCTCCATCAGTAATGAAGAACGATCAAAGGTTGAAGTGGTCTCAAAGACTGATGTCACTCTCTCATTTAGATATCCGTTGGTGTTTGTTCTCTCAAAAGGACTTCACATTCATTGAGCGTTGTGGAGAATTCCCTAATGTACCACTACTTGGTATAAGGGGAGGTATCACTTACAACCCTTCACTAGCTCTACGTCAGTTTGGTTATGCTAGAAGAGATGGTCCTCACGATATGCTTCTCCAAGATATTGTGTTCGACTACAACCACGATCTCCAGAATTACCGACGAAGGTTCATACACGCTTGGGGCATGGTAAAGAAGACTGATACCAAGACTTTGGGGCACCAAAACTCCATTCCTTGGGAACCTTACCTCAAATGGGTGCGAGCTCGAGCTCAAAACCTCATGATGCCATTCACGCCTGTTCTACAAATAATTATGGAACCTGTTGCTATAGGTGACGTACCTATCTCGTTCTCCATCCCGACATGCCTCGATTTCAAGACTTGAAGAGATCCGGATTCAAAGAAGAAGGGATATATTCGAAGCTCAGTGCTATGCAAGCGAGAAGAAGGTACTAGAGTTGACCAAGCTACTTCACGAGGAGTGAAAAATCAACGCCTACCTCGGCACCAAGAGGAAGCGCCCATGGGAAACTTAGAGCTTTAGGATTTAGTTCTTTTATTTTTCTGAATTATCTTTTGTACTTAAAAAGAAAAAGAATAAAATGAGAACTAATAAAGTTTGTTCATGCTTGTTTAACAAATTTAAATTCCTAAGGTCCTTGAAAATATTGCATTGCATTCGCATAAACATCGCATATCATGGCATAACATTTCATAACAGGTACATTGAAGATTGGATTTCTCATTTTCTCGCTATTTATTTTAGCAGAAATGGATTTTGAACAGATCACAAAGATCTCCGTGCTCGTAATGCTCGGTTCTGGAGATGTTCACCAGCTTGGTCCAAGGCCAAGAAGATCTGAAGAAGCTCGTCAACAAAAAGAAGAAGGTCATTGGTGTTCTCAACATGGGAAGACGTCACAAAGGTGGTCGTAAGGTGGTCAGCCGAATAGAGTTCTCAGAAGGGAGTGTCAAGACTAAGGGAGGTGTCAAGGGCAACGAAGATGACCAGCGTGAGCCTGAGAAGAAGGAAGAAGATTACGAGAATGATCAGTACTCCTATGAGGATGACAAATGCAAGCAACTTGAAGACCGTCTGAATGCTGTGGAAAATCTGAAGATGTCCGGGCTGAATTTTGATGATCTGAGTCTTGTCCCTGGTGTGGTGATTCCTCCCAAATTCAAGGTTCCTACTTTTTCCAAGTATGATGGCATTTCTTGTCCGAAGCTGCATTTGAAGTCCTATGTTTAGAAGATCAACCCCTACACTGATGACATAAATTTGTGGATGGACTATTTCCAAGAGAGTTTGTCCGGAACTCAATTGGAGTGGTATTATCAGCTAGAGAGTGACCATATTCATACTTGGAGTGACTTAGCGGATGCTTTCTACAAGCAATATGAGTACAATGTTGAATTGGAACCCACTCGCATGCAACTACAGAGCATGTCTATGGGTCGTGATGAGAAGTTCAAAGAGTATGCTCAGAAATGGAGAGATCTAGCAGGCAGAGTTCAACCACCCTTGTCCAATAGAGAGTTGGTCGATATGTTTATGGGAACACTGACAGGCCCATTCTTCAATCATATGATTGGAAACTCTTCAGCCGGATTCACTGAGCTGATATTGACAGGAGAGCGTATCGAAGCTGGTATCAAGAGCAGAAAGATTCTGGTAGAGTCATCCTCAAATGCTGCAAAGAGATCTTTTGGTGGTAAGAAAGAAGCCAATGCTGTGTATGGTCAAAAAAGCCGAGCCAAGACCGACCGTGCTCAATCTGTGGGGGCAGTTGTGATCTCTAATCCTACATCAGCACAACCTCAGCGCGACAACGCGCGTAGTCAGAACGCGCCACGAAGACAGTTCACGAAGATCAACATGCCATTGTTGCAAGCCTTGCAACACATGTTGAAGGCAGAGCTGATTACCTTGAGGGATCCTCCTCAAAACATCAACACTTCCTCTCCAAGAAATAATCCCAATGCTAAGTGTGCTTACCACTCTAACAGCCCGGGACACAATATCGATGATTGTTGGGCTCTGAAGAATAAGATTCAAGACATGATTGAAGCTAAACAGATTGAGTTTGATCCTCCTGTTGAGACTCCGAATATGATCAACGCGCCTATGCCTAACCATGACATAAGTTCCAATGCTATTGACAAGAACTCTTATGTTTTCAATATAGATGACTTGACCATTCCTCTAATGACTGTTAAGAAGAATTTGCTGCAAGCCGGTGTCAATCCAGGATGCCCAGGGAATTGTTGTTGGTTCCCATCTTCACCTGACAAATGTGCTTGGTTGAGAAGACGTATTCAGTGCATGATGGATAACCGCGAAGTGCTATTTCTGAAGCCATCACCTGTGGAGAATCTGTGTGAAGATTTGTCTAAGAATCTGAAGATCGAAGATGTGAGCGAAGATGTACTAGAAGTATGGGATACCTTGGGGCAACCAAGTGGAAAGTTTGATTACATGGTGAAGTATACTGTTCCTGAGAGCTACAAGATTCCTATTGAAGATGTTAAGGCGACCGGATGGGGAGACAATTTCCCAGAAGACTATGCTGATATTAACACAATAAGGATTTCCTCTGCTGATCCTGTGCCTAGAGTGACACCTCTCATCATTACTTCTCCCAGACCAGTTCCATATTCCTCTGACAAAGCTATCCCTTGGAATTATGGATCTGAAATTCACTATCATGGTGTCAAGCAAGACCCTATGACTATTGAGGATCTTACAGTTGAAGCTACCATTCCTGACATTGACAACATCACCGGATCAAGTAAGGTGACCAGAACCGGAAGAGTTTTCTCTCCAGAGATCTCTCCTCCAAAAGACACCGCGACTCCAGCTCGCATTCCAGCTATTGAACTAGTTCCCGAAGCTAGAGGGAAAGAACCAATAACTCATCCTGCTCAGACAGAAGTACCAAAGGAAGTTGCTGAAGATACCTCCAAACGAGAGATGGAGGAAATTCTGAAGATTATCAAGAAGAGTGACTACAATGTTGTGGAACAGTTGGGACAAACTCCGTCCAAGATCTCCATGCTTGCTCTGCTCTTGTGCTCTGAGGATCATGCTAAAGCCTTAGTGAAGTTTCTAAAGAATGCTCACGTACCGCAAGACACTACTACTGATCAGTTTGAAGTTTGTATTGCTAGCCTGGCTACCAACAACGGCCTAGGCTTCTCTGATGCTGATTTGACTCCTGCCGGAAGGAAACACAACAAAGCCTTGCACATCTCTATTGAATGCAAGGGCGTCACATTGTCTCATGTTTTGGTGGATACCGGTTCTGCTCTGAATATCCTACCGAAGACTGCTTTTGACCGACTTGATGTTGAAGGATTGGTCCTGAAGCCCAGTGACATAATTGTGAGAGCTTTTGACGGTTCTAAGCGAACAGTACTTGGAGAGCTCATTCTTCCTGTTAAAGTCGGTTCCCAGACTTTTGACTCCACCTTCTTTGTCATGGACATCCGTCCAGCTTACTCTTGCCTACTTGGACGCCCTTAGATACATGGGGCAGGCGCTGTTACCTCTACCTTGCATCAGAAGCTGAAGTACCTAGTGAAGGGGAAGGTTGTTACAGTATGTGGTGAAGAGAAATACATGGTCAGTCATCTACAGTCATTCCGATACCTCGAGATGGAAGGTGAATTCTTCGAGACTCCCTGTCAGGCTTTTGAAACAGTTCCAAGAGTCATGCCTGTTGACTCTCCTGTTACTCCTGAAGTTACACCAGTCCCGCCTAGGATGGCCTCGCTGAAGGATGCCCAAGCTGCAGTTGAAGAATGAGGTAGTGCTATTTGGGGTCAGCTCCCCGATCTTTCTTTCAAATTTGACAAGACTGGTTTAGGCTTCACCATCAAAGGTCAGAAGATGATACGCCGCGAACGTGCCGGCCAAATTCCTTTCCGCATCAGCAAAGATGGAGTTCATGCTATAGAAGACGATGACAACGACTTCGACATCAGCAAGTGGATCTTCCCAACTCCCGGCAACGGACTCAGCAATTGGAGGACTGAAGACATCATACCAATCTCCTTTAGACAGGAGTAATTGCTTTTGTTTTCTGTTTTGCTTTTCGTTTTTACGCTTCGAACGATAAACTTTAAAGCCTAGTGCCTTGCCCGGGGCATCATGGCTCGTTTGTGAGGGTTATTATCTATCATTTGCATATTTTCATTCAATAAAATCGTTGGACTTTTGCATTTAAATATTTTTTCTTTATTTTACTTTATCACCCCTTCAAAAAAGCTATGTGTTCTTACACACACCCACGTGATACACTGCAGAATCACTCCGAATCTCGTTGATAACAGCTATGCTATTGCTAAATATGACTTTGATAATCCGATCTACCAAGCCGAAGACGAAGGTGAGGAAGATTGTGAGGTTCCAGGAGAACTTGTCAGACTGCTACAGCAAGAAGATCGAGTTATACAGCCGCACGAAGAGTCAGTTGAGGTTGTGAATCAAGGTACTGAAGATGACAGAAAAGAGATCAAGATAAGAGTAGGTCTTGAGAACAATGTCAAAATGAGATTGGTTCAGATGCTACGAGACTATATTGAGGTTTTTTCTTGGTCATACGAAGACATGCCAGGTCTAGACATTGACATTGTGGTACACGAATTGCCGATGAAAGAGGGTTTTCTCCCAGTGAAGCAGAAGGTTCGTCACATGTGTCCTGAGATGTCTGAGAAAATCCAAGCCGAAGTTATGAAGCAGTTCAACGCCAGTTTCTTAGCTGTTACTTCTTATCCGCAATGGGTTGCAAACGTGGTACCCGTACCTAAGAAGGATGGCAAGGTACGAATGTGTGTGGATTACAGAGATCTGAACAAAGCAAGTCCAAAAGACGATTTCTCACTTCCTCATATTGATGTTCTGGTTGACAACACTGCTCAACATAAGGTCTTCTCCTTCATGGATGGTTTCTCCGGTTATAATCAGATCAAAATGGCTCCCGAAGACATGGAGAAGATTACTTTCATTACGCAATGGGGCACTTTCTGTTACAAGGTCATGCCGTTCGGTCTGAAGAACGCGGGCGCCACTTATCAGCGTGCTATGGTGGCATTATTTCATGACATGATCCATCACGAGATAGAGGTCTACGTCGACGACATGGTTAAAGCTATTCAAGAAATGCCAGCTCCCCGCACCGAGAAGGAAATCAGAGGTTTCTTGGGACGTTTGAACTACATTTCTAGATTCATTGCACATCTAACTGCTACTTGTGAGCCAATCTTGAAGTTGCTGAAGAAAGATCAAGTAGTGGAATGGAACGACGATTTCCAGGTCGCTTTTGACAAAATCAAGGAGTACCTACAGAATCCTCCTATCCTGATGCCGCCTACCAAAGGAAGACCTCTTATCATGTACTTGACAGTATTAGAGAACTCAATGGGGTGTGTGTTGGGGCAACATGACGAGTCTGGTCGAAAAGAGTATGCAATATACTACCTTAGCAAAAAGTTTACCGACTGTGAAACAAGATACTCACAGCTCGAGAAAACTTGCAGCGCTTTGGCTTGGGCTGCTCGCCGACTAAGACCGTATATGTTGACTCATACTACCTTATTGATCTCCAAGATGGATCCGATAAAATATATATTTGAGAAGCCAGCTCTCTCCGGAAGAATAGCAAGATGGCAAATGATCTTGACTGAATACGACCTCCAGTATACTTATCAGAAAGCGATCAAAGGAATAGTAGTAGCCAATCATTTGGCTCATCAAGCCGTAGATGACTATCAGTCTATGCAGTTCGAATTTCCCGATGAAGATGTTTTACTAGTTACTGATTGCGAAGAACCAGGACCAGACGAAGGACTTGAACAAGGATCCCGATGGACCATGGTCTTTGATGGAGCCTCAAATGCGCTTGGAAACGACATTGGTGCCATCATTACATGGACAAACACCTTTGCGATTATGTTTCAATTTGGGTCGGCGTGCATCATGGGTATTAAAGCGACTTAAGAATCAAATTGGTGCAATGGTGGGCTTTGGTGATCGGTCAGATCAAAGGCGAGTGGGATACGAAGCATCCGAATCTCATTCCCTATCGAGAGCATGTTCTAAGTTTGATCCCCTACTTCGAAGAGATTACTTTCAATCATATTCCACGAGAAGAGAATCAGTTGGCAGACGTATTAGCTACTATGTCGTCTATGTTCAAGGTCAGATGGGACAACGAGGCTCCCCAAATAGTCATCGAGAAGTTTGACGAACCAGCATACTGTTGTGAACTTGATACAAAAGAGAAACCTTGGTTCTACGAAGTGAAGAGGTATCTTGAGACTCGGGGCATGTCGATAAAGTTCGGAGAAGATTTTTTCTTCCTCGACATCTTATACAAGCGCAACCACGACTTGTGTTTACTTCGCTGTGTAGACCGAAAAACCGCAGAACGTATCATGGAAGAGTTACACGAAGGCGCATTTGGTACCCATTCTAGTGGACATACGATGGCTAAGAAAATTCTGAGGACATGTTACTATTGGTCCACCATGGAAGCTGATTGTCACTGCTATGCTTGATCTTGTCACAAATGCCAGATTTACGCAGACAAAGTCCATGTACCTCCAGTACCGTTGAACATTTTAACCGATCCTTGGCCTTTCGCAATGTGGGGCATTAACATGATTGGAGAAATCAAGCCCACCGCTTCCAACGGACATCGTTTCATCCTTGTGGAAATTGACTATTTCACCAAGTGGGTAGAAGCAGCCTCATTTGCATCTGTTACCAAGAATGTTGTGGCTCGATTTATCAAGCATAACCTTATCTGTCGGTATGGCACTCCTGAAAGGATTATCACAGATAACGGCTCTAATCTCAACAACAAAATAATCACCAAACTATGCACGCAGTTCAAGATCAAGCATCATAATTCTTCTCCGTATCGGCCTAAGATGAATGGCGCAGTGCAAGAATATAAAGAAGATTATACAGAAGATGACAGTGACTTACAAGGATTGGCACGAGATGTTGCCATTTAATCTCCATGGTAATCGCACCACAGTACGGACATCAATAGGGGCAACCCCCTTCTCTCTTGTATATGGTATGGAAGCAGTCCTACCAATCGAGGTTCAGATACCCTCAACCAAAGTCCTCCAAGATGCAGAGTTAGGCGAAGACGATTGGATCCAGACTCGCCTTGACCATATCAACTTGATCCACGAGAAACGACTCGCATCCATCTGCCATGGACAGATCTATCAGAAGCGAATGATCAGAGCATTTAACAAGAAAGTCAAGCACCGAGTCTACCAAGTCGGTGATCTAGTAGTCAAGCGCATCATTCTTCCACAAGGTGATCCTAGGGGAAAATGGACTCCCACATACGAGGGATCATTTGTAGTCAAGATAGTGTTTTTTGGCGGAGCTATGATACTTAGCACCATGGATGGCGAAGACTTCCCACACCCCGTGAACGCAGACATAGTCAAAAATACTACGCATGAACGCTAGGTCGATGGCCTAGGCAAAAATAAGCATCCCGAACCAAAAGGGTTCGGGAAAAAGTTAAGGATATATATAAACATGTACAAAAAGTCGAAAGCGGTGGGCGGTATCCGGTAGAAAACCCGAAAGGCGGTCTAGGCAAAAGTTAGGGATTTAAGCGTTCGACTATATCTCATCCAGATCACCTATCTACAGACTACTACTATCAGCATTCAAGATTCAAATGGCGAAAATCAATCCACTCACTTTCTACTAACAACAAGGAGATGAGATAGTCGAAATATATGAGTACTAGCATAGTTGAAACTTAACGAGATTGTTTCCGCATAGCTTTTTACTTTTCTTGTGTACAAACTACTTGGCCATACGCCACCTTTCAAATTAATACGAGTTCTTTCTCTTTACAATTTGCACTATTGTTGTTTGCATAAAGTCCAACGTTTGCTTTGAATGATTATATGCATCTGACAATAAAGATCTATTTAGAAACATGCGAAAAGTGAACGAACAAGGATAATTACTACAGGCTCTAGGAATTAAGATGACGACGAAAGTCACCAATATGTTCCCCTGCAGAGTACAATCCCCACAGAGGTGCCGCTCACTAAACCTTAGTACACATTTTCCTCCACTAGTTCCGACATTCCAAGTTTCATCGCATAGTAGAATCGGTCCAATTACACCAACTTGAGCAATAACAATAACATTTCATAGGATTTGTCCCTAATATCTAATTACCATTTCCACAGAGTTATTAAAGTTGGTCAGATAATGTATCAGAGGAAACCTATATTTTTATTCCTCATCCACAGGTTTTAACGGGCTCCAGATCCTTCTAGCCCTGTCCCCCTAGTAATAATCAAATGCTTCCCAGCAGGGTCGACGCAGAAGATCCCCGACGGAGCGCTTCCCAATTTCCATTCTCCCCAGCAGGATCTGCACACGAGATTCCCAGCAAGGCGCCTCCTAAATTTTCCTAGGGGCAGGGTCTACGCACAAGATTCTCAGTAGTATACCTCTCGGTCCCTACCATCCTCAGCAGTGTAAATATCTAGGCTCGAACATGGTCAGATAGTGCATCGGAGGAATCAAAGATATCTTTCTCCTCTTCCAAAAGCAGGGTTTTCATCCGTTTCGTCCCCAAACAGAAGCCAGAAATCCCCGAGCAGAGCATCCACATTTTCTTCAAGATGGATATGTTTTGAAATACCACAACGTCAATCATCCATACATTATTCATAAAAGTCATAACGTGTGCATATATCATTCATACACATTACATCATGCATCATAATCCGCATAAAACTAACCATATCCTATCAGAGTTTCTTTTGTTTTTCCCAAAATAGGTGAAAATCACTTATGAAACGACAGGTTTAATACCCGAAACAAGACGGGAAAACTATCTGAACGATCACCCAAGTTGTCCTCCGATAACAAATCCAGGATTAATACCCGAAACAAGACGGGAAAACTATCTGAACGATCACCCAGGTTGTCCTCCGACAACAGGCATTGGATCAACACCCGAAGCATAACAGGGAAGTTATCCACATTCTGCCGACCATTATCCCCTCAGAATAATCAAAACGAAGATTTATTCTGACACTCTCTTATTATCAACAGCAACTACAGAATCTGGCGTACGACTCAGTTGCCTTGGATGGCATCTTAAGCCCATCTCCGATTATTTGTCAACATCTCTCCACTTTTAGAATGCTGCATATTTGGTTAAAAACCAATACAAACCAATAACTTCATTCAAAGACGAGCACAAAGTCTAACGTACAACTCTCTCCGGATGGCATCTTAAGCCCATCTCCGTATTCTCTTCTATCTTCAGAGACATCTGCCGAGCCTAGCGTACGGCTCGTTCCCCAGCATCAGTCTTCCCGGATGGCATCTTAAGCCCATCTCCGATAAATCTCCTATCCAGGCGACGTTCTTGAGTCTAGCGTACGACTCATCCCTCAGTGAAGTCTCCAGCTTCTCCAAATGACTCATACCCCAAAATTTGCCCTCCTACTCCTCAAGACATTTCATACCTCCATACTCAAGGATTCCTCAAGGGT
Organism: Vicia sativa; assembly: GCA_021764765.1. NCBI lineage: Eukaryota > Viridiplantae > Streptophyta > Magnoliopsida > Fabales > Fabaceae > Vicia > Vicia sativa. The sequence goes on along the minus strand of CM038793.1, from coordinate 142,645,549 downwards.
TGGTAAGACAAACCCTCTCCTAGGCAATCAACCCAGACTAGGGTTTCGCAATTCTCAGATCAAAATGGACTTACAACATCTCCAATGGTCATCATGCCTCCTTATATGCTTCAAAGAATCTCCATGTCAAGTTTCAAGCCTTACAAGTCAAGTTTCCTCAGACAATTGCTCAGATGGTTGAAAATCAATTGTATCAGACAAAACGTCAACTATGGTCAACATACAGTCAAACTTCATGATTTTTGGTCAACATCCATATTTTGAAGTGACATTCATCTTTTTATCAAGGGTTGATCATGATTCATCAAGAAAACTCAAGATTTGATCAAAAGTCAAACTTTCCAAATTAGGGTTTTTGAGGAAAAAGTCAACTGAACTTTGACTGAGCAGAACTTCCTCATACTTTATTAGAAATTTTCCCACCAAATCTCATTTTGAAGGAAATTCAATTCTCTACAACTTCATGTCTCACAAGGAAAGTCAGAAAATGCTTCATTTTGAAGATATGGATCAAAACATTACAGGTCCTTTTCAAAGTCAACAAAAAGTCAACTTTTTGTAAAGAAGTGTTATTGAGCATGGAAACTACAATTGAGATGAAACCAAAGAGGTTGTTTAGAGGACATCTAGAGCTTTCTAAAAAGTCCAAGAACACTCATAAATGTTAAAAATTGAGCAAAATACACCTTGCACAAGTTGGGCATTTTTGAAGAATTGCACAAAGGAAAATATTTGACAAAATCCAATTTTTTCCAAATGGGCCTATAATTTTATGATCCAAACTTGATCATAATATTATTTGTGACCTCTTGATGCCTTGCCACGACGTCTTTCTATTTTTTTGATTTATTTTTGAATTTAAAAGCATTTAATTCAAATTTAAATTAAATAAAATATGAAAACAAGGTATAATTTAAGTTGGGTTGGATTTTTATCAAGCTTGAGGACCAAGAAAGCCCACAAAACATGCCAAATTCGTGCTAGCTCATGCAAGGAAGGAAAAATCAAATTTTGAAAAGATTTGATAAAATTTGAAAGAGAAAATATTTTGCATTCAAGAGCATATCTTTTTTCTTTCTTTTTGCTTCAAACTCTCACTCTATAAATACCCAATGCATTCACATAGACCAAAGACGAAACCCTAGCCTCTTGAAGCAACCCTAAAATTCCAAAATTTTTAACAAAGTTGGCAAAATCGAATTCGGTTCTCCAGCTACTTCCAGCCACTCTCAAGCATCCCATTGTGTTCCTGAGGTAAGTTTGAGTAAGTACACATCAAAAACCATGGTTAAATCTGCCTGAATCGTGCCATACATGAAAATACATATTCATATTTTTCTTAAATTCGAATTTTTATTATCTGCTTGTTTTAATCGAAACTAATCATTCTAACATGTTCATGAGATACCATAGAAGGGATCTGGGTCATCGTTCTAAAGCTTGAACGTCCAAATCACGTTTTGCCATTGTTAGGTTTTTTGGAACTGTTTGATTCGAACCGGCTGATACAGGGACTTTCAGGGCAAACGGACACCACCATCGTGTTCGCAGCCCTCGATTTAGGGGGTAGGGTCCCTCTTTGCTTTTTATTTTGCGTATTTTCGCAGGTTGAGATTTTGGGTGGCCGGAGAAGACGACCGGAGCTAGGGCTCCAGCGTCGTTGACCTGTCTGAGACTGGCGAGGGTATGCGTGGCACAACGGCATTTTTTGATTGGCTCTCGCGTTATAACCTGGTCCCTCCTATTGACTGCGTTTGAAAATTCAAAATAATGACACGTATACGCTTATAACCATTCGTTTGCAGATTCAAAACACCAAGGCAACCTAGCTTAGATGGCAACGTGTTGGTTGATTCTTCCAAAGGGCGTGAGTTCGATCCCTGGCTGTGACACTTCTTTTTACCACTTTGCAAAAACTAACTTTTTCTATTTCTTATTTTTCCTATTATTTTTCATTCAATTTAATTTATCTTTAAACAATTTTCTCATGCATTTAAAAATCACCAAAAATATTTTCCTTTTGCATTTTAATCAGAAAAATACTTATTAAAATTTTGACATTAAAATTAATATTTTTGCATGCATATTTTAATTAATCATTAATTAACCATTAAATTGACTTTTAATTGCTTTTAATTATCGAAATCGATCCAGAAAATTACCAAAAAATTGCCTTATCATCTAATTATCATGACTAACTTGAAAACCTTTTCCTCACTTAAAAATCATATTTTTACTAACATTTTTTCTCTTATGCAATTTTCTCGTATTTTCCGATTATGTATCTGCTTACAGGTTGTAACGTTTTAGACGATTTTTTCTCGCTTTTCTTTTCAATATTATGTAACTGCCTATGGGATGTAATAGTTTAATTAGGACTTTTACTTTCCGCACTCTTATCATGTAACTGCCCAAAGCCATGTAATAGCTTAGGACTTTACTTTTCCGCACTTTACTTTCCGCAATTTATTTTCCGCACCCTATAAACTGCTAGTAACTAGGTGTGTATGGCAAGATAAAAACGAACATAGATCACTTCTAATTCCTAGATAAAATATCTGAATCCAACACACTCTTTTCACACATGCACCCCTTAGGGTATTTCTCTCTCGTTGCCTTTCGAATAAATGGTCAAGTCCCTCGAACGTAGAGGTATCCTAGCACCTTTGCCTAAAAACATATCATCATAGTCCCTTCGATACAAAGATCAGAGACCCACGATGTCGCCTACGAATACATGATCTCGTCCCTCGATTGTTGCCTACGAAAAGTGATGATCGTCCCTTCGAATGTGCTAGGATATTTCCTACAAGTTGCCTTCTATGACCATCCGATGTCCCTTCGAATGTCCCTTCCACATCCAACGAATATGGTTACCTACCAACTAATGATATGGATAGCACTATTCTAAAGGAAAGTAAAACAACATGAAAACGACCAATTCTGAGTAGGTAATAAGACTTTTAGTTGCTTGCTCAAACAAAATACTTTTCACACCTCCCACTTTTGTCAAAGTTAAAACTCTTTTCAAAATGAAACATTTCCGAACACTTTGTATACATTCCTACATGAATCATTACAAAGTCAAAGCAAAATGCTTTTTTTTTCAAAACATTTTTGTCAAACACACAGAAAACACTTTTTAAATGATCTAAGAGCAACTAAGAGCCCGTAGATAACTGCGGATGAAAAGGGGTGCTAATACCTTCCCTTTTCATAACCTTCTCCTTTACTCAGAATCTAACGAAGGTCTTTTCCTGTTCTTTTCACCTTCCATTAATTGGATAAAAGAAAAGTCGGTGGAGACTCTTTCTATCTGCAACATTTGCGATAAAAAGCAAAACAAAATTCTCAAAGTCAGTTCACCGTATTACACATAGAAGCAATTTGAGTATTCATCCAGGAGTTACTAAATTGTGTCAAGATTTGTAGGGTTTGTTTTGGTGGCCTGGCATGAAACGTGATGTGGCACAATTTGTGTATGCTTGTTTGACTTGCCAGAAGTCAAAGATCGAACATCAGAAGCCTGCAGGGTTGATTCAATCGTTAGAAGTCCCAGAATGGAAATGGGATAGCATTTCGACGGACTTTGTGACGGTTTTACCTAATACCTTGAGGAGACATGATTCAATTTGGGTGATTGTTGATAGGCTCACGAAGTCGGCGCACTTTATACCTATTAACATTACTTTCCCGATTGCGAAGTTGGCAGAGATTTATGTTAGAGTGATTATGAAGTTGCATGGTGTTCCGATGTGTATTGTATCGGATAGAGACCCGAGGTTTACTGCTAATTTTTGGAAGAGTTTGCAGGAAGCATTGGGATCTAAGTTGAGATTGAGTTAGGCGTATCACCCACAGACGGATTGTCAGACCGAGAGAACTATTCAGTCATTAGAGGATTTGTTGAGAGCTTGTGTTCTTGAGCAGAGAGGCTCATGGGATACTTATCTTCCGTTAATCGAGTTCACTTACAACAACAATTACCATTCTAGTATTGGGATGGCACCTTTTGAGGCATTGTATGGAAGGAGGTGTAGGACTCCGTTAGGTTGGTATGATTCGGGTGAGAGTGTGGTTGTTGGATAAAAGATTGTTCGAGATACTAATGAGAAAGTGAAGTTTATTCGGGAAAAGATGAAAGCTTCCCAGAGTAGACAGAAAAGTTACCATGATAAGAGAAGGAAAGATTTAGAATTCCAAGCTGGCGAGCATGCATTCTTAAGAGTCACACCTGTGAATGGTGTTGGGCGAGTTCTGAAGTCTAAGAAGCTCACTCCTTATTTTATTGGCCTGTATCAGATATCGGAACGTGTTGGGAAAGTTGCGTACTGTGTGGCATTACCGCCAAATCTTGCTAATTTGCACGATGTGTTTCATGTATCGCAGCTCCGCAAGTATGTTTTCGATCCGTCTCATGTGATCCAGATGGACGATGTGCATGTACGCGATGACCTCATGTTAGAGACGATGCCGGTGAGAATTGAGGATCGCGAGAAGAAGGAAACTTGAGCTAGGGAAACTACCATCTCCAAGCATTCAAGCTCCAATTTGCAAGGTAAGGGTGGGATTCTTACTCTCTAATCGGGAATATGATGGGTAATAGGTAGTGGGAACCGTAGAACTGCTAGGTTTGGGTTGTTTGCAGTTGTTGAGGAAATCCCAATCTAAGACCTAAAATCTGTAAGATTGATGCATGATGTGTAATTTGTTGTTGTTATTCGAATGCCTATGTTGTTAGTAGCTTAGAATGACTCGTTTCAGGTTGTAGTGGTGTTTGATTGTAGGATTTTGGGGAAAATGGGTTGGAAGGGATGCTGGCAGCGTTGTTGAGAACTGTTCTGTCACGCTTAGTTCGCGGCGCAAACAGGATTGCACGACGCGAACTGAATGCCTGTTATGTTCGCGACGCAAATAGAGGACCGCGGCGCGTACTGTGTTGTTTTGTTCAATTTTTTAGAATTTTGGATTCTGCCCAGTTTTGCATACTTTAATTAGAGAACGTTAAGTAAGTTTTTAAGGACACAATAACACTAATAATTAGTGAGGTTTGATATAAGAATTGAATGAAAAGGGTCCCGACTTATCATGTTAGGACTTTTAAACAATTTTGTCGTTTAACCAAAGTTGGAATAAGTAGAGAGTGGACTCATATACGTTAGTGAGCCGCCGTAGAGTGCTTGTTCTGCCAAATGAATGTTGGATGTTGCCGTATATGTATATATATATATCTGTATGTGTAAGTTGTGTTAGAGGCTTACAAGCCAATGTTGAAAGTTGGTAAAGTTGAAATTCGATGATGTTGAAATTAGTAATCGTTTTGAGTTGTTTGTTGTTTTGAGTAGTATTGTGTGAATGTTGTTGTATGACATGCATGAAATTCGCATACATTGCATCTCATGGAAGTTGGAGCTATGCTCGTTCATGTTGGCCTTAATGGCAAAAGTTGGTATGGATTGGCAAAATGTTGAAGGCTTATGCCTTGTGCCTCGGAATTACTGGCAATTGTTGTAAGTTGGGAGTTCTACTCCAATGGTACCACATGCATTTGCATTGTCCCGGTCACATACTTTATAACATGATGTTGTTGTTGCGTGATGAATACGGGTTGTTGTTGTTGTGCAACAAATAATTGTTGTTGATGTTTGGTGGTGATATGACAAAAATAGAAATTTTGCGTGATTCTAACGATATATTATTTATCATAATCCCAATTATATGGTTTGATATCTCACCCCTTTCTTTTGTTTTGCCGTTGCCTTTATATTGGTAACGTGCAGGTAACCAGGAGGAGTAGCCGTTATCATTTTTAGTCCGGTGTCATTGCTCTGATACGTAGCACTCGGGGGGATGAACACTTGTTTTTATTTTGTTGAATTAATTATGAAACTTTTGTTGTTTAATGAAAAGTTGTAATATGCCGATGTTGTTTAAGACTTACAAGATGCTATGCTAATTGTGTAAAATTGTTACCGCTCCGTTGCATGGTAAATAAAGTCATTATGTTGGAAGACTAATATATATATATATATATATATATATATATATATATATATATATATATCGTGTTTGTATCCATTCCTTCATGGTGTTATATATCCCTTCGGAACAATTATGTTATGTTTTGCATGTTGAGTTGTATTTGTGGCATCCTGATTTTGTTAGGAATTTTAAATACTCTGATTTTTTATAACAATTATTTTGGGGTAGAATCGGGGTGTTATAGGGGCGGGCGCCCTAGAGGGTGGGACGGTCTCCCTCCATGAGAGGTGGGCGCCTCCCTTGTTCCATTGTCCTCCATCTTCTTCTTCTTCCACGGTTTTTGTTACAGACAGTGTTTTCTATGGTTTTTTTTACAGTTTCTTCATTTTTTCCATTCTAGCAACTTATTCCTACTAGCCATGGTAATGAAACACCTACATCAATACTCCTAAATCAACTCTCCTAAGTTATTCCAACAATCACACACAACTTATAAACCAAACTATCAATTTATCCTAAATCCAAAATATACCAACCAAACCCTAACTATAGGAAATGGAAGATCAAACCCCTTACCTTAAATGCTTGGATGATGCAAGATGCTCCAACCAACTTCAAACCCCTACCTTGCTCTTGCTCTTCTTCTTCTTCTTCCAAAACTCTCTAGTTTCCTTTCTAAGTATGTTTGGTGTTGTAATGGAAAAGTGAGGAAAATGGTGTTTTATGTTGGTTCTTACTACAAGCCAAGGGGTGTACACCCAATTCTCACTAATTAGCACTCACACCCCCAACTTATCTTACGATAATTATAAAATTAATAATATCTAATAATATTATTAACCCAATTAATTAAAATAACTCCGGGAAATTAAATATCGGTCCGAATAATATTTTACCGAATCGAACGGAATAAAAACCGGACCGAACAAAACGTCGCCGAATATATTAACAGATATATCGATTAATATAAATATTCTCGTCGCAAAACAATCGTCTAACGGTAACTCAAAAATATTAATATAATATATTAATTAAAACGGGGCGTTACACTGCGCGCGCATGAGCATGCATGAAGATCCGATTTTGGCTTGTATTTTTAATGACCATAACTTGCTCCACAATTAGCCATTTGGAGTGATTCAAAGCTTGTTAGAAAGCTCTCCATGTCAACTTGAAAATGCACGAAGAAAATTTTTGAAATTCCTTTTGAATTGAAAGAAATTAACCTCTACATCTTGCATACCACGTGTTTGTTTAAAAACGTGTGTAGGAGGCAAGGAGAAGGCGAGCTTGCTGGGCAATTTACATGTCTTGTGCATGGAACTTCTGACTCAAATATCTTTCAAATGGTGCATTTTTGAGAAATTTTACACATTGACAAACTTGTAGCATTTTTTTAAAGATTTCCAAAAATGTATGGTATGCAACCATTGGATAAAAATTGAGAAAGTTATGACATGTCAAAGTTCTATAGGGTGGACACTTTAGAAAATTTTCAAACTTCAAATAACTTCAAGAACAAGTTAACCCTAATTTCTTCAATTCTATTGATTCAATGGTGAATTTGATCATGAAATATGAAAATAGGATATTTCAATTGATGGTTGACCAAAAGGCCACTTGGTCAACTCCTGACTTTGACCAAAATGACCATTTTGCCACTTGGTTAACATCTGAGCAATTGACTGAGCAAACTTGAGCTACAAGGCTTGACACTTGACATAGTATCCCTTGAGACATATGAGGAGGTATGATGACCACTTGAAGCACTAGAACTTGATTTTGTCTTGAGAGAAGCAAAACCCTAGTTGTAGGTTGATTGCTTAGGAGATGGTTCATCTGGTCAACTCTTGAGAAATTCTTGTGGATGGAGATGTGGATTGTCTTGAGAAATAGGAGGGAAAATTTTGGGGTATAAAAGTTCCCCCTGTTCAATCTTCTTGTACCTGAAGGGTTAGATTGATATGCTTGTCTTTCGTGACCTGAAGGTAGAAGATGATTGAACACTCGAGTACACTTGAAAATTTGCACTCGTTGGTATATGAAATGTGATCGTTAGTTAACGATGCAGTGGAATGGGCTTGTAGATGCCATTTAGAGAAGTTGATGCTGGAAAGTGAGTCGTACGTTAGACTCTGTGTTTGTCTTGGAATAAGATTACCAGTATGTACTGATTTTTAACCAGATATGCAGCATTCTGTAGATGGAGAGATGACCATATGTGATCAGAGATGGGCTTAAAGATGTCATCTAGAGTAGTTGATGATGAGAGAGAGTCATAATGAGCCTTCGTCTTGGTTGTATCTGGAATAAGTATTCTTCAGGCTGTAGATAGCTTTCCCGTCTTGTTTCAGGTATCTAATCTGTGTCCTGTTGTCTGGTGATAACTTTTCTGGTTGTTCAGATGGTTTTCCCGTCTTGTTTCGGGTATTAATCTTTGACCTTCTATCTGGAAAGTAACTTTCACATGCGAGGGAAATTTAACTTGAAAGCATATGATTAGTTCTATGCAGATTATGATGCATGCGAGTATATGATAATGCACATGTTATGAATTTTATGAATAATGTATGACTGTAGATGTTATGGAATCTATAGAAACGTTTTGTTGGGGATCTTTGATTTCTTCTTGGGGATGTAGTGGTTGGCTATCCGGGTTGAGGAATAATAGGAATGTGAATTCCTCCGATACACTATCTGACCAAGTTTCGGGTCTGGATATCAACACTATTGAGGGATGATAATCTTCAAAGGTACTCAACTGGGGATGAATATCTTGTATGTAAACCTCGCTGGGGAATGATGTGATACTGAATAACCTATCATTGCTTGGAGATTGAGATAATAAGTTGATTGTTGATTTGTTACTGCTCGGGGACCAATGTAACAAAGTTGACGTTCACTGCGCGGGGACTGACGTGACAATGTAGACGACCACTGCTCAAGGACTAATGTGATAACTTGAGAATGTAGATAAGGTTGATAGGATCACTGCTCAAGGACTAACGCAATGATGTTTACAGGATCACTACTCGGGGACTGACGTGATGAAGTTGATAGGATCACTGCTCGGGGACTAATGTGATGATATAGATAGGATTACTGCTTGGGGACTGACGTGATGATGTTGATGATCATTGCTCGGGGACTAATGTGATGATGTAGATAGGATCACTGCTCGAGGACTGATGTGATGATGTGAAAGTTGTCTTGCTAGCGCTTGGGGACTAATGTAACAAGAAGAAATGTAGATGCTGCTGTAAGGAGATGATGACTCGGCTAGAGAGATTCGTTTCTGTTAGGAGTGATGACTCTGTGGGGATTATAAAGATGCTCCTGTGGGGATTCTTTTGGCAAAAATGACTCTGTGGGGATGTATTGGTGACTTTTGTCGTCATCTCAATTCCTGGAGTCTGCAATAATTACTATTTATGTTTGCTTTTCGTATGTTTGTGAACAAATTTTTATTGTCAGATGCATATAATCATTCAAAGCAATCATTGGGCATTATGCAAACAAAACGGATAAAAGTAAAAATTTGAACTGGAAAATAGAAATTGTATTAATTTTAAAAAGTGGGCCTATAGATAGGCAGTTTGTGTACAAAGAGAAAAAATCCTAGTAATAGGAAATTTTCGAAAACATTAGGAAAATAGTAAAATCTATGTGGAAACAATCTCGTCGGGTTTCAACCATGCTATTGCTCATATATTTTTGACTATCTCATCTCCTTGCTGTTAGAAGAAGGTGATTGAACTGATTTGCGCCATTTGAACTGGTAGTAGTGATGTAGTCTGTAAGTAGGTGATCTTGACATAACATAGTCGTACGCTTTAATCCCTAACTTTTGTCTAGACCGCCCTTTCGGGTTTTCAGTCTACCGGGATACCCTTTTTTGCCCAAGCCGCCTTTGCAGGTTTTTGACTTGTCGGGTGTATATTTTTTGTATATATGTCCTTAAGTTTTTCCCGAACCCTTTTGGTTCATTAGGACGCCCTTATTTTTGCCTAGGCCAGTCGACCTAGCGGGTCTCGTTTATGCGTAGTATATTTTGACTATGTTTGCATTCACATGGTGCGGGAAGTCAGCTCCGTCCATAGTGCTTAGTATCATGGCTCCGCCAGAAAATACCGTCTTGACTACAAATGGACCTTCATAGGTGGGAGTCCATTTTCCCCTGGGATCACCTTGTGGTAAGATGATGCGCTTGACTACTAGATCGCCAACTTGGTACACTCGGTGTCTGACTTTCTTGTTGAATGCTTTGATAATTCGTTTCTGATATATTTGTCCATGGAAGATGGCTACGAGCCGTTTCTCATCGATCAACTTGATCTGGTCAAGTCGAGTCTGGAACCATTCGTCTTTGTCTAACTTGGCGTCCTTGAGTAATCTTAGTGAGGGAATCTGAACCTCGATAGGTAGAACTGCTTCCATACCATATATGAGAGAGAAAGGGGTTGCCCCTATAGATGTTCGTACTGAAGTGCGATAACTGTGGAGAACAAATGGAAACATCTCGTGCCAATCCTTATATGTCACTGTCATCTTCTGTATGATCTTCTTAAGATTCTTGTTGGTGGCTTCCACTGCGCCATTCATCTTTGGCCGATATGGACAAAAGTTGTGATGCTTTATCTTGAACTGCGTGTAGAGTTCAGTGATCATCTTGTTGTTGAGATTGGTACCATTGTGTGTGATAATCCTTTCGGGGACGCCGTATCGGCAGATGAGATTATGTTTGATGAATCGAGCCACGACGTTCTTGGTAACAGATGTGAACGAGGCTGTTTCTACCCATTTGGTAAAGTAATCAATAACGATAAGGATGAAACGATGTCCATTAGAAGTGATAGGTTTGATTTCTCCAATCATGTCAATGCCCCACATTGCAAAATTCCACGGGGCAGTTAGAACATTTAACGGAACTGGAGGGACGTGCACTTTGTATGCGTATACTTGGCATTTGCGACAAGATCGAGCATAGCGATAACAATCAGCTTCCATAGTGGACCAATAGTAACCTACTCTCAGAATGTTATTAGCCTTTGTATGTCCACTGGAGTGGGTACCAAATGCGCCTTCATGTAACTCTTCCATAATTTGTTCAGTTGTTTTCTGATCTACACATCGGAATAAGGCCAAGTCATGATTGCGTTTGTATATGATGCTGTTATTGAGAAAGAACTTGGCGTAGAATCTTCTTAGGAACTTCTTATCATTGACAGATGGCCCTTCAGGGTATTCTTGAGCCTCGAGGTACCTATTCACATCATAGAACCAAGGTTTCTCCTCTGCTCTCTCGGTATCAAGTTTGCAACAGTGTGCTGGTTCATCTAGTCTTTCAATAGTAATCTGAGGAGCTTCGTTGTCCCATCTGACTTTGAACATAGATGACATGGTAGCTAACATGTCTGCTAGTTGATTCTATTCTCGCAGGATGTCCTCAAAAGTTATTTCTTCGAAGCAGGGGATTAGATCCAACACATGTTCTCAATATGGAATGAGGTTTGGATGCTTCGCATCCCATTCGCCCTTGATCTGACTAATCACCAAGCTGAGTCTCCATATACTTGTAAGAGTTTGATCCTCAAGTAAATAGCAGCTTTAATATCCATGATGCACGCTTAGTATTCGGCCATATTATTGGTGCAGTCAAAACATAGTCTGGCGGTGAAAGGTGTATGACTTGCATTGGGAGATGTAATTATGGCGCCAATGCCATTGCCAAGTGCGTCAGAAGCTCCATCAAAGACCATAGTCCATCAGGATCCTGGCTCAGGTCCTTTGTCTGGTCCAGGCTCTTCGTAATCAGTGACTAACATAATATCCTCGTCTGGGAATTCAAAATGCATAGATTGGTAGTCATCTACGGCTTGATGAGCCAAATGATCAGCTACTACACTTCCTTTGATCGCTTTCTGACTAGTATACTGGATTTCGTATTCGGTCAAGATCATTTGCCATCTTGCTATTCTTCCAGAGAGAGAAGGTTTCTCGAATATGTATTTTATCGGATCCATCTTAGAGATCAACGAACCACGGACACTGAAAAATTAAATTGAATGGAAAATAATTGGAAAATATGAAGAAAATAGAAAAGTGGTTAGTTTTGAAAAAGGAAAAAAAAATATTAGGAGCCAGGGATCGAACCCTGGTCCTCTTGGCTACACGCGAGCGCCTCCACCATCTGAGCTAGCCTGCTTACGTGTTATTAAAAGGAAACAATTAGATTATAAACGAAATCATTTTCTAAATATTGAAATAAAACGCGCGCCAAGAACATCATCGTCCCAATTCATATTTCCTAGGCTTTTACCTACGGACACTTCTGTTGCTAAAGTCAATAGTGACGACTTTGTCCGTCACTATAACACCTGCAACTTTTCAAAATCCACAATACGCAATATAAATTTATGATGAGGGTGTGGATCGATTGCTTTCAACCTCCTGAACATGAATATGTCCCTGGTTTTGGCCAATTTTGGCTAAATCGAAGGATCCCAAATTAGAGCTTTGAAACCCTAACCATGGCATCACGGTATGCATTCACTTAAAACTCATTTGAAACATAAAAAAACATTCCAAACATTAAAACAAACATGAATATGCAATCAAATCGTATTTATAATGCACATAACATAGAAATCAATTTGGATAAGAGTTGTGCAAATCGTGAGTTAGGTATCGTCATTCTGGACGTTTCAAGGCTTGGTGATGATTGGAACACATTCCTAGGACCTTGAGGATGCTTTTTCAATCCTCAAAACTCCATGAATTGTCCTCCAAAGTTGAAACCGAAAATTGCTTTTTCACAAGTTTTCTTGAAATGTTTAGGGTTCTTGAGGCATCAATTTCGTGTTATTTGGCATATGATCTTGTAATATATATATATATATATAGAGAGAGAGAGAAAGAGAGAGAGAGATATTTGATCAAGAATAAAGAGAAAATATATTGCCTTGAATGCAAAAATATTCTCTTGTAAATATTTATCAAATATTTCCAAAAATGTATTTTTCTTGCCTTGTAGCTTCTTGCACGAATTTGGCAATCCTCATGGGCTTCCTTGATCCTCAAGACAGGTACAAATCAAGCCCAACTTATATTATCAATTATCTTTGTATTTTATTTAATTAATTTTGAATTTTGACCATTTAATTCAAAAACAAATTAAATAAAAAGATAAGAGGTGTGGCTAGGAGTATAGAGGTCATGGATAATCTCAAGAATAAGTTTGTATCATGAAAGCTTAGTCCCATTTGAAAAATATTTGCATTTGCTAAGTATTTCTGTTTATGCACCTCCTCAAAAATACTAAACTTTCACAACTTGTATCTTGCTCAATTTTCAACATTTTTGGGTTCTCTTGGATGTTTTATAAAGATCAAGATGTCCTATAAACACTCCTTTTGGTTTCATCTTCATTGAAGTTTCCATATTCATGTACACTTCTTTGCAAAAAGATGACTTTTTGTTGACTTTTAGAAGGACCTCTAATGTTTTGATCCATAACTCTCAAATGAAGCATTTTTGGCCAAAGCTTGTGAGACATGAAGGTGTAGAGAATTTAATTCTATTTAGAATGAGCTTTGGTGGAAATTTTTTTGATAAAGTATGTGAAAGTTATGCCTGGTCAAAGTTCTGTTGACTTTTTGTCCTAAAACCCTAATTTGAAAACTTTGACTTTTGATCAAATCTTGACTTTCCTTGACGAATCATGATCAAACCTTGATCAAATGATGAATATGACTTCAAAATATTTATGTTGACCAAAAATTATGAAGTTTGACTGTGTGTTGACCACAATTGACTTTTTGTCCAATATAATTAATTTTCAACCATCTGAGCAATTGACTGAGCAAACTTGAGCTGCAAGGCTTGAAACTTGACATAGTGATCCCTTGAGACATATGAGGAGGTATGATGACCACTTGAGGTACTAGAACTTGATTTTTTCTTGAGAAAAGCAAAACCATAGTTGTGGGTTGATTGCTTAGGAGAGGGTTCATCTGGTCAACCCTTGAGAAATTCTTGTGGATGGAGATGTGGATTGTCTTGAGAAATAGGAGAGAAAATTTTGGGGTATAAAAATGGTGGTCGATAAAATTGTTGTAAGTGGGTTTACGGGCCTCACCCACATCGAACTTCAAAGGCACATAAGCAGTGTCCCTATAGTTAAACACTTTACCAGATGGTTTCAGACCTGTGGTGGCTGCAATGTCGAACAAGGTTGGAGTAAGCATACCATATTTTTGTGTGGAAAGTGTTGGTCGAACCCTCCTAAAAATGAATGGAAGCCATCAGCATTCCACAAGAATAAGGTTGGCCATAGCGAGAAAGTTCTAACAAAGTATAAATGCCTAATTCTTTCCATTGATCTTTTTTTTCTGTTTCTAAACGTGCCATCCAAGCATTGAATTTAGGGCAATTTAATGGTGGGGCAGCTCTAAAATTTCTGTCTATGTATTGGAGCGAAATGGGTTCTGAAGAAGAAACTATTGGTTTGGTGACATTACTGGTGGGAAAAATGCCTCTTTATCATTTACAGAGATTTCAATGGTTGGTTCTGCAGGAAGTGGTCCTAGAAATGCTAAAGGTTTATCCTCAAGAGAGAAAGGAATAAGTACTTGAGATTGCCATATTTTGGCTTTCTCTTCCGCATATGGAGGTTCTGTAACGTACTTTGTGCCGTCGACGAGGCATAGTTGAAGGACTATCACAGGAGAAGAATTTTGGTTGTCAGCACCTGCCATTAGAGGGAATGAAGGAGGTTGAATACGATGAACAATAGAAAAAGTTTGTGTTTTATCTTTTTTCAGAAACAAGTGAGTTTAAAAGTGAGAGCGAAAAGAAAGTGGAAGAATGGGAAAAAAGGGTTTTTATAAACCCTAAAAATAAAGAAATAATGAAGGGAATTTTTTTGTGATTTCCTAAGTCAAATCGTGTCACTTCTGCAGACACGTAGAGCGAGATGAAGTGAGTGGGTGGGCCACGTCTCCCACTGAAAAGTGAAATGATGGCGAAAACTAATGTTGCACGTCTCGAGAATCAAAAGCGTGATATGTTACCATGATGACATGGCGTCACGGTAAAGGCAAAATAGTAATGTCCATTGATGAAGAAGTGGGAATGATTTGGTCGATGAGGGAAAGTCGACGCTTCAAAGATGCCATTATGTCATGAGTCGAACTCAAAAATGGCATCTCTGGGGGGCATTTTGTTACCTTGAAAAATCTAAAGGTATTTAAGCACATGTGATAAATGAAGATATTCCCATAAGTTAAGTGTAATCTCCTGAAATAAGGGTTTTGGGAAACTGAACCACGGTGTGTGAAATTTGGCTGTGTCGAACTAAATACAAATGTTAAGCCAGGATGTCGAAATAGGGACTTATCGACCAGAGGGAAAAAAGATAACAAATGACAACATATGTGGAATTTTGTTCTAGTCGACCGAAATATGAAGGATAAAGAAAATAGTCAAAATTGGTCTTGTCGACCAAAGGGAATTCAAGACTTAGAAGAATTCTAATAAGTTAGTCTTGCCAGAAGGAAACGTCGAAGCAAGCTAGAAGCGGGAAGATTTGAATTCTAAAGTCACTAGCAGTTACCAGCAGTTTATTTGCTAATTGAGTGCCAAATAGGTGGCGACATCTAGTGGAGCAGTTGCTTAAGTATTTAACGTGTAATTAGATTATGCGTGTAGGCAGTTACATTGTAAACACTATAAATAAGAAGTTCCAGTGTATATTTTCGTGTGTTCACTTGTACTAAAATCACTTCTCAAAACTCTGTCATTCTGAGCGTAAGGAAACAAAGAGTACAGAAATGCTTGATGTACGTGAATCACCATTTATATTTCAATGAAAATCCTTTACTTTTCAATTGTCTCTTTTGAATACTTTACTTGTTTTCTATTTACTTTCGAGCAAACTCTTTACGTTATTTTCTGCTTCGCGTAAAAATTAAATATTGTTTGTCAGTCACGAGTTACCAGTCAGTCAGTTTATTGATTCTTGAATAATTTCGTATGAACACCTTCTGTCGGTCACGAGTCACCAGTCAGTTGGTCGAATCATAGTGTGGAAATATTTTATACTTGTTCCCTTATTCATAGGAAATCGTTTCTTATAGTAAGGATTACAACAGAACAAGTGTGTTTTCAAAATCTTAGCACATGTCTTAAGATCAACTGGTCGATCTTGCAAGTAACCCTTAATTTTTAGGGCTTTGGGAGGACCAGCAGTTGTTTAACATTTTCCACAGTAAACACATATGAGTATCATTCCTAATGATGTACCGCATATCACTTAATCGCGTGGTACCTTACCACATTCCATATTCCACTTAAGTTCACCGTACCTTACGGTGTTCCTCATTTACTCTATCTCTCATTTATCTATACTGATGTTTGTGACCCTGTAGGTTTCCGTGACGTTGGCAATTATATTAAATCATATTTAACATAATAAATAGTGAGCGGTATATAACAACACATAACTGCTACCAAAGTCATGAAAATGTCATGTGATCTGACAAAAACCTTTATGTGGTCATGATTGGGTATACAATTACCCTTTTTCTCTTATGTCTATATTAAACACAAGGCATAGACCGAGTCACCCTTGTCTAGTTCAATATTGGACCCTCAGACATTTATCCTGTTATGCAGGATGGGAAAATTCCATGTAGGTCACTCATGTCCCTAAGCATACTTTGTGAAGTACCCATCAACTGTCTTTATGGTCATCCAATTAAAGATAATGTTTCCTCAACAATAAAGCATTTGACTCCACATCTAGGGTCCATAGTGGTTTCAGGTCGAAGGGTGGTTGTAACACGGTGGAAGAACTGACTTGTTTTGTTTTGCGTTTTATCGCAAAGGTTGCGGATAGCAAGAGTCGCCACCGACTTTTCTTTTATCCAATTAAGGGAAGGCAAAAAGAACAGGAAAAGACCTTCATTAGATTCTGAGTAAGGGAGTTGGTTATGAAAAGGGAAGGTATTAGCACCCTTTCCATCCGTAGTTATCTACGAGCTCTTAATTGCTTTAGCTCACTTTGAAATTTGCTTTCTACGTGTGTGTTTGAAAATATTTTGAAAAGGCATTTCGCTTTGACTTTGTAATGATTCACGCTGGAATGTATACAAAGTATTTGGAAATATTTCGTTTTGGAAAATTTTTGAGAAAAGTGTGAGGTGTAAAAAAGAATTGAGCAAGCAAAAGAGACTTATTACCTACTCAGAACGGTCGTTTCTGTGTTATTTTGCTTTCCTTTAGAATAGCGCTATCCATACCATTAGTTGGTAGGCAACCTTATTCGTTGGATGTAAAATGGACATTCGAAGGGACATCAGATGGTCATAGAAGGCAACTTGTAGGAGTATCCTAGCACATTCGTAGGGACGATCATCACTTTTTGTAGACAACAACCGAGGGACGAGATCATGTATTCGTAGACAACATCGATGGACTATGATCTTTTAAGTCGAAGGGACTGTGATGATGTGTTTGTAGGAAACCGTGCTAAGATACCCCCACGTTCGAGGTACTTGACCATTTATAAGGCAACGAGAGAGAATACCCAAAGGGGGTGCATGTGTGAGAAGAGTGTGTTGTTTTCAGATATTTTATCTTGTTTTAGTGATCTAGATTGATTTTATCTTGCCATACATGCCTAATTACTAGCAGTTTAATAGGTGCAGAAAGTAAATTGCGGAAATATAAAGGGTCCTACGCTATTACATGACTTTGGGGCAGATACATAATAAGAGGTGCGGAAAGTAAAGTGCGGAAAGTAAAATCCTACTTTATTACATGACAAAGAATTTGCAACCTATACAACCTTTCTAGAATTTAAAAATGCAAGAAAAATAAATAGCGGAAAAGAAAACTAGTCCTAATATTTTTGTATTTTTGAAATTAGAGTTTATGTGAAAATAACCTAGATTTAGTTGATTTTAATTAATTAATTTTAATAAAAGAATTAGTGGATACTAACCTAAATTAATTAATTAAATTAGATAAAAGGAAATATTAGTGAAAGTTATCTAATTAATCCTAAATTAATTAACCTAATTATTAATTAAATTAATTAATTATTAAAAAAAAGAAAATAAGCAAAATATGAAAAAGAACCAAAGAGAGCTTCGGCAGAGCTATCCCTGTCGGAGCTTCGAAGTTTCGCTGTTGAGGCACCCGTGTCGGAGCTTCTGGGATTCTAGTGCTGGAGGCGCCCAAAAGCTGGAGCTTCTGGGGGTACTGGTGCTGGAAAGGGTCGACCGGAGCTTCGAGACTGAATCAGGCGCCGTGTCGGAGCTTCTGAGGACTTCACATTTGGGGCCATTTAGAAGCTGGAGCTTCTTGAGGAATTCTGCGCTAGGAGACTCGTGGTTGGCACTCTAACATCAGGAGGTCCAGTCGGAGCTCGGTGTTGGGATGCCCAGTTGGCACTTCGGCGCAGAGAAGATCCAAGTCGCCTGGGCGTGACTCTGAAATCTGAAACCGCAAGGCAAAATAGAAAAATTGCAAAAGGTGGGATTTGAACCCACGACCTGATAGGGAGAATGACATAGTGCGAGCAAGGTGAACCGATGGGGCGGTGATACATCCATTCATTCTTCTGGACCTGTAAATATGTAAGGGTTAATAGCTTCTGGAAAATGCATCAATTTATGAAAAGTAAAAGCCCAAATTGACTATATGGAACCCTACGATCATGATGGTAAGGTTTGTTTATCCTAAAACAGCTTGTATCGTGGAAACCGAATCTTCACTAAGTTCATGCCCTAACAATGGCATCTAGTGATTTACACGTCAAAACTTGTGGAGGATGGATCAAACCTGTTCTAAAAGACTTCATGAACACATTAACATAGTCAAATATCAATAAAATAGAGTAAAATGCAAAATACGATTTCAAGAAAATATGAATATGGATGCTTGTGAATGGCACGATTTAGCATGTTCTGGCCATGGATAATGATCCATTCTTACCCTACTACACCTCAGAAACAAGAATCAATGCTTGGAAGCACTTGAAACCGGATGGAAGTTGGAATACGATTTGGCCAACTTTGAGAAATTTTGAGAATTTTTAGGGTTTTGCAAGAGGTTGGCTGCTCGTGTAAGAGGTGTTTCCAAAAGTCTCTTGTCTTGTAGGAATGCTAGGTATTTATAGAAGAGTGGAACTAGGTCAAGGCATTAAGAGAAAATATTCACCCTTAATGGAGAATATTTGATTTGAAAAATTGCACAAAATCTTTCCAATCTTGATCAATCTCTTCCTCAATCTTCTTGCACGAAATTGACAGCTTGTAGTGAGCTATCTTGGACCCCAAGCCACGCAAATATCAAACCCAACTTGCCATATCTTTTATTTTTGCATTTTATTTAATTAAATTTGAATTGAAGCTATTTTAATTCAAAAATAAATAAATAAAAAGATAGAGGGCGTGGCATGCAACATAGTGGTCATGGATAATCTCATGATCAAGTTTAAATCATAAAATATTAGGCCTATTTGGAAATTTTTGGCTTTTGCAAGGTATTTTTCTTCATGCACCTCCTCAAAAATGCTCAACTTGCACAATTTGTATCTTTCTCAATTTTCAACATTTTTGGGTGTTCTTGGACTTTTTAGAAAGCTCAAGATGTCTTCTAAACAGCCTTTTTGGTTTCATCTTCATTGGAGTTTCTATGCTCATAGCACTTCTTTGCAAAAAGATGACTTTTGTTGACTTTTCTAGAAGGACCTATAATGTCTTGATCCATATCCTTCAAATGAAGCATTTTCTACCCAAGCTTGTGAGACATGAAGTTGTAGAGAATTGAATTCTCTTCAAAATGAGTTGTGGTGGAGAAATTTCTGATGAAGTATGTGAAAGTTATGCTTGGTAAAAGTTCTGTTGACTTTTGTCTAGAGAAGCCCTAATTTGGAAATTTTGACTTCTTATCAGATCTTGACTTTTCTTGATGAATCATGGTCAACCCTTGATAAAATGATGAATATTA
The DNA here is from genome assembly GCA_021764765.1 of Vicia sativa. Taxonomy (NCBI): domain Eukaryota; kingdom Viridiplantae; phylum Streptophyta; class Magnoliopsida; order Fabales; family Fabaceae; genus Vicia; species Vicia sativa. The sequence goes on along the minus strand of CM038793.1, from coordinate 142,625,551 downwards.
CTTCAAAATATTGATGTTGACAAAAAATTATGAAGTTTGACTGTATGTTGACCAAGTATACACCATGTCAAGTATACACCACTTATTACCATGAGAATGACTTATGACACTATGCATAATATTCTATGTAGTATTATCATAGCGGGTCAATCCAGTATAAATATTACTCCTAATATTTATACCTATGTCAAGACTTGATAACTCCATATCCATGATCCATGAGATATGATCATCAGTCTGTCTATATAATAATCTCAATGCTTTAATGTTATCCCACTTCACATTAAATCTCGATTATAGATACTTTAAGAATAGTGTCCTTACGTAGAATAGGATCTCATGATTAAGTCATACTTAACATTTCATTAGACAGACTAACTATTCTAGGGACTTTATTATTTTCGAAAAGCAAACGTAATAAATAAATTCCTTTTATCAATAATAAATAATTCGATACAAGTACCAAAAAGTATTGGCCTCTAGGGCTTACGCCAACAATATCCCACTAGCACTAGAGCCAATCAGGCATACCCCTAATACCCATAGATCTAGTATAGCCATCATCTTTCTGATGTGCAAGAGGCTTTGTTAGTGGGTCAGTGACATTGTCAAGTGTTAGTACTCTGCATATCTTCACATCTCCCCGATCAATTATCTCTCAAATAAGGTGATAACGCCTAAGTATGTGTTTGGATCTTTGGTGAGATCTAGGATCCTTGGATTGTGCGATAGCACCATTGTTATCATGATAGAGATCAATGGGATCCACAATGCTAGAGACTATGCCAAGTTCACTAATGAACTTTTTGAACCAAACAACTTCCTTTGTTGCATTTGAGGCAGCAATATACTCGGCCTCAGTTGTATAATCAACAACTGTATCTTGGTTTGAACTTTTCCAGTTCATAACACCACCATTTAAGCAAAACACATAACCAGATTGTAGTCTAAAGTCATCCTTATCAGTCTAGAAGCTAGAATCGGTGTATCCAATTACAGCAAGCTCTTCCTGACCTCCATATATCAAGAGTGAGTCCTTAGTCCTTCTCAAGCACTTAAGGATATTCTTTATAGCCACCCAGTGAGCATTACTAGGATCATATTGGTACCTACTCGTTGCACTTAAAGCATACAAGACATTTGGTCGAGTACATAAAATGGCATACATGATAGATCCTATCGCAAATGCATATGAAATCTTATTCATGCGATCCCTTTCTTCCTTTGTTGAAGGGGATTGTGTTTTTGATTGACACAAGCCATGTTGCATAGGAATGATTCCCTTCTTGAAATTGTGCATATTAAAGCGTCTCATCACTTTATCTATGTATGTACTCTGACTTAGGCCAAGCAGTTTTTGTGATCTATCTCTATAGACCATGATTCCTAATATATAGGCTACTTCACAAGGTCCTTCATAGAAAAACATTTCCCTAGCCAATTTTTCACTTGTTGCAAGGTAGGGATATCTTTTCCAATGAGTAATATGTCATTTACATATAATACCAGGAAGACAATCATGTTCCTATAACATTATTGTAGACACAAGGCTCGTCTTCACTCTTGATGAATCCATATTGATTTACTATTTCATAAAAATGAAGATTCCAACTTCTTGAAGCTTGCTTCAATCCATAGATTGATCGTTGTAACTTGCATATCTTTTGGGATTCTTCTGGTATGTCAAATCTTTCAGGTTGTGTCATGTACACATCCTCTTGAAGGTTCCCATTTAGGAAAGAAGTTTTGAAACCCATCTGCCATATTTCATAATCATGATATGCAGTGATTGCAAGTAAAATCCGAACAGATTTAAGAATTGCAACTAGAGATAAGGTTTCATCATAGTCCACCCCATGGATTTGTTCATAACCTTTTGCAACCAGTATTTCCTTATAGGTATGTACCTTACCATCCATGTCAGTCTTCTTTTTAAAGACCCACTTGCATCCTATAGGATTAACTCCTACAGGTGGCTCTACCAAGTTCCAAACGCAGTTAGTGTACATGGAATCCATTTCAGATTTCATGGCTTCTAGCCACGTCTCAGACTCTGGACTAGTAATGGCCTCTTGGTAAGTCACAGGCTCATCTTGATCCGTGAGAAATACATCACCTTGATCATTTATGAGATATCCATATCTATAAGGTTGGTGACATATCATGTTTGACCTACATTGGTCTAGTTCTACTGGAGCAGGTTGTTCTTCCACAACTACTTGTGTTTCATGCTCCAATTCCTCCATAGGTTTATCAATGCTCTGTGATTATTGAATTTCATCAAGATTTACTTTCCTCCCACTGATTCCTTTGGAAATAAATTCCTTTTCCAAGAAAGCTCCAGTTCGAGCGACAAACACTTTGCCCTCAGAAGGGTTATAGAAGTAATATCCTGTTGTCAGATTTGGGCTCAAGCTTAGTTGAGATATGTCATTTCACATAAACTTCACAACCCCAAATCTTCATGTATGACATATGTGGTTTCTTACCACTCCATATCTCATATGGTGTTTTCTCAACCTTTTTGGTAAGAACACAATTAAGTGTGTAAGCTACTGTCAACAGAGAATGTCCCCAAAAGGAGTTTGGAAGATCGGCGTGACTCATCATGGATCTGACCATGTCTAACAAGGTTCAATTTCTTCTCTCAAATACACCATTCTATTGCGGTGTTCCAGGAGGAGTAAGTTTGGATAATACGCAACACTCTTTTAGATGGTCATCAAACTCTAGGCTTAAATATTCACCGCCTCGATTTGATTGAAGAACTTTAATATTCTTACCTAGCTGTTTTGTACTTCATTCTTAAATTCCTTGAACTTTTCAAAGGTTTCATATTTGTGTTTCATTAAATGCACATAACCATATCTACTGAAATCGTTGGTAAATATGATGAAGTATTGAAAACCTCCTCTGGCTGGTATGTTCAGTGGTCCACACACAACAATATGTATGAGTGCCAAAAAGATCATTAGCCCTTTCACCTTTTCTTGTGAATGGGGATTTTTTCATCTTTCCAATTAAACAAGACTTGCATGTCTCATATGATTCATAATCAAAAGAGTCCAAAATTCCATCTTTATGGAGTTTTGAAATGCGCTTCTCATTTATGTGGCCTAAACGAAAATGCCAAAGGTAACTTGGATTTAACTCATTTGGTTTAATCCTTTTAGTATTAATGTTATAAATTGGCATTTCACGATCAAAGACATACAATCCATTGTTCATATGTGCACAAGCATATAATATATCATTCAATTAAATAGAGCAACAATTGTTCTTTATTATGATGAAAAACCAAACTTGTCCAAACAAGAAATGAAAATAATATTCCTGCTAATTGCAGGTACATAATAACAGTTCTCTAACTGAATTATTAAACCACTAGGTAAATTTAATACATAAGTTTCAACAGCTAAAGCAACAACCTTTGCTCCATTGCTAACTCGTAGATCAACTTCACCGTTTGCCAATTCTCTACTTCCTTTTAGCCCCTGCACATTGGTACAAATGTGAGAACCGCATCCAGTTGAAACAACCGGCTGAACATCATCCGATAACTGTATCAATGAAGTCGCCATCGAACGTTTTTTATCTCGCAAAAGGAGAAAGGCAAACGCATCGCGAAAACCTAAAAGGGATAAGGCACGGTCTTGCGACCGAGAGATAGGGTAAGGGAATCTATTACGCGAAGGGAAGGTATTAGCACCCTACACGCCCGTAGTACTCTACGGTATCCACTTCTACTTTCTATCTAATGGGTGTGTTTATATCTATTTACTGTTTAATTACTATACATGTACGCTAAAAGAAGAATGCATGTGAAAGAAAGGAAAATAAAGAAAACACGGGGAAAAGAAGGAAGTATTTACAAAGTTTGCTCGGTCGAGCCCCGTGACAAGATGCCTACGTATTCCCGCGTGCAATGGGAAAGTCAGAGCGCCGTAGTTCGGCTCACTTGTTTTGGTGTGTTTTGTGTTTTTTACTTGTGAAAAGGTTTTAAACACAAAAAGAAAGAGAGCGCGCAAAGGCGAAAAAGAGTTGGTGTTGGTTGGTTGTTTTTACCTTGAGAAAGGAGTTTAAACCATTATTAAGTGTTTTGTTTTTGAGAGAAAAAGAAGTTTTAGTTTTAATTACATGCAAAGATGCAAAAAAGAACTAGCAAAACAAAAGGAAACTAACTAGTACTAGCCCTAATGTTGTCATGCAAAGATTGGACTTATGGTTGAGGATGTAAGGGAATCTCTACCTATGTCAACATGCAAAGGATGAAAATCCTAATGTCTAGGCTCGAGAATCTATCCTAACCGAGCAGCCCTACGGGAAAGCTATCCTATATCCGTCTTGGTTGTGGAACCAAGGGATGCAAGGGGATGAAGCAAGCAAGTGCTTTGACAAAAGCACGCAAACAATGCAATGCAAACAAACAAATGACACACAAGCGCAGGAAAAGGAGGAAGTCCCATAGCCTCGACAGTAACGAGCATACCGTGAGTCAACCAGGAGCCGACACATCCAATTCCTGTTGAAGAGTAAATGATGCGAGTTCGCAAGAATGCGAACCCCAAGAAAGCGTGGAGAGTCGAATAGGAACTTGCCACTTTTATTGTTGACTCGATAAAGGAAGCAACACGATTCGCGGCCGAAATGACACGGACTAGAACCGCAAGGGGTTCGTTGTCGACCCTACCTTCCGCTTGCCCATATATCAATGACTCGATGACATGAAATATAAAAGCGGGACTTTGCTTAGTGGTACCACGCCGCGCCCTAACCACCGACCTATGCAAGCACAAATATAAACACTTATCGAGAATTACCCCTATGCGATGGAGGATTTAAAACAAACCAAACACAATTAGCACACGTAATTGCCCTAAACGGGTCTTTAAATAAACCGAGGGGTTCCCGAACATGCTCCAACCACGAAGCCCCTTCATGCATCTCTATTCCTACTTCTCATGGCAAAAGAAAGTCAGAAAGCCCTACTTCTCATGATATCTAGGAAAAGTCAAGAGAATGCAATAAAAGTAGCAAGTACCGAACGGATATAGAATCAAGCACGCAAGCTAGCGAAATAATCCGAATACTTCAAGCATCGCAGCCATGCAACAAAAGTAAACCGTGAGAATTGCTCAAAGCATCAATACAAGCGAATACGTGTCGACACGCATCCCGCGACAATGCCCGCAAGAACGGGATGATACAAGCAAAACAAGATAGGAATAGCACACGGGTGTACAAACTCAACCAAAACCTGCAAGAAAAATCAGATGGATATGCATGGAATGCAAATCGAGCGATAAAACCAATGTCCATAGCAAAGCGGTGAATGAACATGCGAGGAATGCGAATCGAACGATAAAACCAATACTCATATCAAGGTAATGAATGAACATGCAAGGAATGCAAATCGAATCGATAAAACCAATGCTCATATCAAAGTGATGCATGAACACGCGAGGAATGCAAATCGAATCGATAAAACCAATGCTCGTATCAAAGTAATAAATGAACATGCGAGGAATGCAAATCGGATCGATAAAACCAATGTCCATGGCAAAGTGATGAATGAACATGCAAGGAATGCAAATCGAAGTGATAATTCCAATATTCAAATACATGTGAAAATGCATGAACATGTGAGGAATGCAAATCGAAATCGATAAAACCAATGTTCAAATACATGTAAAAATGCATGAACATGTGAGGAATGCAAATCGAAATGATAATTCCAATATTCAAATACATGTGAAAATGCATGAACATGTGAGGAATGCAAATCGAAATCGATAAAACCAATGTTCAAATACATGTAAAAATGCATGAACATGTGAGGAATGCAAATCGAAATGATAATTCCAATATTCAAATACATGTGAAAATGCATGAACATGTGAGGAATGCAAATCGAAATCGATAAAACCAATGTTCAAATACATGTAAAAATGCATGAACATGTGAGGAATGCAAATCGAAATGATAATTCAAATATTCAAATACATGTGAAAATGCATGAACATGTGAGGAATGCAAATCGGATCGATAATTCCAATATTCAAATACATGTGAAAATGCATGAACATGTGAGGAATGCAAATCGAAATGATAATTCCAATATTCAAATACATGTGAAAATGCATGAACATGTGAGGAATGCAAATCGAAATCGATAAAACCAATGTTCAAATACATGTGAAAATGCATGAACATGTGAGGAATGCAAATCGAAATGATAATTCCAATATTCATGTAAATGTATTATTTAGAAATGAATTAGAATTAATAAAAGATATTAATAAAAAATATTAAAAAAAAATGTCAATAATATTCTAATATCCTAAAATGTCAGAATATGTTTTTTATGGATTTTTTATGTGTCGAAATAATCGAAATCGGAATCAAAATTGATTAGGTGTTAGTATTATGGTACATGAAACAGGGGGGTGAGAAGCAGAATTCCTAAATGAATTAATCTGTGTTGTTATTGCCGCTGTGGGCCTAATGCGGGAGGTGTATTAGCATTTCCTTAAGCCCGTAGTATTGCACTAAGCCCGTTTCCTTTCTTTTTTGGTCTAAGTCCATATGCATTTTTTTATTGTATAGTATTATATTTTTTTGTCCAGATTTTTATTTTTATTAAAATAATATGTCACCCTGTCACGTTATATTTTTTTATTTCATGTGGTACATGATATCAATTGGTCAGCTTATACTTAAGTTATCAGAATTTTATTTTTTTATGATAAAAAATAACATGCCACGTGTTGCAATCTGAGCGGTGAATATGGAAATCACATGATCCAATGGGTGAGGGCCACGCCTAGGGTCAAGAGCAAGGCCACCGGAACTGGATGTTTTCCGGTCATCTTCTTCATCCCACACGGATTTTTCTAAGATCGAATCGAATCACGCCAAATTCATATCTTTCTCGCTTTGGCCATGTAATCGACGGATATGGCCTCTAAATTCAATTATTCAAATGATACAGTTATGAAAAGCGACCCCGAATTCTAGATCTAGAAATTGCTCAATGCTGTCCATGTAATTTTTTGAATAGCATTCATGTTCCGGTACAAAGAAACGGATGAAAAAGACGAAGATGCAAAGGAGATCGATGGAAATTCAGAAGTTTACCTATCGGAGATCGTCCGCTGCGCTTCGACGATGAAGAAAGACGGAATTCCGCAGATCTTCAACTAACGCCTGATAATAACAAGCTTCCTTTGAATTTCTAAGAAATAAACTCGGAAGCTGTTTGAGTTTTGACGAGCCGGATGACCGTGGCACCGCGAGCAAGATAATAACAAGGATCAACGAAATATTCCTCAGAATAAGGAAGAAGATGAACCTCAAGAATCTTTCAACAAACCGCAATCGAGAGGTAGCAGAGGGACTCGATGGTTGTTACGATAACGTGACACATTCTCATGGATGAGATAGTTGAAGTTTATCACGGCGGTGGAGGAAAGAAAGGAGAACGGTGATGATTGATACGGCGAGTGTGAAGCTTCATAAGAGAGCTACAGATTCTGTTCATGTTCGTGCAAGATAGAGGGCATGAGTGGAAGAAAGTGAAGATCGGGAAAGTTTGTTACGGCGAAGAAGTTGTTATTTTCATGAAAGAATGGTAGTTGTGGGAGAAAAGAAAGAATGGTGGAAAATTGTTAGAAGTGAGGGTTCTGTTAATGTTTGTTGTTGATTGTTAGAAAGAAATGAAGGTTGTTAGAGGTGAAGATGGATGAGAAGAAAGAGTGATGTGGTGTTAATTACTGTTAATGTGCAGTTTGTTAGCATGAAAGAATGTCATGGAGGAGGAAAATCATGAAGAAAAGTTGGTCATGGTGAAGGTTAGATGATAGAAAAAGAAAACCGTGACAGCAAGAGAGGGTGCGGAAGAGTGATGCAGAGGGTCTGTGAACGGTTTCTTTGTTGGAGTTCCGAAAAATGAATGATGGAGAAGAATAATAAGAAAAATGGTGATGGTGCCTAGAAATGGTGAGGATGTTCTATCAGTTTTGCCTTCTGTTATGGAGTTTTTAGTGAGAGTGAATGGATTGTTTTGGTTGAAAAAGAATGGAGTAAAAATGTGAGAACTTGGATTCTGTTGTTAGTTTTTGTGTGTGAAGGTGAAGAATTGGTGGAAGTGAAGAAAAAGGTTGTTGCTGTTAGTTTGTTATGAGGTGGAAAAGAAAGAAAGGTTGTTACTGCTGTTTGTGATAAAGCGAGCAAGAGAGTGAGTGAATTTTTTTTGTAACAGAATGGTGTGTGGAAAAACCAATGGAAGAAGAAAGATGGTTTGGTTATATTGTTACTGATGGTGAAAGATTGTTATTAATGTGTGAAAAAAAATAATAATAATGGATTGTTTATTACTGTTATGTGCCAACACTTTTCTAAACAAAATAACCATGCCGGCTGCTTTAGATGATATTATCTTAGTGTGTAGTAACCCAATCAATATAACGAGAGTGTCGACTCGAAGAACGCACTTGATAGAGCAGTATTGATGTTGAACACCCGATGAGAAATCGATCGTAAGCTCGCCGTATTTAGCTTCGAAGTCATGACGGCATGAGCTGTTTTGAATACTTGAGAATTTTCTCTAAGTGTCATGTTTAATACATCAATCTGTGTACACCACTTTGCAGCCCCATAATTCTTTCCACACTCGACCGAATGACGCAATCCCGATACTGTTGGAAAGATCAAGTGGAATAGAACAACTTTGTAGTTCGACGAAAATCCAAACAAAGCTTTTATCATCGAATAAGAAGTGTTTGAAGTTTGCACCGCGAGTGTTCGACGAAATGCTTGGCCTGGCTGGGCAAGTCTTGGTGCATGTCTTGCGGCAATTTCCAACTTCAAGCCTTCACTTACGGCGCTTCGTATCTTCCAGCTCCGACGTCCGAAACAAAAAAGTTTCTAAACGGAACTTATAGAGGACACGGCAAATTTCATTTTTCGTGTTCAGAATTTTTCCGTGCGGCAATCGGATCGACGAGAAAACAGCTCCGAACATGTGTATACCAACTGTTCGGTGAAATGCGTCTTAACCATGGCAAAAAATTGCATGTGCCTGTCTTGCATTTTAACAACCTCATGTTGTCACTTACGGCGTTCCATTTCTTCCAGCTCGGACGTCCGAAACGAAAAAGTTTCTAAACGTAACTTGTAGATGGAATTACGAACTCAAACTTTTGTGTTCGGAATTTCTTCGTGCGGTGGCCGAATCATTGACGAAAACAGCCCTGAACATGTGCACAAAAATACTCGAATTTTAACGAACATAATGAGTTCTTATTTTCCGAGCTTTATAATTTCCGATCCGAGTCCCGAATGGATTTGACTTCTTCAGCAAAGTTTTAGACCGCCGTTAAATGAACAACTTTGTAGTTGAGCACTTTTTGATTTGGAGCCATGAACTATGATAAAATCGACCCTGAAGCTGTCAGCAAAAGCATAGAAACAAACACTTCAAAATATTTCGAAGTGTTGAGATTTGAGGAATGATAAACCGTAACTTCTGAGCTCTGTAATTTTTGATCCGTTTCCCGAATGGATTCGATTTCTTCAATAAAGTTGTAGATTTCCATTAAATGAACAACTTTGATGTTGAACTTAATTCGAATCGATGCCTCGAAACATGTGTAAATTGCCTCCGAAGTCGAGCGCTTGAACGTGTTAAAAACATTCAAAATTTTACTAAGTGTAAAACTTGAAAAGTTATGAACTTCAAATTTCGGAGCTGTACAACTCGAAATCCGGGAATTTTTGGAAAAATCTTCACCAGGACAAAGTCGGAGTATGAAATGCGCTCTTTCCAACGACTATCAATTCACAAACTTCTGACCACAGACGGGTAAGATACGGATGCGGCAACATGGCTCTGTGAACACACAAAGTACCTTAAACTTAGAAAAAATTTCTAAGTCCAAAATTACTTAAAATGCAAGAAACCTCGTTTTCATCCGATTCTTCCGATTTTTCTCAACAAATGATCGCATTTTCTCAGATGTCGACTTTTGACCGTAATTTTGATCAAAAACTCCACTCAGTCAAACTTTGACTTTTGTTGACTTTCTGATACACGCGCTCAAATATCATTTTATCTGTTTGTTCTTGATTTTCTGATAAATTGCGTAGATCGATAAGCCAAATGCCAATGCTTCACAACTCGCGGAAGACTATAGAATCAATTCAGGTTCAAATATCCGACCACAACACACTGTAGCTTGAAATTGTAATCAGCATCCACCTGATAGACGGTCAGAATACCAAAACTTGCGAGATGATAATCAGAAGCTTCTGGACACACATCTTGTATACTAAGAGGATGCTTGAATTGACAGAACCTCAAATATTCAACTTTTGAGGAACAAACCTCTTTTTCAGAATTGTACAGATTCATACGATTGGAAAATCTCAGACCCATGATCAATGCATGAATGATATGTATGCGATGCACCTATTAATTAAGTGTTAGCCAATTATTTATAAAAATGAAGAGGGTAAATTTTGGGGTACAACAGCTGCCCCTATTCAATCATCCTCTAGCTTAGGAGCGAGATTGGCGTCTGCCTTTCGGGCGACAAGGTATGAGGTGATTGAATACCAAAAAAGGAAACCCAGAAATTTACACTCTGAATCCTAAAAGCTGCATCAATAGATAGGTGTGGACATTCCAAAATTATAAGGAACCTCACTAGAGAAAAGGAGCATGTTGCCCCAGAGCTTAACTGGGCCACAACCAAAGAAAGCACAGAATAAATGTTGAACTATGTGAAGGCAGGTACAAGTGCTAACCTGACCTAAGAAGAATTGGCCTCTACCCAATTCAATCCGCAATGTCGGGAGAGCACACGAAGCGAAGCAAAGACTTGATACAATCGACTAGACTACCATATTACGCCTGTGAATAACCGGACGGGTTAGTGATGCAAAGGCTAGAAAGTGCCGAGTAGGCTTTATCGACTCGTAACGCCACACCGAGAAGGGAGAAGTGGGTATTTGTTCCTAAAAGGCATAATAAATGCCGAACTCGGAAGGCGTACAAGTGCTAACTCGCCTAAGAAGAATTGGCCTTTACCCATTCAATCCGCAATGTCGTGAGAGCTACGCAAGCGAAACAAAGACTAGACACGCAAACCGTGACTAACCACATTACCGATACCGCGGGTTTGTGATGCAAAGACCGAAAACGCCGATTAGACTCTGCAAGAAGAGAAAACAAGAGTATTCTTATTCTCAAAATACCCACAATGCCGTGGTAGGATCGACACGCAAGTGGAAATAAAGACTAGATACACCAAGCAGACTAACCACATTACCGACAACCGCGGGTTTGTGATGCAAAGACTAAGGGTGCCGATTAGGCTTTTATCGATGACAAAACAAGAGTATTCTTGTTCTCGAAAGACCCACAATGCCGTGGAAGGATCGACATGCAAGTGGAAATAAAGACTAGATACACCAAGTAGACTAACCACATTTACGCCGACAACAGGGTTTGTGATGCAAAGACTAAAGGTGCCGATTAGGCTTTTATCGATGACAAAAACAAGAGTATTCTTGTTCTCGAAAGACCCACAATGCCGTGGGAGAGCCGACATGCAAGTGGAAATAAAGACTAGATACACCAAGTAGACTAACCACATTTACGCCGACAACTCAAGCGGGTTTGTGATGCAAAGACTAAAGGTGCCGATTAGGTTTTACGAGGAAGAGGAAACAAGAGTATTCTTGTTCTCAAAAGACCCACAATGCCGGGGAGACTGACATGCAAGTGGAAATAAAGACTAGATACACCAGCAGACTAACCACATCTACGCCGATACCGGATATGTGATGCAAAGACTAAAGGTGCCGATTATTTTATCGACGGAAAGTCAAGTGTGGTTTTGAAGTCAAGACGGTTGCACTGTGGTAAGGGCTGGCGCTTCAACACTAATCAAGAAGATGGACATATTGCGCCGAAGAAAGCGGACACAACGGATTCCAAAAGAAACTTGACATTGCGGGATGAAAATGCATTTCGACCGTAATCCCTATGAGATGTATGACTTTTTAGGGATTATGTCAATGTAATGATGCATGCTTGCAAGACATATATAAGGTGAATGAAATAAGAACTCACCGGATTAGAGCATCGAGGAATGCCCAAAAAAATCTCTCAAGACAACTGAATCTTGCTTGGTGAGCCTACTGAGGAAATGATGCCACGGGAGACCTGTTAGTTGGACAGAGGTCTGCTTGGGGAAATAGAATATACGCTCCTAGAAAAGATCTTCCATCGTTACCCATCACAACTCTAGCTGGGGAGACAAAGATATGTCAATCACCGGGATGTCAAGAGATGAGAACCTCCGGGAGGATCATCTGTGGACAATATGCGACTCATTAGGGGATCAAACGCCCGATCAACAATCTAGATAACACCTCCATAGGGAATATCAGGATACCACACACTTGCGACTTTGGAGAACATCCACTAGGGACTTTCACTGAGACAAATATTGTCAACCCGTACCAGGGATTGGTACCATGTTCTGCAATAAGGATTTGTCGATAACAACATCTGCTATGGAGATTCACCAAATATGGTATGCTGATGACAAACGCTACATCCGATTCTTTTAAGTTTCACTCGGGTTTTCGCCCATGCCATCGAAAACGAGATATCGAATTTCATGGAGGATGGCGTGAGGGCACCAAGTCGTGAGATACCCGATAATGGAAGAAAAATCCATGAGAGGGAGCATCGCGGTCAAGGACGAACTCGAGAGAAAGGACACCCGCAAGCGAGGATGAACTTGTAGGAAAAGAAGAAGAGGACGCCGGACGAAGACGAACTCGCGAAGAAAGAACAAGACAAATATGTGAAAACGAACTAATAAGGAAAAGAGAACGCCGAGTGTAGACGAACTCGCAAGGAAAGAACATCCGAGAAGATGAACTTGCAAAGGGAAAGAAAACATCTAGTTAAGACGAACTTTGGAAGGACATCCGTGTGAAGATGAACTTGCAAGGGGAAGAGAACGCCTAGTTAAGACGAACTTGTGGAAGGACATCCGTGTGAAGATGAACTTGCAAAGGGGAAGAGAACGCCTAGTTAAGACGAACTTCATGGGAAGGACATCTGTGAAGATGAACTTGCAAAGGGAAGAGAACGCCTAGTTAAGACGAACTTGCGGGAAGGACATCCGTGAAGATGAACTTGCAAAGGGAAGAGAACGCTAGTTAAGACGAACTCGCATTTAACTTTACCAAGATGATGACATCAAGGAAGTGTCTCAAGAACTATAATATCCCTCGTGCCAAAGGCGGGTATAATTCTTCAAGAGTATCAAACATTTGGATTACCACACACCAAGTATGGATACCCAAACGTCTCGAAAGGTAATGCAAACACGGTAAGATAACCGACGATTTTGCACAAACAGAGAGCGCATGACTCATTGCGAAAAAGACAACAGTCAAAACTTGAGTCAAGAAGAGCAAATCAAATTGACAAATTTCTAAAGACCCAATCAAGACCATTTCGCTTAGAAATGACTCAAAGGGAGGACCCTACATTGAAGAGTATTCTTCAAGATGTAGGAATTTCAATCAAACGAGTAATCGTGCATCCGCCAACTGTCACCCATACGCCACTTTCAACCCCGAGTGAAACATAGATAATCAACATGCCCTGTGTCTGAAAGGATTGGCCAACCTTGACAAAGTTGCCCTAGTTTTAATGAGCCTCAAGGATATAATACCATTTTGAATGCCCCATTAAGATGGTTCTTTGAAAGGCCGCTCAATATATTTTCGCACAACCCGCCTGGGACGATCAAGGTATTCATCCGATGCTCATTATGCAAGCATCGGATGTTTGAGCACTGCTCATATGCAAAGAATGTTTTATCCTAAAATGATAATTCTACCGCAAATCCTATGCTTGTCTTGAAAAAAAGCTTTTGAGAAGATGTCAAACATCGATTTTTGTGCGTAAGATAACAAAAATGGAATGATACCAACTCAAAGGTATTAGCAAGTCTCATAGGAGTCGTGATACCGCTTTCAAATTAACCCCGCTTCGCTTAGGACTTTTAAGGGTTGTAACGTGGTCGTTCACGGTAAAGAAAGATTTTAGGCTCAAAATATTTGGTGCCCACCCCTTCATGATATTCTCCGAACCTATGTTCGCTAACTTGATGTGAGCAATCATCTCACAAGAGGAAATTGAAAGTTGAGAAACCATTGCGCTTGTCGTGCCACTTTGACTTGTATGACGGGCTTGGACATGATAGCCACTCACCCTTTCGCCGCGATCAACGACTTTGTTCTTTATTGAGAATGGATATCCTTTTTACGGCTTGCCAATTTGCTTTTTAACATTTGCCCTTTTATTTTGCCTAAGCGACTTATTTCCAAGTTCGACTTAGCGGCTTTTTTTTGTTTTTTTTTTTTTTGAACCAGTTGTTGAATCGCTTTTTGATTTGCTAGAGGTGATTGTGGCGATCTAAGTCCTCTTCAGATAAGGAGTTTCTGGGGTGCCCTCCTTTGATGCATGTTCGATATTGAAACTTGACCGTAGTTTCTCAACCTTTGAAGAATAATCATTGTTATATATACTCTTGATGAGTTTTTTAATTTGATTAAACTATGTTTTAAAATGCTTTTTCGAAAGAAACTCCTACTGAGGCTCAAAGGGGTTGACGAGGTCTAACTCCCTTATATCTCCTGTTTGGGGATTTGAAACAAGGCTCGACATCGCCGCAGGTTTTTATTTGAAAGCAATACCGCTTGAAATTCTTGGTATATTTTCGCCATCCTCCTACAGAGGTTTTGCTTTATTAACAAGAGTTGAATATCAAAAGCTTTGAAAACAATTAAAAGTGTATACAAATAGATTAGTTCAAGACAAACATATTCAATGCATTATGATAATCATTCGTAAGATGAAAATGTTATACAAGCATGTACTAAACAAACAAGAAAGATTACAAATGAGAATGCAAATGAATCTTGAAATTGTCGTTGAGGAGACTTGACTTATTGCTTTTGATGATGCATTTCTTGACATTGGCCAGATGGGACCATCCGATGTGCGATAGCTGGGCACGATGTTTAATGAAATCTTCAATACTATGCCCTGTTCCGCAACTAGTTAGCATCGCCGCCGCTTATCCAAGGGAGGGGAGCAAATGCGTGCTTGGGAACACCTTTAAGATCATTCAAACGATAAACAAATCGCATAGCTCATAGGAATAACATCAAACCTCCTAGAGCACGATTCTCTTGTTGTCTTTGATTCTACCGACGAGGCGCTGATGAGCCGGTGGGCGGTCGATTATGCCTCTTCGACGCACAAGGTTTAGGTTTGGGTATAGCAAAATGAGCAAAATTAACTTAATGCTCAACCTCGTGGAAGTAAATTTGTCAAGGAAACTCATTTTTCAAGGTCACACATTTCAGATTGACGTAATGGAAATCACACCTAGCCATCACATCGATCGAATAGAATCCTTCGTGCATGGAAAGAGTTTGAGTTCAACCAATCGAAACTTGAGTACCGAGGAAGCAATCGAACATATGGGGAATAGGATCGAATTGCTTTTCAGAGTGTGGCGACCATGGTCAAGAGCTCATCTTCTAGACCTTTCTCGAACAATAGGAATTGACGCGAACAAGGAGACCTAATACAGTGGTGATGGAGTAGATGCATGCCCACTTTAGGGCTCAAAGAAAACCCCGAGTATAAGGAGGAATAGCGACCCTCTGTCGAGGAAAATTGGGGTCTCTTTCTCAACACGGTCCCTAAAATTTCCATCACCAAGCCTAGTGAGTCTTCAACTGTTGGTTCTCTTCTCTCAATTCTTGCATGTCCAAATTAGAAATCCCATATGTTCTTTCATCTCATCCAGCCTCGGTTGTTCATCACTGCTTCAAACGCATGGCACGGAGGCAAAGTTCACAATTCGAGTAGAAAATACCGATTTGAGTAAGAGAAATCCCAAGTTCAAATGTTATGCACAATGTATGTATATGCATGGTTAATGCATGATGCATTAAATGATCACTTGTGACATTCTCGCAATTTGTTATCAAACATCAAATAATAATAGGATAGTGACAACAATAATTATCAAGACCGTATACACAATCGATTAGAATCAACCGCCAAGTGCATAGATGAAATAGAGTCATACAAGAGTCCACGATCACAGAGTATTAATACAAACACAATAGCGAGCGAACCCCATCCGACAAGCCTGGAGGTGATTCGTCGAATCAAATAACATCAAATAATATTTGCGACTACTTATTTAGGGGCCACTTGCGCCTGAGCGTATGGATCTCGCTACTAGCTTAGCCACATGAATGTCTCGACCCCTCAACATGGTGTATGCTGCATATTCTCCATCTTTAGCATATTGCCACTTAGTCTTCAAATCTTCAACCTCTTTAGAAAGGATAGTCATCTGCTCTTGTCGACTTTGGGCTTCAACTTCAAGTTCCTTCTCTCAAGGGACTCTTTAGCATTGGATTCTTCCTCATGAGCGCTCTTTAAAACCCGGATTTCTTCACCATGCTTGGCTTTCAATTTCTCATTAGCTATTCGCATATTCTTCAACTTCTCTTGTACTCGTCAAACTCTTTGGTCATCTCGATCAAAAGAAGAGGAACTACCACCTTTGGCTCTCTTGGTTTCTTCAAGTAAGCCATAAGCCTTCAAAACTTGGTCTTTCCGCTCAATCTCAATAGATAACCCTTTTTATCTTGAAGAGCAAATGCTAGGTCCATGGCTCGAGCTTGTAATTTTTCCTTCAAAGTCAATTCTCCGATTGAGCTGTTTGTAAACCTCAATACGCATTTAAACCCGGAGGAGAGATTACGGATGAAGAATAGGAAGTAGCAAAATCAGTACTGACTTTCAACCAAGGAAACAGTTGAGAATACAAAGGTGCTTCCTTTGTATGGAAGCCGAATCTTGAGACCCGATCTTTAACCAATCTGTAAGAATCAAACGATAATTTTTTTGGCCAAAGAAAACCGTGTCTTTTGTGAACCGAGCTCCATGCAACGATAACTGATTTAGCAAACCGGTTCTCATCATTTGTAAAGAAGATAGTTTCCGCCAACCGACTAACAACCAAAGGATATCCTAGTTGACGGCGTACAATATAGGATTATAATCGATGCAACCTTTAGTTCCCATCAATGGTACATTTGGAAACTCTCCACAACTAGTAATGATCTCGTAACCGCCGACATGGTATTCCAAACTATATCATATGAAGTGAAAGGATGATTCGCAGACCACTTCATGGTTTTAGCATAATCAACAAATGCCCCTCTTTGGCAAATGTGTTGAACCAACGATGAAGTAAAGGCATACAACCCATAACACGCCTTTGACCATGGCGAGAGTGAATGGCATAATATGTATCACCAAGATGGTAGGAACCGGATTGTCATTCATGAAAATAGAAATCGCAGCAACATCCACAAACTTCTCAAAAGAGGGAAAAATCACCATACCATAGATCATGACGGCTAAGATAGTATTGAAGCTTTTCCAACTACCAACCTTGGTAAATTCATCGCCTTTGACTAAAAGGAAACCCAACTAAGTCCACAACGTGATCTTTCGAACCCAATTGTCCCTTACTTCACTAACGCAAACCAAGGGCTTTAGCAATGGCTTCAAAATCGAGTACCCATTCTTTGACAAAAGGCGATCGCTTGTGATATCGATACCAAAAGGAAAGGGTACTCCTCAAGAGTAGGTGCTAATCGATAATCTTGAAAGGTACAACACCGAACTCACTATCATAAACCGAGTAGATTGCATGTCATAGAACTCATAATCCTCCATTAGTAACGGCAATATGTTCCCATGATCTTTTCTCGAACTCTTTCAATCGATCCTTCACAAGAATACCGCTCTTACTCGTAGATGTCGAATGCACGTAAAGAGTATGAGGAAGTCTTCCTTAGGGCCTGTTTGGTTTGATTGTTGGTATCCATCCCGATGTTGATAGTAAACCACAAGAAGTCCCGGAAATGATATGCATGCGGGTTAGATAAAATAACATGCTTTTTCCGACATTTCTTTAAAAATAAACATGCTATGATGCAAATACATTATGCATTGATCACGGTTTACTACTTCCATGAACACTAATCAAACTGCTATACCGCTCCGATGAAGAAAACCAAAATCTGGACAGAGTAACGGCTAGAAAATGCCACCAAATGATATCATAGTCACCAATGTAAAACATCGATCATCAATAGAAAATATCAAGTCACCAATGTAACATAGTCACCAATGTAACATGGTCACCATCTGCACTGTAATAATCATATCCCGCCCCCACTCACGTGGTGATTCTAGACTCAACAGATGTCCCTAATGATATGCGAGTCGACGATCCTTTATCGAGTACTTCACCGACTACACAAAGGTGTAGGGAGAGAGCACCGCCAATCGAACCTCGTCTGACTCGTACTCCATGCCTCCTCACACGCACCACGGATGCGGATTCGACATGGACATCCATCTAACCTATATGTCATCGTCGGGTAGTTGGCCTTTACCTCAAGTAACACCCACCCAAATCAAGAGATGAAACCAAAGAGCAGCAATCCGTACATGTGATATATGAAAGCGTAAATATGCCACATAGAATGCAATGCAAGCATACAAAGGATGGTGCGATAAAGAAGGTAAATAGATAAACAAATAAATAAACACCCAATAGACATGAAAATAAAAGCTAGGCTCGACTCGATCGGACCAAAGACAGTCTCCCGATCCCCCTGAAGTCGCCAATAAACAACCTACCGAACATCATCCGATAATCGATCAATGAAGTCGCCATCGAACGCTTTTTATCTCGCAAAAGGAGAAAGGCAAACGATCGCGAAAACCTAAAAGGATAAGGCACGCCTCGAGCGATAGGGGTAAGGGAATCTATTACGCCAAGGGAAGGTATTAGCACCCTACACGCCCGTAGTACTACCGGATCCACTTCTACTTTCTATCTAATGGGTGTGTTTATATCTATTTATCGCTTAATTATTATACATGTACGCTAAAAGAAGAATGCATGTGAAAGAAAGGAAAATAAAGAAAACACGGGAAAAGAAGGAAGTATTTACAAAGTTTGCTCGGTCGAGCCCCGTGACAAGATGCCTCACGATTCCCGCTGCAATGGAAAGTCGAGCGCCGTAGTTCGCTCACTTGTTTTGGTGTGTTTTGTGTTTTTACTTGTGAAAAGGTTTTAAACACAAAAAGAAAGAGAGCGCACAAAGGCGAAAAAGAGTTGGTGTTGGTTGGTTGTTTTTACCTTGAGAAAGGAGTTTAAACCATTATTAAGTGTTTTGTTTTTGAGAGAAAAAGAAGTTTTAGTTTTAATTACATGCAAAGATGCAAAAAAGAACTAGCAAAACAAAAGGAAACTAACTAGTACTAGCCCTAATGTTGTCATGCAAAGATTGGACTTATGGTTGAGGATGTAAGGGAATCTCTACCTATGTCAACATGCAAAGGATGAAAATCCTAATGTCTAGGCTCGAGAATCTATCCTAACCGAAAGAGCCCCACGGAAAGCTATCCTATATCCGCCTTGGTTGTGGAACCAAGGGATGGGGAGCAAGCGCGCTTTGACAAAAGCACGCAAACAATGCAATGCAAACAAACAAATGACACACAAGCGCAGGAAAAGGAGGAAGTCCCATAGCCTCGACAGTAACGAGCATACCGTGAGTCAACCAGGAGCCGACACATCCAATTCCTGTTGAAGAGTAAATGATGCGAGTTCTGCAAAGAATGCGAACCCCAAGAAAGCGTGGAGAGTCGAATAGGAACCTTGCCACTTTTATTGTTGACTGATAAAGGAAGCAACACGATTCGCGTGCCGAAATGACACGGACTAGAACCTGCGGGGTTCGCGTTGACCCTACCTTCCGCTTGCCCATATATCAATGACTCGATGACATGAAATATAAAAAGCGGACTTTGCTTAGTGGTACCACGCCGCGCCCTAACCACTCGACCTATGCAAGCACAAATATAAACACTTATCGAGAATTACCTCCCTATGCAGATGGAGGATTTAAAACAAACCAAACACAATTAGCACACGTAATTGCCCTAAATGGGTCTTTAAATAAACCGAGGGGTTCCCGAACATGCTCCAACCACGAAAGCCCCTTCATGCATCTCTATTCCTACTTCATGGCAAAAGAAAGTCAAAGCCCTACTTTCATGATATCTAGGAAAAGTCGTAAGAGAATGCAATAAACAGTAGCAAGTACCGAATGATATAGAATCCGGCACGCAAGCTAGCGAAATAATCCGAATACTTCAAGCAATCGCAGCCATGCAACAAAAGTAAACCGTGAGAATTGCTCAAAGCATCAATACGCGAATACGCGGTCGACACGCATCCGCAACAATGCCCGCAAGAACGGGATGATACAAGCAAAACAAGATAGGAATAGTACACGGGTGTACAAACTCAACCAAAACCCGCAAGAAAATCGATGGATATGCATGGAATGCAAATCGAGCGATAAAACCAATGTCCATAGCAAAGCGGTGAATGAACATGCGAGGAATGCGAATCGAACGATAAAACCAATACTCATATCAAGGTAATGAATGAACATGCAAGGAATGCAAATCGAATCGATAAAACCAATGCTCATATCAAAGTGATGCATGAACACGCGAGGAATGCAAATCGAATCGATAAAACCAATGCTCGTATCAAAGTAATAAATGAACATGCGAGGAATGCAAATCGGATCGATAAAACCAATGTCCATGGCAAAGTGATGAATGAACATGCAAGGAATGCAAATCGAAGTGATAATTCCAATATTCAAATACATGTGAAAATGCATGAACATGTGAGGAATGCAAATCGAAATCGATAAAACCAATGTTCAAATACATGTAAAATGCATGAACATGTGAGGAATGCAAATCGAAATGATAATTCCAATATTCAAATACATGTGAAAATGCATGAACATGTGAGGAATGCAAATCGAATCGATAAAACCAATGTTCAAATACATGTAAAATGCATGAACATGTGAGGAATGCAAATCGAAATGATAATTCCAATATTCAAATACATGTGAAAATGCATGAACATGTGAGGAATGCAAATCGAATCGATAAAACCAATGTTCAAATACATGTAAAAATGCATGAACATGTGAGGAATGCAAATCGAAATGATAATTCAAATATTCAAATACATGTGAAAATGCATGAACATGTGAGGAATGCAAATCGGATCGATAATTCCAATATTCAAATACATGTGAAAATGCATGAACATGTGAGGAATGCAAATCGAAATGATAATTCCAATATTCAAATACATGTGAAAATGCATGAACATGTGAGGAATGCAAATCGAATCGATAAAACCAATGTTCAAATACATGTGAAAATGCATGAACATGTGAGGAATGCAAATCGAAATGATAATTCCAATATTCATGTAAATGTATTATTTAGAAATGAATTAGAATTAATAAAAGATATTAATAAAAAATATTAAAAAAAAATGTCAATAATATTCTAATATCCTAAAATGTCAGAATATGTTTTTTATGGATTTTTTATGTGTCGAAATAATCGAAATCGGAATCAAAATTGATTAGGTGTTAGTATTATGGTACATGAAACAGGGGGGTGAGAAGCAGAATTCCTAAATGAATTAATCTGTGTTGTTATTGTCACTGGCCTAATGCGGAGGTGTATCAAGATTTCTTAAGCCCGGTAGTATTGCACTAAGCCCGCTTTCTTTTTGGTCTAAGTCCATATGCATTTTTTATTGTATAGTATTATATTTTTGTCCGTGATTTTATTTTTATTAAAATAATATGTCACCCTGTCACGTTATATTTTTTTATTTCATGTGGTACATGATATCAATTGGTCAGCTTATACTTAAGTTATCAGAATTTTATTTTTTTATGATAAAAAATAACATGCCACGTGTTGCAATCTGAGCGGTGAATATGGAAATCACATGATCCAATGGGTGAGGGCCACGCCTAGGGTCAAGAGCAAGGCCACCGAATCGGATGTTTTCCTCATCTTCTTCATCCCGCCGGCCGCCACGGATTTTTCTAAGATCGTAACTGAATCACGCGAAATTCATATCTTTCTGCTCGGTTTCATGTACTGATTACGGATATGGCCTCTAAATTCAATTATTCAAATGATACAGTTATGAAAAGCGACCCCGAATTCTAGATCTGGAAATTGCTCAATGCTGTCCATGTAATTTTTTGAATAGCATTCATGTTCCGGTACAAAGAAACGGCTGAAAAAGACGAAGATGCAAAGGAGATCGATGGAAATTCAGAAGTTTACCTATCGAAGATCGTCCGATGCGTCTTCGACGATGAAGAAAGACGTAGAATTCCAGAGATCTTCAACGAACGCCCAGATAATAACAAGCTTCCTTTGAATTTCTGAGAAATAAACTCAGAAGCTGTTTGAGTTTTGACGAGCCGGATGACCGTGGCACCGCGAGCAAGATAATAACAAGGATCAACGAAATATTCCGCTTCCGTAACAAGGAAGAAGATGAACCTCAAGAATCTTTCAACAAACTGTAATCAGAGAGGTAGCAGAGGGACTCCGATGGTTGTTACGATAACGGTGACACACATTCTGTTGCGGATGAGATAGTTGAAGTTTATCACGGCGGTGGAGGAAAGAAAGGAGAACGGTGATGATTGATACGGCGAGAGTGTGAAGCTTCATAAGAGAGCTACAGATTCTGTTCATGTTTGTGCAAGATAGAGGGCATGAGTGGAAGAAAGTGAAGATCGGGAAAGTTTGTTACGGCGAAGAAGTTGTTATTTTCATGAAAGAATGGTAGTTGTGGGAGAAAAGAAAGAATGGTGGAAAATTGTTAGAAGTGAGGGTTCTGTTAATGTTTGTTGTTGATTGTTAGAAAGAAATGAAGGTTGTTAGAGGTGAAGATGGATGAGAAGAAAGAGTGATGTGGTGTTAATTACTGTTAATGTGCAGTTTGTTAGCATGAAAGAATGTCATGGAGGAGGAAAATCATGAAGAAAAGTTGGTCATGGTGAAGGTTAGATGATAGAAAAAGAAAACCGTGACAGCAAGAGAGGGTGCGGAAGAGTGATGCAGAGGGTCTGTGAACGGTTTCTTTGTTGGAGTTCCGAAAAATGAATGATGGAGAAGAATAATAAGAAAAATGGTGATGGTGCCTGGAAATGGTGAGGATGTTCTATCAGTTTTGCCTTCTGTTATGGAGTTTTTAGTGAGAGTGAATGGATTGTTTTGGTTGAAAAAGAATGGAGTAAAAATGTGAGAACTTGGATTCTGTTGTTAGTTTTTGTGTGTGAAGGTGAAGAATTGGTGGAAGTGAAGAAAAAGGTTGTTGCTGTTAGTTTGTTATGAGGTGGAAAAGAAAGAGAAAGGTTGTTACTGCTGTTTGTGATAAAGCGAGCAAGAGAGTGAGTGAATTTTTTTTGTAACAGAATGGTGTGTGGAAAAACCAATGGAAGAAGAAAGATGGTTTGGTTATATTGTTACTGATGGTGAAAGATTGTTATTAATGTGTGAAAAAAAATAATAATAATGGATTGTTTATTACTGTTATGTGCCAACACTTTTCTAAACAAAATAACCATGCCGGCTGCTTTAGATGATATTATCTTAGTGTGTAGTAACCCAATCAATATAACGAGAGTGTCGACTCGAAGAACGCACTTGATAGAGCAGTATTGATGTTGAACACCCGATGAGAAATCGATCGTAAGCTCGCCGTATTTAGCTTCGAAGTCATGACGGCATGAGCTGTTTTGAATACTTGAGAATTTTCTCTAAGTGTCATGTTTAATACATCAATCTGTGTACACCACTTTGCAGCCCCATAATTCTTTCCACACTCGACCGAATGACGCAATCCCGATACTGTTGGAAAGATCAAGTGGAATAGAACAACTTTGTAGTTCGACGAAAATCCAAACAAAGCTTTTATCATCGAATAAGAAGTGTTTGAAGTTTGCACCGCGAGTGTTCGACGAAATGCTTGGCCTGGCTGGGCAAGTCTTGGTGCATGTCTTGCGGCAATTTCCAACTTCAAGCCTTCACTTACGGCGCTTCGTATCTTCCAGCTCCGACGTCCGAAACAAAAAAGTTTCTAAACGGAACTTATAGAGGACACGGCAAATTTCATTTTTCGTGTTCAGAATTTTTCCGTGCGGCAATCGGATCGACGAGAAAACAGCTCCGAACATGTGTATACCAACTGTTCGGTGAAATGCGTCTTAACCATGGCAAAAAATTGCATGTGCTGTCTTGCATTTTAACAACCTCATGTTGTCACTTACGGCGTTCCATTTCTTCCAGCTCGGACGTCCGAAACGAAAAAGTTTCTAAACGTAACTTGTAGATGGAATTACGAACTCAAACTTTTGTGTTCGGAATTTCTTCGTGCGGTGGCCGAATCATTGACGAAAACAGCCCTGAACATGTGCACAAAAATACTCGAATTTTAACGAACATAATGAGTTCTTATTTTCCGAGCTTTATAATTTCCGATCCGAGTCCCGAATGGATTTGACTTCTTCAGCAAAGTTTTAGACCGCCGTTAAATGAACAACTTTGTAGTTGAGCACTTTTTGATTTGGAGCCATGAACTATGATAAAATCGACCCTGAAGCTGTCAGCAAAAGCATAGAAACAAACACTTCAAAATATTTCGAAGTGTTGAGATTTGAGGAATGATAAACCGTAACTTCTGAGCTCTGTAATTTTTGATCCGTTTCCCGAATGGATTCGATTTCTTCAATAAAGTTGTAGATTTCCATTAAATGAACAACTTTGATGTTGAACTTAATTCGAATCGACGCCTCGAAACATGTGTAAATTGCCTCCGAAGTCGAGCGCTTGAACGTGTTAAAAACATTCAAAATTTTACTAAGTGTAAAACTTGAAAAGTTATGAACTTCAAATTTCGGAGCTGTACAACTCGAAATCCGGGAATTTTTGGAAAAATCTTCACCAGGACAAAGTCGGAGTATGAAATGCGCTCTTTCCAACGACTATCAATTCACAAACTTCTGACCACAGACGGGTAAGATACGGATGCGGCAACATGGCTCTGTGAACACAAAGTACCTTAAACTTAGAAAAAATTTCTAAGTCCAAAATTACTTAAAATGCAAGAAACCTCGTTTTCATCCGATTCTTCCGATTTTTCTCAACAAATGATCGCATTTTCTCAGATGTCGACTTTTGACCGTAATTTTGATCAAAAACTCCACTCAGTCAAACTTTGACTTTTGTTGACTTTCTGATACACGCGCTCAAATATCATTTTATCTGTTTGTTCTTGATTTTCTGATAAATTGCGTAGATCGATAAGCCAAATGCCAATGCTTCACAACTCGCGGAAGACTATAGAATCAATTCAGGTTCAAATATCCGACCACAACACACTGTAGCTTGAAATTGTAATCAGCATCCACCTGATAGACGGTCAGAATACCAAAACTTGCGAGATGATAATCAGAAGCTTCTGGACACACATCTTGTATACTAAGAGGATGCTTGAATTGACAGAACCTTAAATATTCAACTTTTGAGGAACAAACCTCTTTTTTCAGAATTGTACAGATTCATACGATTGGAAAATCTCAGACCCATGATCAATGCATGAATGATATGTATGCGATGCACCTATTAATTAAGTGTTAGCCAATTATTTATAAAAATGAAGAGGGTAAATTTTGGGGTACAACACCAGTATCTAATACCCATGATGCAGAAGTAGATAAATTAATTTCTATAACAAAAATGCCTGAATTTGAAGTCTCTACTACATTTTCTTTATCTTCCAGGTACTTTGGGCAGTTTCTTTTCCAGTGTTCGATCTTACCGCAATGGAAGCAAGTGACCTCTTTTGCTATCCCTCCACTAGGCTTCAAAGAAGGAGCGGTAGGTTTGGATTTGGAAACATCATTGCCTTTCCCTTTACCAACATACTTGGTGGGCCTTTTGTTCAGCTTCTTTCCATTACTGATCATCAGAATGGGCTTCTCTTTTGAATTCATATTATGCTCAGTAGTTCTCAACATACTTAGCAGTTCTGGAAGACTTCTGTCCAAGTCATTCATATTGAAATTCATGACAAATTGACTGAAGCTGTCTGGCAATGATTGCAAGATTAGATCAGTCGCAAGTTCCTTTCCAAGTGGAAACCCGAATCTTTCAAGGTTCTCCACATACCCAATCATTTTGAGTACATAGGGACATACTGGGGTTCCCTCAGCTAACTTGCTATTAAAAAGGGCCTTTGAAACATGAAACCTTTCATTCTTTGCCCCCTATTGATAGAGAATTTCTAGATGTCCGATCATATCGAACGCTGCCATGTTCTCATGTTGCTTTTGCAACTCTGAGTTCATGGTGGCAAGCATGAGGCAAGAGGTTTCATTGGTGTCATCGAGATGCTTCTTATAAGCGTCCCTTTCAGCCTTAGGTGCAAAACTGGGAGGTTCCTCAGGAACATGTGTCTCTAAGACATACATCCTTTTGTCATGCTTGAGGACAATCCTTATATTTCAGTGCCAATCCAAAAAAAATTTCCCAGACAATTTTTCCTTATCAAGGATTGATCGCAAAATATTGTTAGATGATGTGTTTTGAGTCATGGTAATCTACATAAAAGATATGAAAAATATTAGTATCATTAAAACAACATATTTAATTAGGCCTTTAATTAAATATGCTCCCACTATTTTACTCAAACCAAATGACCCTCACCATTTGATTAGGAAAATCTCGTTGGAAGATTTTCTAGTGGGTCGAGATCCATATTTCACTTCGTTTTAAGTCAGTGTTAGGATGATTACACAAAACTCGGTTATTTAGGTAGGAACTCCTTCCAATTGTATCCAATACAATTCTCTAATATCTCAGTTGGGAGAATAACTCCTTATTCTAATCCATCATATGGATCATTCTCAACTCATGCTTCTAAACGCATATAATCTTATTATAATTTGTTTAGTTAAGTTTGACCCAAAGTTTTAGCAATTGGATATTACTTTTATCCCATCGCACCTTACCAATATAGAACATGCACCTCGCGTTAGGAGAAACCTACATTGTTCAATACTAGTCTTAGTGAGTGCTAAAACATGGAAAACATAAACTTAAAATTCATTTTGAGGGAATTTGTTATTAGTTTGATCTCACCGGCTTAACATGCAAATCTTCACTCTCATGCATTAACATACAAAGACATGCATCAACATTCATATACAAAGATACAATTATGGCCCCTAGCAAACTTTTTCTCTCAAGTCAATGAGAGAACCTAAGCTAAACCTAATAACGATCTAAACTTCTCCAAGCAAGATCTCAAAGGTTATCCTCCTTTGACATTATATTCTTCTATTTCTTCATAATATTACATTAAATAAAAGAATACTCGTTTTACATAGGAGGGAGTGATATGAGAAAAGAAGTTACATCAAGAGATTTAAGAGGAAGGCACGACACGCAAGTCGTATTTTAAAATCCCAAAAACAAAACAAAAGAATCTAAGGCCATAACTGTTCACCACAAGAAAAATAATAAAACACCTTTTATTATTATTAATTTAAATTCTGTTAATTAAATAAATTAAATTAAATTTCGGCGATTAATCATGTAACACCCCTTCTA
The DNA here is from genome assembly GCA_021764765.1 of Vicia sativa. Taxonomy (NCBI): domain Eukaryota; kingdom Viridiplantae; phylum Streptophyta; class Magnoliopsida; order Fabales; family Fabaceae; genus Vicia; species Vicia sativa. The sequence goes on along the minus strand of CM038793.1, from coordinate 142,597,815 downwards.
ATTACCCGCGTTTTATAATTGAATTATCAGAGTATTTATTACATATCAAGAGGCATCACAATTTTTAATATAATTCAAAATTATAACCAAACAGATGTCATGCTTTCACTGAAGGAATTCATTAAATAAATAAACCAAAACTTATGTTTAACAGCGGAAATGAAACATAACAACTCCTGAATACGTCGTTCATAAATATTCCAGGATGATAAACTAAAACATTAATCAAAACTAATATTTAATATCCAAAATGAATCTCAATCAAACGTTTCCCCAGTGTTACATCTACCAGAGCACGACACTGACACGCGGATTAACTAATGACTCGACTCTAGAAGCTATCCTCACTGATTTCCAAGCAGCTAATCACTTCAAATCTGAAATCATTAAAGTAAGGGTGATATTTCTATTCAATATAAAATGCATTATACGTTTTTAAATACAACAGAATAATTCGATGCGTTAGTCCATTATCAAAACACATTCATAGTTCAATTCACAAAAGCATTGTACACAATTCATTATGCAAGTAAACAATCACTGGAAATTGCAACACTGGAAACCATCCTAGCATGTTACAATCCCATATGCAATGCAGACTCTATGCATGTGGTATCAAACGTGAACCGAGTTCACCCTATGTTCCATCACACTTGGAAACAGCAGAAATCCATGATTCGCCCATAACACCGGGTCAAGAATCTAGCCTCAGTACCTCAAATCCTGGTAAGTCTATTGGCTCTGCAAGTTCACTTTTGCACAATGGGAATGAACCAATTAACAATGCTTATGCATGCGTCATAAAAGCATGCAACATCAATTCACAGATTATGATATCACATAATTCACATAATTCACATAATGCCAATCACCAACGTATTCTATTCCATCACAATGATTATCAAAATACAACATGGTAAGCATTATCCCTCACTCAATAATTAAGACAATCCAAATCCTATCCCTGTTGTCCTTAAACGATTAACCTTTCAAAAATCGGAAACTCGACTCTTTTTAAAATAATTTTCACAAATAATATTATTCTCTTTTTAAAAGATAGTATTTTTAATTTAAGAAATAATGCCGAAAACGGCACCCAAATCGGAGTTACGGTTTAGAAAATATGAATTTTTGAAGTTTTAAGTATTTTGAAAAATTACACAGTGGAACCCGGTTCCTACCCTGGTACAACCCGGTACCCACTTTTTGAAAAAGTCACGCCCCTGGAATTTTGTATAGGAACCCATTTCCTACCCTACTAGGAACCGGTTCCCACGTACAAAAATGCCCAGTTTTTGAAAATTTACACTGGGAACCCGGTTCCTCCCCACAGGGAACCGGTTCCCACGACCTGCAGAATCATTTTCTGCTATTTTGACAGCATTTAGGCATTTCTCATCACTTCCAATCATTTCCATATAACTTATAACATTAGAAAAACCAGTTTACGACCTTTATACGTCAACACAACATCATATATCATTGTTTCATCATTCCTATCAATTATTCGACACACTAATGGTCTTAAATCCTATAATCCGACACAAATTAGGGTTTAATCCTACAAACCTATAAATCACCTAAATCAAATTTCTTAACATACTGTTTACAGTGATTTCTAGTAAACAACCGCTAGTCTTCCAATTTTTACTAATTACTATTGGTTACTTACAGGATCGACTAGATTGATCCTAGGACACATGTGTCATAATAGATTCTTATGTTCAAATCCATGATCTCACGTAATTCTTTAAAGAACTTCTCTAAAATTTACTATGGAAATATACTGACTGCGTAAATAAAGACTTCGAATTTAAACTTGACTGTTGATAATTGAATGTAAGGATAAAGATTCTTTAAAAGGTAAAAGTTTCTGGGAAGTAAAATGCTTTGAACGAAGAGATAAAAGTAAAGTGCAGTTTCTGAAGAAATAAGTGTTTAAAGGCAACTAAAATAAGGACAATGAAAGGGAATCGAAAGGCTTTAAGAGTAAAAGTGCAGTAAACTGGAAATAAATATAAACAAACTTGTATTGAAATTGTAAAAGGTCATGATGTTCATAACGTACATGATATCTCCTTTACTCGTTTCCCTTCAGTTACGATAGTTTGAGTGTTTGAGAATTTTAAGTACATAAAACGAACACACCAAAAATCTAACATAAAACACCTATTTATAGTGAATCGACCCTAACGGTCCTACTTTAACATTGCGCCACGTCTGAGACATGCAAACCTCCTTCGTTCACTGGCTTCCACGCGTCCTTCAAAATGGCGCTCTTTATTCAAAATTCGAATCCTCAGTCTTATTTGAAATTCGAATTCTAAAATCATTTGAATTTCGATTTAATCCTTTGTTTGGACCGTTCCAATGCTGACATATTTACCAAAGGAATTTCCTCATATTTTAAACACTAAGGATTTCTTAATCGAAATATCACCTATCACTGGCAATCGAAGAATCCCTTTTTTTATAACAAAAAGGTCTTATATTTATCCACCAATAATTAATATTGACTTCTTTTTCATGTGGATGTGAAATATTTTATTCACTTCTGCCAATTTACCTATTCGAAATTGCCAGCTAACAAATTGCCCCTCAAGAACATTTATTTCGATGGATATAAAGAAATATTTGTTCTTGAATGTCCCATGCAATTTCGATACAGTAATGATCATTACACTATATATGACGTCAGAGTAGGTATCCAACTTTCTGCAAATGTCTAATCAGCACACCTAAACGTGCTATCATAGCAGTTTAATGCTAATAATTAGTAACAACACATCACTTCCCAAGTGACAACACGTCATTTCCTAGGAAGTTGAAAAATTCACCTTTTTCTTCTTTCAATGAAATAGTTACACGTGCCCCACTTTTTCCAAAGGTCAAAAACTTTCCTAACCGTTGGAGAAGCTATAAAAACACTTCATCTTCTTCATTTTGAACTTTTCCAAAACCCTCTAAGTTTTCAAACAACCCAGATTTTACACTCTCAGTTTTTAAATAAACCAGATTCTCACTATCAGAAAAACTTTTCATCTTCAACTATGTCTTCTTCAACAATGCCAGCCTCCATCTCCAAGAAATCTGGGAAGTCAAAACAAATTGTTGATTCCACCATTAAACCGGCGAGCAAGATCATCAATCTGGACAACCATGAGTTTATTTCAACTCCTAAACTTACCCCAGAGCAGAAAGCTATCTACGCTTCCCAGGTAATCATTCCTACTACTGTCTCTGATAAAACCCTAGGGGTCATGGGTCTTTTGATATCTATAGAGCGACTAGAGGAAACCAAGGGATTCTTTCCCGCTTATTTTCAAACAAAACCCATCATTAACAAATCTGTACCGTCAACACCTAAAAACAATGAATCTGCTGTTAAATTACCCAAAACCCTAGAAGAAACTAGTGAGGGTATAACAACAACACTTAAAAGAGATCCCTTTAACATGGATTACGTTACTGTAAACTTCAAACCCTTTCGTTCATGCCCCACATCTGATCAATTGTATCAAGATTGGCTTTCCAAGATTGAGAACAAAAAAACCCAGGAATGGGAAAACCTAGGTATCCTTAACCTGATTCGAATGTCGAAATTAGGTTTTAGCTATAGCCACCCTTTTCTATTAGCCTCTTTGTACTTCTGGGATAGTACCTATAATACTTTCTATCTCCCTTGTGGGATGTTGACTCCTACTTTGTTTGATATAGCTGCTATTACTGGGCTCTCCCCTATTGGAGAGACTTTCGATCCTAATGAGGATGCAGAAAACCTCATCGATTTCGATGTCAAACATGCCAGTTTTTCAAAATACATTGCCTTCTACCACTCAGCCGAAGAGGAGATTTCGGAAGTCGAACACATAGCATTTCTGGCGCTATGGTTGTCAAAATACGTGTTCTGCAGCAAATCACTACAAGTGGCAAGCAGATTCATTACCTTGGCAAATCAGCAGCATCACGGTCGAAGAGTCTGCATCAGCGAGCTACTGCTGTCCAGCTTGTATGAAAGCATATGTGCTGCTGTGTTGAACTGAAAACCTATAAAGCTGGCACCAATCTTCTTCTTGCTGCGCCTTTTTGGTTATTGCAACTCTGGCTGAACACCACTTTCGAACCGTCTCTATCAACTTCTGGGATAATTAATGAAGAACACCTTGATGTTGCGAATCGCAGCATTGAGGGAACCAGATTACTGAAGCTAACTCCCAATGATGAAAGAGAGAACTTCAAAACAAGCTTTGTCCATTATATGATGATTTTTTCAAAGAGACACCAGTTTGACTCTTCGATGGCCCCTTTTGCCATTCGAAATTGTGGACCATCTTGGTTCACCATGCCTTTGGAGCAGGCTATTTTGGAAAAAACTATAAGGGACATCTGAAGTGCCTTTCTAACCCCCAAGCTAATCACTTCAAGAATTACCCCTGTCAGAAGTCAGGCACATATCCTTGCTTATCAGCCCAATTTTGTGGCTCGACGGTTTGGTTTATGTCAAATTCTACCTGAACCTCTTTTTGACAGAAAAAGAGAAATATGCTTGGCAGGGGTGCCTTACCCTTTCAAGGAGATCGAAGTTAGACAAAAACAACATGAGGATTTTGCTGATTTTACATTAGTTTACTTTACTCCCTCTTTCTACAAAACGAAAGATTTTTACACTTGGTGGACGAACTATTATTCAAATAATATGTTTGGCACCATCGAAATCCAACAACAATTGACAGCATCTTTTTCCCTTGTGCAGGAAAACCTCAAAAAAGGTAGACTCACTCACGTCAAGGAAATCCGAGCTTCTCAAAAATACTTTGAAATTGTATATAATCCTATGGATATGCATCGAACTGTTTGTGATGCAGCAAAAACTTTGAAAGAAAAATTTGAAAAACAAATTTCAAAGATTCGATGTCCTCCTTATGTAAAACCTGAAGATAGGTATTGGTGGGCTTTTAAACATCAACCACCTAAATTTCCAAACTTACCTACTTCAGAGCTGGCTTTGGCCTTTTTTCCCCCATACCCTGTGTGGTTGTATTTTAGGGAGATTTTTCGCAACTGCGAAAATGATGCCAAAAAACCTGCCCAGAGGGTAACGTGGGAAAAACATGATTTATACAATTTCAGAGGGCACCTTCGCTACGACTTGTCAGCCATGTCTGTTAAATCTCGAGAAGGCGAAGGTGCGAAACTGAAAACAAATCGAAGTTCCCTTATATATTTTTACTTTGTTTTATCTTAATTGTTTCACAATTCTTTTCAGCTGTTGATTTAAAGTCCTTGAAGAAAGAAAAGGTTGTGCCTAAAGTAGGCTCAACTTCAACTTCGAAAGCAACAACCACCACCACTGAAAACCCTCCTGCTGAAGTAGATAATACTTTGAAGAAGAAGAAGAAAAAGGTAATACCTCACTTACCTCTTTATTGTTGTCGAAACTACTTTTAAATTGATTAATCATCTTCGTCATATTTTTAGGCAAGTGGCTTGCCCCCCAAGTCTCCCAAAAAACGAAAGCATGATGAAGCTCAACCAGAAGATGAAACGGAGAAGGACGAAGATGTTTCGCCTCTCAAGAGAAAGAAGAAGAAGAAGACCACACAATCTGGTGAAACTTCTCAAACTATCAATCCTATTAGCAGTGACATTCCTGCAACTGCTCCCGTGTCAAAATCCAAATCTAAAGGCCCTTCGAAATCTCCATCTTCGAAGGATGTAGTTTCAGAGCATATTGGCAGTAACGCAACTTCTGATGGGCAGAAGGTAAATTTTACTTCGATGCTTTTCCTTGATAATTTACATAACATTCTTGTATGCTAACTCCTGATTTTTGATGCAGAGTACTCCTTCTGCTCCTGTTAATCCTCCTAACATCCAAGATCAAAATCCTACAGCTTCTCCTCAACCAGAAGGCTCCAACGAGAATGTTTTGAACAAAGGTTCATCTACTGCAGCTACCCCTGTGGGGACTGTCGAAGCCTTAGATCAACAAGCAACTTCGCCTCCATTGGTTAAAGTCTTAGATCAACAGGAAACCTCTCCCGCATTGGCAAAGGAACTTGAGGCTGATGAACCACATACACGGATCGAAATTCCTGTCATCAACATCCCCAGTGACTCTTCTCCAAAAAAGGTACATTTTGCTGATCAATCTGAAGAAGAGAGCGACACAAATACTGTGAGCCATTACTTTGCAGATGGTGCTGAAGATGAGGGGATGCAAGAAGATGAAAATGAGGAGGTGCAAGTAGAAGTTGAGGATGATGGGATGGAGGTAGAAGCAGAAATTCCTGTTCCTGTTGGAACTGTTTTTACCAAACCAGCCCCTCCAGTTTTATCTGAAGAACAAAAAGAGGAGATGAAGAAAAACAATCCCCTAAAGTACCTCAAATTGATGTTAGCTCAACGGGGTCCCTCTTCGAACAAAACTCAATCTAGAGATTCAAGCCAATCGAAAGAGGATGTCCCTCTTACTTCTCTTGACCAACTTCTTCAAGAAGTTAACAAAACTATCCTTCAGGCTGATCTCTTCACCATCTTACAAGATAATCCTGGGGCCTATTTTTCGATGAAGAATTTTCTGTCGCAAATAGACCTCAGTATTTTCCCATCTGACGTGGCTGAGACTATTTATGATCTGCAACTCTTGCTTGATGAAGTCAACACTGCATATATCAGGAAACATGGTATCGAAGCTAAAATTCGAACCAAGCAAGAAGCTCTATCCGAAGCGTATGGCCAGACTTCAAAGCTTACTGAACAAGCAGAAGCTTTAGAGCTTGCAAAAAACCAAGCCAAAAATAGGCATGAAATTCTGGATCGATCTATCTGAAGCAACTCGTTTTTCAAAAATCATTTTAATTTTCAAAAACAACAGTGAAATCGCCACCTAATTTTATTTGTTCTAGAAAGAACGGGGAAATATAGATAAAACCCACGAAATAAAAGGATAAGACGGTCTACGAAATTAAGAGATATAGGTTCGGGAGTTGGTTATGCAAGGGGAAGGTATTAGCACCCCTTACATCCATCGTACTCGATGGTACCCATTTAGTTCAAAGTGTGGTTGTGTGTCATTGTGAAAATTTTACGATCTTCTAAGTTTGAAATGAGAAAGAAAGGGAGAAGAAATGTTTTTATTATTTTTGAGTTTGACACGGTTTTGAAACCGCGGCTACGTATTCCCTCGCAATGGGAAAGTCAAAACTCCGTAGTTCTTCTAGAAAATGATTGTTTGTTGGTTGATTTTAAATGAAAAGACAAGTCGTCATTTTTAAAGGAGAAGACTCGTCTAACGTCCACAAGGTGTGATAAAGAATAAAGGACTACGCACCAACGTGAGGGAGGGTTTGAGAACACCTCTAGTACTCAAGTGGAGAAGTCGAAAACCTTGGGAATAGAGGAAGAAGCATCTCAATTATAAATGAATCATGTCTAATCTTGAAAAGGGTTTAAAGGTAAAAGGTGCTTGGACGCACAAAAGAAGTTTGAGTGAGTTGAAATTGATTTTAAATTGTGGATGACAAGTACCAAAACGTTGGGCTATCCTCTAACGATTCAATACTCGAGATTGGTGATTGAGGTCAACTGATCATCTCTCATCCAAAATCTTTATTATGAAAGGAGTGAGGTGAAACAAAGTTCACTTTTATTAAGTGTATGGAATAAAGTATTTAAGTCATTGGGCTATCCTCTAATGGCCAAATACTTTACATTTTAATTAAATCGTCGGGCTATCCTCTAACAATTTAATTAAATACCATAGCACTATGTTTTTTTTTTTGTGGTAAAAATTCATTTTTTAAAATAACTCGACATTGGATCGAGGTTTGAGAAGAAGACTCGACGTTGGGTCAAATTTTATTAAAAGTGTTTTAAATGCTTGGTGAATGGAGAAAGAATAGGATCGAGATAATTGTAAATAACAAATAAAATCGACAAAGCCCATACAAGGTGGCCAACCTAAGTATAAAATAATTAAATTACATGTGTACTAGCAAAGTGGGCTAGTCTACTATAACGACTAATTGGAACAATTAATCGAAATAGGCTCACTGTAAGAAGGCCCAGGATCAAGCGTACATGTGTGCATGTGTGGTCACCGCGGCGCTTCTTAGCTTTGTCGACTTACAGGTTTAAAAATGATTTACAAATATTAGTTTTAAAAAGATTTTTTTAGTTTTGTGTAAGTGACAGTTAAATTAAAATAAAATAAATGTGCACTAGATAATTATTACAAGAATTGTTTTTGGGAGAGGGATACATGAATTATAAATGGGGATTAAACGGTAAAATAAAATAGAAAGCGGTAAATTATTTACAACGCAACAAGGGGATTGGGATACATTATTTCGAATGGGGATAAATTAAATTAAAGAAGAAAACAGTAAATTGATTATGTTAAAAGCATACAAACAGAAATTAAATATGGTAAAACTTAAATATCGATTATTGTATCATTTATATTTTAAAAGATTAATTAGAATAAACTATAGAAATTAATTCTAAGAAATTAAAAATAATATGTATATAGTATATATTTACAATACTAAATATAAGAAATAAAAATAATATGTATAAATATATTTACAGTATAAAATAAAAAATAAAAATACTAAATATGTTGTATGTTGTATGTACATTACTAAATATTAAGTATAAATAAAAACAATAATATGGATATGCTAATGAACAAGAATGAATGCTAATTGAAAGTGATTGTTTCGAATAATCCTTGAATGTCTACACAAACAATAAACCCGTTAGTAGCATGAGTGGGATAAAATAAACATGAAATTGCAATAAATCGAAAAAGGGTTAGTAAACAAAGTATGAAATTGAAATGCAATTAAATGAATGTTCATGGATAAGCAACCAATTGTAATTGAAACCAAAGAAAACATGAACAAGTTATTATTTACAAAGTCGAAACATGGAGAATTGACTTCAAAATTAAATTATAATCGAATGAAACAAGTACGGGCAGCAAGCAACTATGCATATTTAATCGATTATTTAAGATAAAATGAAAAGACATGTTGTCCCAACGGTTTCTCGGTTAAATCTTACGCGAATAGACGCGTCATCGATATTAAACCATCATCAAAAGCCAAAGCTACCTAGAGATCACTCATCACAAATTTCATTGAACATAAGCGAGAATAACACAATAAATATCCCAATAATTTCTCGGTTTGATTTTTACACGAATGACGCGGTTAATCAATAAACCATCATCGAAACTATTCTTGAATATTATTCAAACAAAAAAAACTACAATCGAAATTAAAATGAAAATAACATAAAACATGGTGTTCTAACATGTTCCTCGGCTAGATTTGCACACGGATTTACACGGCATCATCATTTAGCCTTCATCGAAACAACACTAATATTACTTTACTCACAATCCCAATTCAAATTGAAATAAGACATAGTAACACGGTTAGAACTCTAGTTGAGAATAGTGATAAAAATGATGTTATGACAAATATTAAAATTGCCTCAAAGGACACAACAACAAAGCTGCCCCGTAGTTTCTCGGCTAGGTTCCTCGCGAATAAACGCAATATTACCATTTAGCCTTCATCGAAACTACAGTGTGATTCTTATCACCAATTCAAAAGAAAACAAACTAAACATGGCTGCCCATGATGGTTTCTCGGCCATATCTTTCACGAATAACGCGATATAAATGTCAAGCCATCATCGAAACCATCTATTCACAAAACTACAATTTGCAGCATTATTCGAGCTATATCACACATGGACAGCAACATTATAACGCGTTGAATCAGAAACAAAGTGCTTTTTAAGACGATTTTTCAGAAGCATGACAATTAAAAAACAAGCTATCTTCATAGATTTCAATGCAAAAACTCAAGAACCAGACCATAGTATCTAACCCGTTCAACACGCATATCATACACACTGTGACCATTCCAATAATCAAATCTAACAAAACCACACAGTATCGAAGCAAAACTTGACACAACCAGCATAAGTTTTATTAAAAATTAACCTTGGACAACATAGTAGGTATCCACAACAAGACTTTATCATTCATTTTAAACTTAATGCAAGATCAACAATCCGGAAAACTATATCAAACTCAAACTTATTCCACGGAAAAAAGGCAGTGTATCTCTAATCTCAGAAAAAAGATAACATGAACACAAATATTTCCTTCAACAATCCAAAGCATTTTAGGCAGCACAACACACAGGCTAAAGGTGGAATTAAACTTACAGAATAAAGCTGAGAATTGATGAGTCGATGACGCCGCAAAAATTAAACAGAACGGTGATGAGTTGGCCTGCTTGCGGATGTTTAACAGAACGCGTTTCTGGTGACGATTTGAAGTTGAGCGACGGAGAACGGATCTGGAATTGACAGAGGGATGCGATGTTTCCGGACGGAAGTTAAGGAGAGTCCCGCGGTGTGTCTGTTCCGGCAGGGAGAAACGGAGGAAGGAGAACAGAGGACGGCTGGGTTTACGAAGTGAGCTGAAGGTTGGGGTTTCACGATGAAGAAAGCTGCGGTGAGGAATGGAGTATGTAACGGTGTGGCTGGGCGATTGAAGGTTGTGGTGGTGACGGTGATGTTTGAAGTTACGGCAGGAGACGGAAGCGAGAACAGGGGTATTACGGCGGAGTTGTGGAAAGAACAAAAACAGTGGGGTTTGAAGGTTTACTGTGAGAGATAGTGTTGGAGAGGAGCTGAAGGTGGGTTACGGTGGAGGATTGCGGTCAGAATATGGGTGTTGAGGGTTCGGTGAAGATGATGGAGGAACGGTGGATTCGGTGATAGAGGAAACAGAAGGAGATTATGGTGAAGGAGGGAACGACAGGAGGGTTGGCCGAAGATATGGAGGTTAGAGGTGAGAGCAGCGGTTGGTGTTGGTGGAGATTGAACGAAGGAGAGAGTGAACAAGGATGGAGGGAGTATGGTGTGAAGATGAGAGCGTGATTTCAAGAAACAAGAGAGTTTTCTTTTTATAATTTTGGTTTTTGTTTTGTTATCCGTTGCCTCCGTATGTTGTTTTTTCAAATTGGTCCCCTCGCTCATTATAATCTAACATATATATACACATAAATTTAGGTTAAGACAAAATTTTAAAAATACCAAAAATGCCCTCTCATGGTTAAATGGGCCACAAAATTGGATTGGGTAAAAAATGACAAGCTCAAAAGTATTTTTGTTTGATTTTTTTGAGATAAAAAATGGACACCTAAAATTGTCAAAAATGGTCAAAGTTCGGACAATAAATTATCCGAAAAAATAAAATGAGTAAATTAAAATAAATTACGAGTCTTGTAAATTAAAGAAAAATTATTGAAATTGTTAAAATCGAAATAAAATGATGATAAAGAATACCCGACTTTTAAAAAACTAAAAGTTAAAAACGAGTCTTCAAACTTTATCGAAAAATTACGGAGAGCACATTTTTACGATCTACACAACACGTAGATTCATAAAGCAGTGAGTAAAAGATGAAAACTTGAAATATTTTCCCCGCTAATTTTCGCACAGTATCGAATTGCTTTTAACAGTCTGTTTATAAAATCGAAACATCGATATCATCGACATATAAATAAATTAAAATAATGCAATAAACAGGCAGAGAGGTAAAAATAAATGAACTAAAATAACAGGTATTTTACAATTATAAAACGATGCAAATATCGATTTAAACTGATTTTTGGTCAATTTAAATACGACGTAATGATGCACATGCAATGTGTGAATGACTGTTTTTTTTTTAATTTTAAATACAATGCAAGTAGAAAAATAGCAGGGTAAAATTTGGGGTGCAACACTATCTTTTTTTGGGAATCTCAGATCGAAGAGCTCAAACAGAAGATTGAGGATGCAAAAAATGAGCAAACAACTTTGAAAACAACTTTGAAGTCTGTTGATGATCAAGGGCTTGCAGATCTAGTCACCCAAAGTCTTAAACAAATGGAGGTGGCTGAAGGGATAGACCAAGAGATTAAAGAGCTCGAAGGCATCAGAAATGCGAATCAATGTAGAATCAACTTATGTAAAAACAAACTCTCTAGGTTGAGACGAGATGCTCCTTTTACTTCTTGGAAATGTTAAAGATTCTTTTTATGTATTCCTGTAATTCGAACATGACTATTTTTTGGTATTTATGTAATACTTTCTCTTGGCTCTATTTATCTTAGTATCTTAATTATTCTGAAGTAATTCGAATCTCTTGCAAGTATGGTTTATACCTTTTTAAGTATTTCCCATTTACTTTTAAGATTCTTCTATCTTCTGCTAATTCCTCTATTTCATAAGCACTATTCAAAAATGTTCTCAAAACACGAAAAGGTCCCTCCCAATGGGGGTGACCATTTACCTAAGAATCTGTTCTTTTTATCCATAGGTAAAATGACTTTCCATACCAGATCGTTAGTTGAGAATACCTTGTTTTTAACTCTTTTATTATATGCTCTAGCTACTCTCTCTTTCTGTCTTCTTATAACTTCCAACGCATGTAACCTATCTTCATCTACATCTACTAACTCATTCATCATCATTTCCCAATATTGGTCAACTGGTATTTCGTTTTGTCTTTGGATTCTGACTGATTGTAGATGTATTTCAACTGGTAACACCGCGTCATGTCCAAATGTTAGTCGAAGCGGAGTAGTATTCGTTGCCTCTTTAGGAGATGTTCGACACGCCCATAGAGCTTGGTCCAGGGTTTTATGCCATTTTTTTGGTTTTTGACCTACATGCTTCTTTATCAAACCTATTATGACTTTGTTGGCTGCTTCTACTTGACCATTTGCTTGGGCATAATAAGGTGTTGATGTAAGCAACTTAAATCCCATTTCTTGTGCGAAATCTTGCATTTTTCGTCCTGTGAAAACTGAACCTTGATCTGTTGTGATACTTTCTGGTATCCCAAACCTGTAAACTATTTGCTTCTGGATAAATTCTATAATAGCTTCTTGGTCCACATTCACCAAAGAAATTGCTTCGACCCATTTTGTGAAATAGTCTATTCCCACAAGAATATATTTCTGTCCATTAGATGATGTTGGTCGAATTTCACCAATTAAATCTAATGCCCATCCTCTAAAAGGCCAAGGCTTAACAATCGAATGTAATTCGCTTGCTGGAGCATGTTGAATACCAGCATGAATTTGGCATTCTTCACAACGTTTGGCAAATTCTATGCCGTCTTTGAGCATAGTGGGCCAATACATTCCATATCTGAACAAAAGCCACTTCATTTTGTGACCTGCCTGATGTGCCCCACATGCCCCACTGTGCACACTGGACAAGACTAGATATGCTTCGTTCTCCCCTAAACATTTGAGTAATAGTCCCTCTGGGATTTTCTTAAACAATTAATTTCCTATTAACACATAAGATAATGCTCTGTATTTGACTTTTCTCTCTGTATTCACTGAAGGATCTCTCAAATAATTTACTATGGGATTCCGCCAATCCGTGTCTACTAGAGCATCTATGCTTAATACCTCGAATTCTTCCTGGCCTGCATAACCCAATTTCGAATTCTCTAAGTCTAATGGTGATAACTTAGTAGCCATTATTCTACCTCTTGTTTCTACGAGGTACTGGAGTTTTTCTTTTGATATCCTATATCCTGAAGCTATTTGAGCCAAGTCATTTGCTTCCTGATTATCAACTCTAGGAATATGTTTTAAATCCACATATTCAAATGTCTTGATTAATCTATTAGCAAAAATACATGATCAAATTTTCTTTAATACACTTGTATTCTTTAGTTATTTGTTTAATGACTAACTCTGAGTCTCCTTTAATTTCGACTCTGGTTGCCCCCAATTCCAACAAAGCTTCAAGTCCAGCAATCAATGCTTCATACTCAGCTTCATTGTTCGAACAAAGAGGGCCTTCCTACTTGTACTTGAACTTTGTTGGAATTCCTTCAGGCGAAATAATACATACTCCAACACCACTTCCATTTTTATGTGTTGATCCATCCAAATATAGTTTCCATGGCTGGATCTCAACATAATCTAATGCGAAGTCCTCATTCACGGAGTGGTCAACAATGAAATCTGAAACAACCTGTCCTTTCATAGCCTGTAAAGGCTTGAAGGCCAAATTATATTCAGTGAGCGCTAAAGCCCACTTACCAATCCTGCTGTGCATGATTGGTTTCGACAACATGTGTTTAATAACATCAAAGTGAGATGAAACATAGACATCAACAGGTTTAATATAATACTTGAGTTTTGTACAAGAGAAATATAGGCAAAGACATAGTTTTTCTATACTATTGTACCTAGTCTCTACTTTATTTAAGACCCTACTAATATAATAGATGGCTCTTTCAATGCCATCTTCGTTTTCTTGGGCCAACATACTACCTATAGTTACATTAGAGGCAGAAATGTATAGTCGCATTGGCTTATCTTTAGAAGGGGGTGCTAGGATCGGAGGGTGCATCAAGTAAGTCTTGATCTTTTCGAATACCTCTTGATGTTGTTCCGTCCATTCGAACTTCCCTTGATTTATACGCAGCAATGGAGAGAAAGCTTGAGTTCGTCCACTCAAATTAGATATAAATCTCCTCAAAAAGTTGATTTTACCCAAGAGTGATTGCAACTCTTTCTTTGTAGAAGGAGGCTTTGTCTCCATAATGGCCTTCGTTTTATTCAAGTTGATTTCGATTCCCTTCTTGTGGACCACGAAGCCAAGGAAATTCCCAGCCTGCACAAAGAAAGCACACTTAAGAGGATTCATTTTCAAGCCATGTTTCCTCATTCTCTCGAATGATTGGCTCAAGTGATTTAAATGATCCTCATCAGAAACAGATTTGACCACTATGTCATCTATATAAATCTGCATAAATGACTCAATGAAATCATGAAAATAGTGTTCATTGCTCTTGGTATGTTGCCCCAGCATTTTTTAAACCAAAGGGCATTACTACCCATTCATAGGTGCCTAAAGCGCCTGGGCATCGAAATGCTGTTTTGGGAACATCATCCTCAACAATGAAAATCTGATTATATCCAGAATAACCATCTAGCATACTCAGGTATTCATAGCGCAGCAGAATCAATTAACATTTCTGCTATAGGCATAGAGTATTCATCTTTTGGGGTGGCAGTATTTAAATCCCTAAAGTCTATGCAAATACGTAAAGAACCATTTTTCTTAATAACAGGTACAATATTAGCAAGCCATTCAACGTACCTTGTGGTCCTGATAAACTTGCAACGGAGTAATCTTTCTATCTCTGCCTTTATCTTCGAAAAGATGGCTGGTGCGAATCTTCTAGGCGTCTTCTTGATGGGCTTCTTGCCATCCTTGATCGGAAGCCTATGTTCCACCAGTTCCCTTTTTAAACCAGGCATTTCGTCGTAGTCCTAGGCGAAACAATCTTTATTTGCTTTAAGCATTTCGATTACCCTGTGTTTCAAACTGGGACTGAGTTTCGCACTAATGTACGTCACTCTCTTTTCGACTCCATCCCCAATATTAACTCCCTCCAAAGGGTCTTGAGCCAACATTTTAGCACTTGTTGATTCTGGATCCTTTTCGAACCCTAAGGGCTCTTGATCATAGATAGCGTCTAGCCGTTGATCCATTGGTGTGGAAGTTTGTCCATCATTGGGTGGGGTTAAATAATTGCCCTCAGGACTTGCTATTTCTGTTTTGTTTTTTGCTTTTGTACCTATGGCTTTAACAGCCATGTTTTGTATTTCGGCTTCGAGAGCCGTCTTTCTCTTATTCTCACCGATAGGCGAAATCTTCCGATAGTAATTGATTCACCATAATAACCTTCGCTCCCACTGGCCGATCGTCAAGTCTCGCCTCTTCCTCAACTTCTTGTCCATCCCACATCAGTTCCCTATCCCATTAAAACCCATTGGGACGAAGGGTTAGAGAATAATAGGCATTTTCATTTGGTTCGAAGTATTCCTCAGGTGGGTTGCATGGCCCAATGTTGGCCATGTTGTGGTCGAAATTTCTCTTGTCAACATGATTAATCTCTGTCATATAATAACTCTGATCAGCTTCTATATTTTCAACTATTCCATCATCTCTCCATAATACCAATCTTTGATGCATTGAAGAAGGCACAACCCCAATTTCGTGGATTCATTCTCTGCCAAGTAGCAAATTATAGTTGGCCTTTGCAACTATAACCATGAACATGGTTGGTCTGGTAAGGGAACCAACTGTTAGATTCACCTGTATCACCCCTAGTGTCTTACCAACTTTACCTTCATAATTTGAGAGCACCATGTTATGAGGTCGAATGTCTGAATCCTGCATCCCTATCCTTTTCAGCATGAATCTGGGCATTAGGTTAACAGCAGCTCCTCCGTCAACTAGTACTTTGTTCACCCCATGTTGCTCTACTTTAGCCCTAATAAACAAGGGTTTTAGGTGATTCTTCATTCCTTCGTCTGGTCTTTCGAAGAAGGCATTTTGCTCTTCGACTGCTCCGTTATTCATTACGTAGTAACACACTGGCCTATGTTTGGCCATTTCCTCTTCGCCAGTTTCTTCTCCAACACACACCTCTATATTATGTTCGAATGCACAAGGTAATACTGACACAACATTACAGTTAGCATTAAAGAAAGACTCCTCTTCTGACTCAAAATCGCGTCATTAAATCTTCTTCATTTGCAATCTCCTTTTGTGCTTTATTTTCTTCAATTTCCTTCTTTGGTGAGAATAACTTCCTAGACACTTGGGGTTTGCCCCCAGGCTGAGTCACTGACCTTTGGTTGTTAGTTCTAGACTCTCCAATTTACATAGGCTTCGAGTCCTTTTCAGCCTTCTTATTTCTCTGGTGTCTGCGCCATTGAGAGCGCGACATTGGGTTTTTCCCCTTGTAATTTTCCAGTCTGATTTCCTCTCTTCTATTCGAATTAAATTGTCTCCGGTACGCCATTGCAGTCCTTCCGCCTTGATCGTAGCTTCGCCATTTACTCTTTCCCTTGTCAGCTTTTACTTGCAGCCACCTATTGTCATACCCCAAAATTTGCCCTCCATCTACTCAAGAGATTTCATACATCTATACTCAAGGATTCCTCAAGAGTTGATCAGACAAACTCTCTCCTAGACAATCAACCCAAACTAGGGTTTGGTATCTCTCAGGCCAAGATGGGCTTCCAACATCTCCAATGGTCTTCATGCCTCCTCATATGCTTTAAAGATTCTCCATGTCAAGTTTCAAGCTTCACAAGTCAAGTTTCCGCATAATTGCTCGATGGTTGAAAATCAATTGATTGGTCAAAAGTCAACTATGGTCAACATACAACAAACTTCATAATTTTGGTCAACATCCTCATTTTGAAGTTACATTCATCATTTGATCAAGGGTTGATCATGATTCATCAAGAAAACTCAAGATTTGCTCAAAAGTCCAACTTTCTAAATTAGGGTTTCTAGGTGAAAAGTCAATCGAACTTTGACTGATCATAACTTTCATACTTTCTCGTAAATTTTTCCACCACCTCTTGTTTTGAAGGAAATTCAATTCTCTACAACTTCATGTCTCACAAGAATGTCCAAAAATGCTTCATTTGAGAGGTATAGCTCAAAACATTAGTGTCATTTTCAAAGTCAACAAAAGTCAACTTTTGTTTTGAAGATATATTGAGCATGGAAACTACAATTGAGATGAGACCAAAACGGTTGGTTAGAGGACTCTTAGGGCTTTCCAAAAAGTCCAAGAACACTCAAAAATGTGGAAAATTGAGCAAGATACACCATTCACAAGTTGGGCAATTTTGAAGGAATGCACAAAGAGAGATACTTCTAAAAATCAAATTTTTTGCAAATGGGCTTGCTTTTTCTTCATCCAAACTTATTCCTCATACAATTAGGAATATCCAAGCCCAATGCCATGAATTTTTATTTTATTTTTCTATTTAATTTGGAATTTATTCATTCAAATACAAATTAAATTTAAAAATAAAGTATAAAATCAAAATTAATTGCAAGATTGATTTTTATTCTTTCCTTGAGACCCAAGCAACTCACAAAGGCCAAGAAATTTCGAAATTTGATCAATATGGCAAGATTGGATTGAAATTAATCAAGTTTTGAAAATTTGATTTTGTACAAAATCAAATTTGATTTGCTTTGAATGTTGATTGATTCTTGCCAAAAACCATCCCAAATCCATCCAGTATAAATATATGATGCATACCTATCAAGAGAGAAAAAATTGCCCTAGAAACCCTATTCCAAAGCTCAAAAAACCGTGACCTTCAAGCTATTGGCAATCACACTTCCATTTCAATCAATTTTAAGGTGTCCAACACATTGCTTGACATCTCCGTAATCGAATCGACCTTTACTTTGCCAAAATCATCAAGAATCGTGAAAACCGAATTTGGTTTGTTCTTAAATTTTCAAAATCAATTTTCATCATTCATGCATTATTAACTTGTTTTGATTGTTTGTTCATGTTTAGAATCAAGTAGGCAAGCTATCTGGACGGTTTAATTGCATTTTGAGTGCCTGGATCGAGTTATGCCATTGCTAGGGTTTCTGAGATCGATTTAGGGTTTCATGAAACAGGAAAAATTGGACTATAAGACCTATACTAACGCGTTCGTGATGATCCCAGGAATCGAACCATCTCTTTAGAATTCATTTATATTATGTGTGCTGGATTTTTGATTTTGCCAGGGACCTTAGCGTCGAACAATGGCCGACGCTAGCTTCAAATATTTGAATCGGGGACGATGAAGCTTCGCACGCGGACGAGGAGACCAGAAGGCGACACTTGTCTTTGTTTTACTTGATCCGGTTTTCAAACAGTAGAACACGTTAGCTCAGTTGGTCAAGGCAAGGGAACTCAAAGTTTGAAAGCAAGGTCCCCAGTTCGAATCCTGGCAAGACCTATATTTTTTTCTTCTTTTACAAAACTCATATTTTTCCTATTTTCATATATTTTAATATTTTGCATTATTTTTAATTCTTTTCATATTTTTTTTTATGCATTAAAAAATTGTCAAAAATTATTTTCCTTTCACATTTGTTTTCTGAAAATCTTTATTTAATTTAATAAATTAAAAAATACAATTTTGCATGCATATTTATTTTTATTCATAATTTTGCATTTAAATCATTTTAAATTCATTTTTAATTATTAAATTGCATCCAAAAAATCCCAAAAATTTATTTTAGCATATTTATATTATTTCCAGCATGTAATAATTTTCTCATATAAAAATTTGCATTTTTCTAACATTTTTTCTCTTATTCGATTCATCTCGCATTTTCCGATTTCTCGTTCTTTACTGTGTTGATCCGATTCGATTTATTCTTGCTTTATCATTTTATTTTTTCAATAATGTAATCAGATATGGGATGTAATAATTTAAAATTAGGTCTTTATTTTCCGCATTTTAAATTATGTATCTGCCCCAAAGCCTTGTAATAGCGTAGGATTTACCTTTCCGCATCTTTACATTCCGCATTTTACTTTCCGCACCCTATCAATTGCTAGTAACTAGGCGTGTATGGCAAGATAATAATGAACATAGCCCACTAATTTGCAAGATAAAATACTTGAAATCAACACACTTCTTTCACACATGCACCCCTTAGGGTAATTCTCTCGCTGCCTTACGAATTCAAAATGGTCATGTCCCTCGAACGTAGAGGTATCCTAGCACCGTTGCCTTCAAAACAAATCATCATAGTCCCTTCGATACAAAGATCATAAGACCCACGATGTCGCCTCCGAATACATGGTCTTGACCCTCGATTGTCGCCTACGAAAAAATGATGATAGTCCCTTCGAATGTGCTAGGATACTTCCTACAAGTTGCCTTCTATGACCATCCGATGTCCCTTCGAATGTCCCGCTTACATCCAACGAATGGAGTTACCTACCAACTAATGGTATGGATAGCGCTATTCTAAAGGAAAGTAAAATAACATGAAAACGACCAATTCTGAGTAGGTAATAAGACTTTTAGTTGCTTGCTCTATCAAAATACTTTTCACACCTCACACTTTTATCAAAATTCAAACTTCTTTCCAAAACAAAACATTTCCAAACGCTTTGTATACATTCCTACATGAATCATTACAAAGTCAAAGCGAAATGCCTTTTCAAAACATTTTTGTCAAACACACAGAAAGCACAATTTTAAAAAGTGATCTAGAGCAACTAAGAGCCCGTAGATAACTACGGATGGAAAGGGGTGCTAATACTTTCCCTTTTCATAACCATTCTCCCGAACTCAGAATCTAAACGAAGGTCTTTTTCTGTACTTTTACCTTCCCTTAATTGGATAAAAATAAAAGTCGGTGGCGACTCTTGCTATCCGCACATTTGTGATACAAAATCCTACAAAGTCGGGTTCACCGAATCGGCGACTGGGATACCACCCTAAAAGAGAGAATTGCCTTAGGGATTTCTAGATAACTTGTATTGCTTTTTGTTTGACTTGTATGCTTTATCTTTAAGGGTTGCTTGGGTATTATATTTGTGGGGGATCCTACACCGGATCCGGTTTCCTTAGGTAAGTAGCAATAAATCATCGCGACCGCTAGACGATAACTAAACGGTCAACATGATGGCTACGTTAGCGTGACACTTTGGTTGTCCCGATACTCTTCATTCCCAAGTTGAAGGTAGTATTTGGCTTCTGCGTGGTGTCATCAAGCGCTAACTAAACTTTTAGAACCTTAATTGACCCATCTTAGCCATTAGAAGGTAGTGAGATGGCCGGCTTTGGTGCGACTAAGGTTGGTTGATACCGATGCTACGCTCATTGAGATCGACTTTTGGGACATTTTCGGTCGACCACTTGGTAGTCGTATTGAAATAAGCGCCACGAGAAAGATCGATGATGTGAGATTCCTAGAACCGTTACTATTATAGGACAGATGAACCAACTCAAACTTTTGGTGGGTAATCACCTATACCTCATGCAAGCCTTAAACCTAGGCTCATTGTGTGAATTGTTTGTGTGTGCTAAACATGACATCATGACATCATTTGCATTGCATATCATTTCTAACTATTTCAAGGACCTAGGGATTTATCTTTGCTCTTTTGTAGGGTATTATGGCTTCTAGAAGGACTATCCGAATCAACTTCATGGGTATACCTTCTCACTCAAAGAATTGGTTTCGTAAATTCCACCATGCTCACCATCAAAAGACATGGTTATCTACTTGATTTGGTTATATCCGGTTTTGAAGAAGATATGATGCATGTCCTATTCCAGCTTCTTCGATCCGAAATACCATTGCTTTACATTCCCATTATCGCTTGGTTCCTACCTTGGAAGAGTTCTCTAAGCTACTTGGGATACCCATTCTTGACCAAATGCCATTCACGGTCTAGAAAAGGTTCCTAAGTACAAAGACATTGCATCCGCTTTGCACCTTAAGCCGGACATTGAAGCCAATTGGGAAACCGTATGGAGTTAAGGGTTTACTTTCCAAGTTCCTAATTAAGAAAGCCCGAGAATTCCTCAAAGTGATGAGTTTCCATGCATTCGAAGACATTGTGGCCTTGCTAATCTATGGTTTGGTTCTATTCCCTAACTCGGATCAATTCATAGATGTCAATGCCATCAAGTTGTTTCTTACCCGCAATCCAGTGCCTACTTTACTTGGGGATATCCTACATTCTCTCCACACTCGTACTACTAAAAGACAAGGAACTCTCATGTGTTGTATACCGTTACTTTCCAGGTGGTTTATTTCGCACCTTCCTCCATCAATTTTGAAGAATGAACAAAGGTTGAGATGGTCTCAAAGGTTGATGTCACTCTCTCATTCAGATATCCGTTGGAGCCTTTTCTCTCAAAAGGACTTCACCTTCATTGAAAGGCCAGGAGAATTCCTAATGTACCACTCCTTGGTATAAGGGAGGTATTACTTACAACCCTTCCTTAGCTCTACTTGCTTTTGCCAAGAGATGGTCCACATGATATGCTTCTCCAAGATATTGTATTCGACTACAATCATGATCTCCGAATTACCGACGAAGGTTCATACACTGGGCATGGTAAAGAAGACCGATACCAAGACTTTGGCACCAAGCAACTCGATTTCCAAAAATCATTTAAAATGAATTTTCAAAAACAATGAAATCGCCACCTAATTTTATTTGTTCTAGAAAGAACGGGAAATATAGATAAAACCCACAAAAATCGGATAAGGCGGTCTACATGACCAAAAAGGATGGATTCGGAGTCGCACATGGGAAGGTATTAGCACCTTACGTCCATCGACTCGATGGGACCCATTTAGTTCAAAATGTGTTTGTGTGTGTGTAATCGCTAATTTCTAAGTCATGAATAAATAAAAGGAAATGGATTTGTTTGTTTTATTTTGAGTTTGACACTTTCGAAACCGCTCGTATTCCCTCGCAATGGGAAAGTCAAAACTCCGTAGTTCTTGTTGAAAATGTTTGAATTGGTTGTGTTGATTTTAATTGAAATGTTTTTTTGATGACCGCGTATGAGCGGAAAAAGGATTTGAATGGGTTGAATTGATTTTAATTGTAGATGACAAGTACCAAAACGCTGGGAGGTCCTCTAACGATTCAATACTCGAGATTGGTGATTGAGGTCAACCGATCTTCTCTCATCCAAAATCTTTATTATGAAAGGAGTGAGGTGAAACAAAGTTCACTTTTATTAGTGTTATGGAATAAAGTATTTATGTCATTGGGTTACCTCTAATGGCCCAAATATTTTACATTTTAATTAAATCGCGGCTTAACCTCTAACAATTTAATTAAATACCATATCACTATGTTTTTTGTTTTGTAAAAAAATTGATTTAGAAAACAAATTCAATTAATTAATTTAATTTGAAAGTGTTTTAGGGTTTGGTTGTGGATGACAAGTATCAAAACGTTGGGATATCCTCTAACGATTCGATACTCGAGATTGGTGATTGAGGTCAACCGATCATCTCTCATCCAAAATCTTTGTTATGAAAAGAAGTGAGGTGAAACAAAGTTCACTTTTATTAAGTGTTATGGAATAAAGCATTTAAGTCATTGTTACCTCTAATGACCCAAATTTACATTTTAATTAAATCGTCATTAACCTCTAACAATTTAATTAAATACCATATCACTATGTTTTGTTTTTTTGTTTTGTAGAAAAATTGATTTAGAAAACAAATTCAATTAATTATTTTGATTTGAAAGTGTTTTGGAGTTTCGATATGGATAGAAGAATTTCAATTAGGAAGACAAAGCAGCCCAAGTGGCTTTGTGTATGCTCCTAAAAGTGGGACTAGCGTGACACTAGTATTCTAAACGACCGATTGGAACAATCGATCGAATAGTTGTCAGAGAAAAGCCGTGACCAAACTATAAATGTGTGCGAGTGCATTGTGTATGTTTACCTGCTTCTTGATGAGGAGCCCAAGAGGAGGCTATGTGTTCTAATATGATAACGCGTAATTAAACGGTAACTAGAATACACAAGGAAATAAATCCTAAGCTATTACAACCAAATCGAATTAATTTGAAATTTTGAATAGCTTTCATGTGGTGCAAGAATTGTACTCCAAGTAGTCTTCAAGGTCGGATAAGGCTTGATGCATCGGATGAATACCAAATGAAGGTTCCTACATCATTCAAGATACAAACAAAAACTATGCGAAGAATAGATATATTTGTGTTCGATTTCATTCGAAGGTTGAATTAAATTTGAAATTCGAAATCATAACACAAGGATCATTACAATATGATTTTATTTACAAAATGAACCAAATAAAATATATGAATAAAGTAGTATAATTGTATTTACAATATTAAATATAAAATAGAAATACTATATAACTATATCTACAATATAAAAATAAAATATTGAATATTTGTATGTTCATAAAATTAAAATTCTAAATACTAAATAGTAGGATAACTATAAAAATGCAATTGGAGAGAATTTATATGGATGCTAAGAATAAATGATGTTTGAACGATCCTTGAATGCCTTCACAAGTAGCAAACTAGTTAGTAGCATAAGTGTGGAATAAAGTGAAATGAAATGATGATAAAGTAAACAAGGTTAATAAGTAAGATATTAAAATGAATGCAACTCATATGAATGAATGAACAATTCAAGAATGAAGAATTTATTCATGATTAACGATTCACAAATAGACTAACCAAATAACTCGTGCCACTAATCAATCGAAAATGCAAAATTGAGTTTTAAACACATTTTAACCGCATGAATTGAAAACGGCAGCAACTAATATCTTAAGAAAACACTCAAAATATCGATCAAAACCACACGAACTCAAAGGCAAACGCAAATAAGTGTCAAGACAAACTTAATCAACCACAAATCATCAACTAACTTATGATTTCAACCACTTACCAAAACGGGCAGCAACTATGCATATACAAAACTGCTCAAGAAAATCATCTCAAAGAGGTTCTAACCTTACGGTGATTCCACGACATCAAGCACAAAACTTATGAATTGAGATAAACTCAAACATCATCAAAAATCAACTTTCAAATGGCTTGAACATCAAGACGAAATCAACATTGATAACAAGTATAAACAAACTCGTGGTTTTCAATTAAATTCGAAGAGGGAACAAAACATGATCGGTTTGAAGTTTCAAACATGATGTTAGAATCCGGACAGCCATATACACTTGTGCGTAGAAAATTGATTACAATTCAAACAAAACAAAGTCGGGCAGCCGCTACATAAGTTTCTCGGTTTTGACTTACACACGATTAACGTGGCATCCTCATCACCTTCATCGAAACTACACACTTATCACCATCCATATTTAACATGAATCTAAACGATATCGACCGATCACGATTTACGCCAAAACCCTCTTTCAATTTAAAGAACCAAACAAGATGATGTTCCATCAGTTTCTTCGTGAATAATCACGGAAACATTGAACCTTCATCAAACAAACATTATAACGCATCAAAGTTTCTGTTAGTTTTTTTACGCAAATAAGCGTGGTATCAACATAACAACCTTCATCGAAACTAAACATAGGCATCAATTCTAATTAAAAGAGAAAACACAATATAATATAAACACAATATTGTCGATGTAAATCGAAACCGCTTAACATTAATAGTAACGATGCCCTCAAGCTCGACATTCACCTTAAAACTTTGAAATGTTTCATTAAACGGACACACACAAAAGGAACCAATCCAAGAACATACATGCTTATTATACATTCCAATCAAAATGCTTAACCCACACAAAGACAAACACGAATAGATCCAATGCAATTCATCCATGCTTAATTATATAGTCGAGAAAACAAACTCGAGCATCAAAAGGGAACCGTAACATACATATGGCACAAGATTATTACCCGTTTGAAGACAACGACTTAGTCTGAGTTGCCGATTATGCTGCGCTATGGAAGAAGTTGCTGGAAATTTGTGAACTGTTAGCGGAATGGAGGAAATACGTTGCTGCTAGCTGTTATTGCAGAACAGAGGCTGCTGCTGACAGTGATGGCGAGGAGGTTGTTTGTTCGAGCAGCAGAAGATATCACTGTCCATCTCATCAGTTGTTCTCCAAGATACGATTCATGCCCTCTTGAGCATTCACGAATCGGTAAATGGGTTGTGGTTTATGATAGCAGAGCAGTGAGAGGAGGATGGAATTGACGGAGGAAATTGAGGTTAACAGCGAGGAAGATGATGAGAGTTATGCAGAGGGGTTGTAGACGCGATGGAATACGGCGGAATGGTGTGAAGACTGAAGGGAGGTAGCGGCGGAAGTGATGTTAATGGAAGGAGATGGACGGATGATGATGGAGGCGGGATTGCAGGAGCAGCGGGGTTACGGTATGATTAGAGTTTGCGAGGAATCGATGAAGAGGGTTGCGGCGGTTGGGTATTGTCGATGGAGGCAATGGTGACAGTGGAGATAGCGGTGAGAGTAGAAGTGTGACGGCTGAGAGGTAAGGCGCGAGGTAGACTGGAGACGAGGGAGTAGCAGGCGAAGTGAGGTGGAGGGATGACGAGGATGAAGGGGTTTGGCGATATGAAGGTTACGGAGGGAGTGACACGAGAGATGAGGAAGGATGGAGGTGATGTTTTTTTTTAATATAATTTGTGTTTTTTCACCAGCCGCTTCCGTTTCAATTTTTTTTGGCCCTCCTTGTAACAAAGACATAGCACATATATATACCCAATAAATTAGGGTTTTCATACTTTTTTCAAATGCCAAAATTACCCTTAATCATAAAATGAGCCTAAAAATGAAATTGATAAAATTTAATAAGCCCAATAGTATTTTTTGTTTGATTTTTTGAAATAAAAATGAACACCTAAAATTGTTAAAATGATAAAAGTTCGACAATAAAATATCCGAAAAATAAAATAAACATATTAAAATAAATCACGGGTTTCATAGATTAAAGAAAAATTATCGACATAATTAAAATTGAAATAAAACGATAATAAAAATACCGATTTTACAACACTTACGGTTAAAACAAAACTTCAAATGTATTGAAAAATAGAGAGATCACATTTTCATGATCTACGTGACACGAGATTCATAAAGCAAAGGAGTTAGAGGCTAAAGTTTGAAATATTTTTCCCACTAATTTTCGTGAAAGGTCGAATCGCTTTTAGCAATGCTTATAAAATCGAAATATTGATATCATCGATATATAATCAACTTAAAATGACACAAAGAAATGTAAGAAGATAAAATGAATGAAGTGAAATATCGGTATTTTATAACTATAAACGATGCAAATATCGATTTAAACTAACTTTTGGTCAATTTAAATACGATGAAATGATGCATATGCAATGGATGAATGACTGCTTAATGTCAATGATCTAATGGACATATGCGCATCAACGCAAGCCTAAGCCGATAAAATCGAGATAGGAGGGCAAATTTGGGTGCAATAGTTGTTCTATTTAATCGCCTTAAACCCGAAAGTGAAATTACGCCACTTTTGAACTTTCAAGGTAGAAGAAGATTAATACTCAAAGAACCCTAAAATTTGCGCTCCGAAGAACAAGTAGAAATATTTAGGCTTTTTCTGATTTTTTTTTGATTTTTTTTTTTTATACATTTTTTTGTGATTTTTTTTTGTGAACAGTTTCGGTACATCGAGAAACGAATGCGCTTAAATAAGCAACTTCGCCGATTAGAAATGAAAACTGGTAGATCTTTGGAACGAGCATACTTCAATAAGTTGCATCGCAGATCAAAACACAACCGTATGCACTTTGAACGAGCATACTCAATAAGTTGCTTCGCAGATCGAAAGGTAAGAACTCATAGATCTTTGAACGAGCATACTTCAATAAGTTGCTTCGCAGATCAAATGAGAATGATGATCTTTGGAACGAGCATACTTCAATAAGTTGCTTCAGATCGAAGGTAAGAACTCATAGATCTTGGAACGAGCATACTTCAATAAGTTGCTCGCAGATCAAATGAGAACAGATGATCTTGGAACGAGCATACTTCAATAAGTTGCATCGCAGATCAAAACGAAACCAATGACCTTTGGAACGAGCATACTTCAATAAGTTGCTTCGCAGATCGAAGGTAAGAACTCATAGATCTTTGGAACGCGATACTTCAATAAGTTGCATCGCAGATCAAAATGAGAATGCATGTGAGTATATGTCGTAAAGATATTAGACACACACAAGAAGGAGACCGATCGGAGCACTCATCGGGAGAAGATATATGGAATGGTAAAATCGTCGATCGAAGACGAATTCACGGGGAAAGAGGCCAATCAAAAGAGACTCTAGCAAGGATTGCTGAGCTACGTTGGACTTTAAAAGTTTGCAAATATGCAAGAAAAACAATATCCCTCAGGCCAAAGCCGGGGTGTAATTCTCCAAGAGTGGCAATTATATGAATTACCACACACCAAGTATGGATACTCAAATAACCGAGAAGCAAGAAAGGTTAGACACCGACTCTTACTCACACTCTAACGACAGAGGCAAACACGGGTAAGAATACCGAAATAAAAATTTGCAAAAAAGCAAGACGCTTGGTAAATGAATTGAATTTGAATGATGTAGGAGACCGACACAGGGTCAAAAATGCAGATAGCAACAACAAGAAGAAATTCTTGAGGGAACTCTGACTGGGAATACCACGTGGGGATTTTTTTATGGATGGACTTTTCTTCGGAGACGCAAAAGGTACTCGAGAAACACTTTAATCTGGCTTATGCTTAGATGCATGTTTGAGATTATTATTTTTTAGCGTAATGCTCCATATCAATGGAAATGCTACGCGTTTTTGAGGATGCTATGCAATGCAATGATGCATGTTTTAATATTTCGTCTGGGACTAAAAGCAATTGTGAGCTGCCGAGGAAATATCAACCATCCATGAATTGAATACAATCATCTGGTCTTCATCAAAGAGATGATAGTCTGGACCCTGATAGGGGGGATTGCAGAATAGAAGTATCAACTTTCAATGATCAACATCAATGGGGAAGTAACTCTTAGAGATTAACATTCATCTGGGATGATGATCTTGTTGCGTAGAGTTCCTGATTTCAATAACCCTGGATTACGAGTTCTTGCATAAGAGGGGTCGACAACATCTTCTGGCACAAGTAAGCCTTTGAAAATGATCTTGCTGGTGTAAACCGTTCTTTGCAATCTTCCGCGTCGGGGAAGGATTGATAACATCCAAGGGCGTGCATATGCCATGGATATCCCTTGTCGGAGAGAAAGAAACTTTGTTGGTGACCAAAGCTTAGGCGCATCACGCCCTTTCATTCTAAAATTTTGGGATAACAAAATCTGCAAAAATGTGAAACACTGCAATGATGATTACTATATGCAATGTGTCGAAGCAAATACAATTTGTTGGAACTCAAAGGATAGAATCTTGTCTTCTGACTTTTGTTGAAGGAAACCAATAACCAAGAATTAGACCTTGATCTCTAATGAGGATGACAATCCTGACTTGAATTGGAGATAATGATCCTTAGTTTCTGATGGAGAAAATGCCAACACAGACTTAGATCTCTGATGAGCTAAGGATGACGATCCTGACTTCCTGACATGCCATTTAAACTTAACAGTTGTTTAGCTTGCACCTGGACTTGACTTGATTAATCATGAGGTGGAGGAATGCCCCATACATAATGCTTTGCCCCGGTCTGTAGGGATTTTGAAGAAAATAGCCTTGAGAAAGCTTCCTGAGATCAGTATCATCAAGATAATCTGCCCCAATGTTATAAACATGGAAATACTACCTCTGGCCAATCGAAGGTGAAGAAGGTTTCAACCATGCTCGGATGAATGCCCTTGATTACTCCTTTCTTTGAGAGATTTTCTGAATCTTGACACAATTGCCCCAGATTGACTGAACTTTTGAAGATATCACCTACTCAGGGTGATTAATTTACATCTTGAAAGTAGGCTACTTCACAACCTTACTCCTCAACTCGAGCTGCTTTGTGCTTAAATAAAAACTTGAAGCAATATGTCCTTCAGGACAATCAAATTATCCATATGATGCTCATTATGCAAGCTTACTTGATATTTAAGCACTTATCTATATGCAAAGAATACTTTATTCTACGAATGATAATTCTAATGCAAAGTTCATGTTTGTCTTGAAGTTAAAGAAAATTTTATTGAAAAGATATCGAAACATTGAATTTTTTTTTGTAAAAGATTGAGTGATACCAACTCAAATGTTTAGCAAGCCTCCTAGGAGTCAAGTTACCGTATTCTTGTAACAATTTTGCTTTCGAGTTAACCCATGCTTCAATTAGGACTTTTAAGGGTTGTAACGTGGTCTGGTTCACGGGTTTTTAGAAAAAAAGATTTTAGGCTCAAAATATTTGGTACCCTCCCA
Source organism: Vicia sativa (assembly GCA_021764765.1). Taxonomy (NCBI): domain Eukaryota; kingdom Viridiplantae; phylum Streptophyta; class Magnoliopsida; order Fabales; family Fabaceae; genus Vicia; species Vicia sativa. The sequence goes on along the minus strand of CM038793.1, from coordinate 142,567,972 downwards.
TTCTCCGTGATGTTCTCCATTCCTAAGTTCAGATAACTTGATGCGAGCATTCATCTCTTACAAGAAATTTATAATGCGGTGAGGAATCACTGAGGTTTCTTGGATACGACAATCACTCACCTTTTGATTTTGGTGTCTGATCACACGACTTTCTTCTTGTATGGAGGATTTTATTTTGTTTTGTAATCCTTTTCTTTTTTTATTTTCTTTTCTTTTGCCATTTTTTCCTAAGCGACTTATTATGAAGTTTCGACTTAGCGGGCTTTTTGTCATCATTTTTTATCATTTTTTTTAAAGAAGTCGTGTGATCTTCCACCCTTATTTGATTGGAGGTAATCGTGACTGCCTGAATCCTTGGCGGATGAGAGATAACAATTGTGGTATCGCTATCTGTTGATTTCATGTGCGAGAGATAACCATTACGGTTTCAACCTCTTTCGATGCACACTGATGATAGACGAAGGTTGACCATTATGGTTTTGATCGACCTTTTGAAAGATAACCATTGTTGTATCCTTGGACACGCACTCTTGATGAGTTTTGAACACTGACCGTTAATCGAACACTACCCCGCCCTGTGTTAAAAATGAGGGTTTTTTCTCAATGTAAAATAAACTCCTACTGAGGCTCGAAGGGTTAACGAGGGTTTCACTCCCTTATATCTCCGGTGTTTGGGGATTTGAAACAAGGCCTGTACATCATTAGCAGGGTTTTTACTCGAAAGTATAATGTTTGAGATTCTTAGTAAATTGTTCATCATCCTCCCTACAGAGGTGTTGCTTTATTAATAAGAGTTGAATATCAAAAGCATATTAAAACAAATATGAGTGAATACGAATGGATTACTTCAAGACAAACATATTCAATGCATTATGATTAGTATTCAGAAATGAGCAAGTTTTGCATACAAGAAAGTACTGAACAAAACAAGAAAGATTACAAATGAGCATGCAAGATGAAACTAGAAATCTCCATGTTGAGGAGACTGGTCTCCGAATGAATTTCTTGCTTCAGAAGATGCACTTTGTAATCGTGACGTTCACCGAGTCAAAAGAGAGTTCAATTAATGCGTAGGCCCTTTGCAGTGAACGTGATTGCTTTGGAAACAATGAGTTTCTGAATTGTGCCTTTGAAAAGATTACATCCTTCAATTGTATGGCCAGGTGCCCCAGAATGTAACTCACAGTAGGCATCAGGATTATATCCCAAAGGATATGGAAAAGGAGGCGTCCCGAGCTCCTTTAACTCCACCAAAGAATGTTGGAGTAGGTGAGTTAGCAACTCACTATGAGGCATAGGGATTGGATCATGCACTTTTCTTGGCCTTATCAGATTCTTCCCACCTCGCTGTTGACGATTTTGTCGATAAGTTTGTTGCTGAGGAGCGTTCTGCTGTTGGGGAGCATACTGACCAGGTGTTTGACAGACAGTTGCAACATAGATTTGTGGAGCACACTGATTAGAAGTAGATTTTGTCACCTGATTAGGCATCTGAAATGGAGGGTAAACATGAGCTTCTTCCTCATCCTCGAAAATTGTACTTTCCTCTTCATCAATTTGCTCTGGAAATTCAGAAGCAATAGCAACATCCTGAATGTTACCCATCTTGAGACCACCCTCAATTCGTTCCCCTACAACAACCAGGTGTGAAAATTTAGAAGTACATCCAGCAATCAGATAGGGACCCTGCAAGGTATTAGAGAACATCTAAATGAGTTCTCGTTCCAGAAGAGGAGGTTGAACTCTAGTAGCTAATTCTCTCCATCTCTGCGCATACGCTTTGAAAGATTCTTCAGTCTTCTGAGTCAAACCCTGAAGTTGAATTCTGGTGGGAGCCATGTACTGATTGACAAAAGCTTCGGCCAATTCCCTCCAAGTTTGGATGTGAGTTCGTTCAAGCTGAGTGTACCACTCGAGAGATGCTCCACTGAGGCTATCTTGAAAAACATGCATGAGGAGCTTGTCATTTTCCGCATAGGGAGCCATCTTATTGCAATATGCTTTGATGTGGGTAATCGGACAAGAGGTACCCTTATAATTCTCGAAAGTGGGGACTTTGAATTTTGCAGGAATTTTGATATCAGGCACCAGGCACAAACTAGGAGCGTCTAAACCAAGGGAATCACGACCCTCAATAGCTTTCATCCTTTTCTCAAGGAGGTGAAGCTTTTTCTCAGATTCAGTCTCTTCAATCGGAAACCTAAAGGTGTCAAACGAAGACTCAAAGATGTCATCACAGTGAGGAGTTCCATTGACATGCATTTGAATGGTGTTTCTGACATTTTGATCTGAAAGTACCTTCTCATGGTTAAGATTAACACCCGGTGGGTTAACATGATCAGTAGTAACAACTTCAAACCTCTGAACAACTTGCATTAACTCTTCTTGTCCAATGGCGAGGTTCTGGATAATCTCCATGAATTGATCCATCTGGGTATCTATATGAGTATTCATCGCAGCCACACTTGCTTGAAGTTGATCCATGATGACGACAATGTCAGGAAATCAGTCTTGAAGTCTTGAGATTCTGGATAAGAAGCCAGGTTGAAATGAGTCCTCTGGTTGAAATGAATGAAATGCATGATGATGCATGGATGATAAGAGAAATAAACTCTTTTGATGATTGATGCAAATGGAATGCAACATGATGATAATAACAGGTTCACAGAGACGTGAATCAGGAAGGATGTTGGTAATTAGAACAACTTATTTAGGTGGGCTCCTATGATTGGATAGCTCTAGGCTTCTACCCAATAATCCCGAACAAGGTGGTTCTAATGTTTTTTGCTAAATGTTTCTTGGAGTCTCAGATCCCCTTTTAACAAACACTATCATCGCGCGAGAGGCCTACATGGCGATAGTATTTGTAAAAGTATACCCCAAGAAACGGCTTAACGGATGCTCGAATCCAAATTTGAGCGCTCGGTCTCGGTTAGACAACATGAACAAACTTAGAGTTATAGGTCATTTGTCCAAAGATCGATGTCCTGCGCTATCGGGCCAACAACCTCCTTAAAACAACCAACTCTAAGCCGAGTCTTCGCTCGGCCAACGAGACAATGGAGTCATGGACCTAGGCTACGCAACCCTCTATTCCTAAAAGGTGACCTAGAAGTCTGGGTAGTGAGCTTATCTATGTATCAATGCCCATGAATTCCCATCACAATAATATATCAACAGATTAATATATATAAAGCATAGAGAAAAATAAGCAAATAATCAATAGATAAGCATAAAGAAGAAAGCGATAAACAAACACACAAACATGAGAAGAACTAAACTAGGGTTGACTCGCTTAGTCAAAAAAAGTTTTAAAAATACTTCCCAGTGAAGTCGCCAATCAAGCAACTCGATTTCAAAAATCATTTAAATGAATTTTCAAAAACAATGAAATCGCCACCTAATTTTATTTGTTCTAGAAAGAACGGGAAATATAGATAAAACCCACAAAATCGGATAAGGCGGTCTACATGACCAAAAAGGATGGATTCGGAGTCGGTTACGCAAGGGAAGGTATTAGCACTTCACGCCCATCGATCGATGGGACCCATTTAGTTCAAAATGTGTTTGTGTGTGTAATCGCTAATTTCTAAGTCATGAATAAATAAAAGGAAATGGATTTGTTTGTTTTATTTTGAGTTTGACACGTTTCAAACCGCTGCCTACGTATTCCCTCGCAATGGGAAAGTCAAAACTCCGTAGTTCTTGTTGAAAATGTTTGAATTGGTTGTGTTGATTTTAATTGAAATGTTTTTTGATGACCGCGTATGAGCGGAAAAAGGATTTGAATGGGTTGAATTGATTTTAATTGTAGATGACAAGTACCAAAACGCTGGGAGGTCCTCTAACGATTCAATACTCGAGATTGGTGATTGAGGTCAACCGATCTTCTCTCATCCAAAATCTTTATTATGAAAGGAGTGAGGTGAAACAAAGTTCACTTTTATTAGTGTTATGGAATAAAGTATTTATGTCATTACCCTCTAATGGCCCAAATATTTTACATTTTAATTAAATCGTTAACCTCTAACAATTTAATTAAATACCATATCACTATGTTTTTTGTTTTGTAAAAAAATTGATTTAGAAAACAAATTCAATTAATTAATTTAATTTGAAAGTGTTTTAGGGTTTGGTTGTGGATGACAAGTATCAAAATGTTGGGATATCCTCTAACGATTCGATACTCGAGATTGGTGATTGAGGTCAACCGATCATCTCTCATCCAAAATCTTTGTTATGAAAAGAAGTGAGGTGAAACAAATTTCACTTTTATTATGTTATGGAATAAAGCATTTAAGTCATTGGGTTACCCTCTAATGACCAAATATTTTACATTTTAATTAAATCGTCGCGAACCTCTAACAATTTAATTAAATACCATATCACTATGTTTTTGTTTTTTTTGTTTTGTAGAAAAAATTGATTTAGAAAACAAATTCAATTAATTATTTTGATTTGAAAGTGTTTTGGAGTTTCGATATGGATAGAAGAATTTCAATTAGGAAGACAGGCGAGCCCAAGTGGCTTTGTGTATGCTCCTAAAAGTGGGACTAGCGTGACACTAGTATTCTAAACGACCGATTGGAACAATCGATCGAATAGTTGTCGCTGTAGAAAAGCCCAGGACCAAACTATAAATGTGTGCAAGTGTGCGTTGTGTATGTTTACCTGCTTCTTGATGAGGAGCCCAAGAGGAGGCTATGTGTTCTAATATGATAACGCGTAATTAAACGGTAACTAGAATACACAAGGAAATAAATCCTAAGCTATTACAACCAAATCGAATTAATTTGAAATTTTGAATAGCTTTCATGTGGTGCAAGAATTGTACTCCAAGTAGTCTTCAAGGTCGGATAAGGCTTGATGCATCGGATGAATACCAAATGAAGGTTCCTACATCATTCAAGATACAAACAAAAACTATGCGAAGAATAGATATATTTGTGTTCGATTTCATTCGAAGGTTGAATTAAATTTGAAATTCGAAATCATAACACAAGGATCATTACAATATGATTTTATTTACAAAATGAACCAAATAAAATATATGAATAAAGTAGTATAATTGTATTTACAATATTAAATATAAAATAGAAATACTATATAACTATATCTACAATATAAAAATAAAATATTGAATATTTGTATGTTCATAAAATTAAAATTCTAAATACTAAATAGTAGGATAACTATAAAAATGCAATTGGAGAGAATTTATATGGATGCTAAGAATAAATGATGTTTGAACGATCCTTGAATGCCTTCACAAGTAGCAAACTAGTTAGTAGCATAAGTGTGGAATAAAGTGAAATGAAATGATGATAAAGTAAACAAGGTTAATAAGTAAGATATTAAAATGAATGCAACTCATATGAATGAATGAACAATTCAAGAATGAAGAATTTATTCATGATTAACGATTCACAAATAGACTAACCAAATAACTCGTGCCACTAATCAATCGAAAAATGCAAAATTGAGTTTTAAACACATTTTAACCGCATGAATTGAAAACGGGCAGCAACTAATATCTTAAGAAAACACTCAAAATATCGATCAAAAACCACACGAACTCAAAGGCAAACGCAAATAAGTGTCAAGACAAACTTAATCAACCACAAATCATCAACTAACTTGCGCATTTCAACCACTTACCAAAACGGGCAGCAACTATGCATATACAAAACTGCTCAAGAAAATCATCTCAAAGAGGTTCTAACCTTACGGTGATTCCACGACATCAAGCACAAAACTTATGAATTGAGATAAACTCGAAACATCATCAAAAATCAACTTTCAAATGGCTTGAACATCAAGACGAAATCAACATTGATAACAAGTATAAACAAACTCGTGGTTTTCAATTAAATTCGAAGAGGGAACAAAACATGATCGGTTTGAAGTTTCAAACATGATGTTAGAATCCGGACAGCCATATACACTTGTGCGTAGAAAATTGATTACAATTCAAACAAAACAAAGTCGGGCAGCCGCTACATAAGTTTCTCGGTTTTGACTTACACACGATTAACGTGGCATCCTCATCACCTTCATCGAAACTACACACTTATCACCATCCATATTTAACATGAATCGAAACGATATCGACCGTATCACAGATTTACGTCAAAACCCTCTTTCAATTTAAAGAACCAAACAAGATGATGTTCCAACAGGTTAGTTTCTTCGTGAATAATCACTAAACATTGAACCTTCATCGAAACAAACATTATAACGCATCAAAGTTTCTCGGTTAGTTTTTTTTTTACGCAAATAAGCGTGGTATCAACATAACAACCTTCATCGAAACTAAACATAGGCATCAATTCTAATTAAAAGAGAAAAACACGAAAACAGCCACGTTCCAATATAAACACAATATTGTCGACAGAAATCAAAAACCAGTTTAACATTAATAGTAACGATGCCCTTGAAGCTCTGATATTCACCTTAAAACTTTGAAATGTTTCATTAAACGGACACACACAAAAGGAACCAATCCAAGAACATACATGCTTATTATACATTCCAATCAAAATGCTTAACCCACACAAAGACAAACACGAATAGATCCAATGCAATTCATCCATGCTTAATTATATAGTCGATGTGAAAACAAACTCGAGCATCAAAAGGGAACCAGAACATACATATGGCACAGAAGACAAGATTATTACCCGTTTGAAGACAACGACTTAGTCTGAGTTGCCGATTATGCTGCGCTATGGAAGAAGTTGCTGGAAATTTGTGAACTGTTAGCGGAATGGAGGAAATACGTTGCTAGTGTTATTGCGAATGCAGGTCACGATGTGATGGCGAGGAGGTTGTTTGTTCGAGCAGCAGAAGATATCACTGTCCATCTCATCAGTTGTTCTCCAAGATACGATTCATGCCCTCTTGAGCATTCACGAATCGGTAAATGGGTTGTGGTTTATGATAGCAGAGCAGTGAGAGGAGGATGGAATTGACGGAGGAAATTGAGGTTAACAGCGAGGAAGATGATGAGAGTTATGAAGAGGGGTTGTAGACGCGATGGAATACGGCGGAATGGTGTGAAGACCGAAGGGAGGTAGCGGCGGAAGTGATGTTAATGGAAGGAGATGGACGGATGATGATGGAGGCGGGATTGCAGGAGCAGCGGGGTTACGGTATGATTAGAGTTCATGAGGAATCGATGAAGAGGGTCGGCGGTTGGGTATTGTCGATGGAGGCAATGGTGACAGGGAGATAGCGGTGAGAGTAGAGTGTGACTACGAGAGGTAAGGCGAGGTAGACCGGAGACGAGGGAGTAGCAGGGTGAGGTGGAGGGATGACGAGGATGAAGGGGTTTGCGATATGAAGGTTACGGAGGAGTGACACGAGAGATGAGGAAGGATGAGGTGATGTTTTTTTAATATAATTTGTGTTTTTCACCACCGCCTGCTTCAATTTTTTGGCCCTCCTTGTAACGAAGACATAGCACATATATATACCCAATAAATTAGGGTTTTCATATTTTTTTCAAATGCCAAAATTACCCTTAATCATAAAATGAGCCTAAAAATGAAATTGATAAAATTTAATAAGCCCAATAGTATTTTTTGTTTGATTTTTGAAATAAAATGAACACCTAAAATTGTTAAATGATAAAAGTTCGGACAATAAAATATCCGAAAAATAAAATAAACATATTAAAATAAATCACGGGTTTCATAGATTAAAGAAAAAATTATCGACATAATTAAAATTGAAATAAAACGATAATAAAAAATACCTGATTTTACAACACTTACGGTTAAAAACAAAACTTCGAAATGTATTGAAAAATTAGAGAGATCACATTTTCATGATCTACGTGACACGTAGATTCATAAAGCAGTGAGTTAGAGGCGAAAGTTTGAAATATTTTCCCCACTAATTTTCATACAGTGTCGAATCGCTTTTAGCAGTCTGTTTATAAAATCGAAATATTGATATCATCGACATACAATCAACTTAAAATGACACAGTAAACAGGTAAGAAGATAAAAATGAATGAAGTGAAATATCGGGTATTTTATAACTATAAAACGATGCAAATATCGATTTAAACTAACTTTTGGTCAATTTAAATACGATGAAATGATGCATATGCAATGGATGAATGATTGTTTAATGTCAATGATCTAATGGACATATATGCAGATGAACATGGATTCGGGAGTCGGTTACGCAAGAGGAAGGTATTAGCATCTCTTACGTCCATCGTACTCGATGGGACCCATTTAGTTCAAAATGTGTTTGTGTGTGTGTGATCGCTAATTTCTAAATTATAAATAAGAAAAGGAAATGGATTTGTTTGTTATTATTTTGAGTTTGACACGATTTCAAACCGCGCTCACGATTCCCTCGCAATGGGAAAGTCAAAACTCCGTAGTTTCGTTGAAAATGTCTTGGGTTGTGTTGATTTTAATTGAAATGTTTTTGATGACCGCATATGAGCGAAAAAGGATTTGAATGGGTTGAATTGATTTTAATTGTAGATGACAAGTACCAAAACGTTGGGAGGTCCTCTAACGATTCAATACTCGAGATTGGTGATTGAGGTCAACCGATCTTCTCTCATCCAAAATCTTTATTATGAAAGGAGTAAGGTGAAACAAAGTTCACTTTTATTAATGTTATGGAATAAAGTATTTATGTCATTGGGTTACCCTCTAATGGCCCAAATTTACATTTTAATTAAATCGCGCTTAACCTCTAACAATTTAATTAAATACCATATCACTATGTTTTTGTTTTGTAAAAAAATTGATTTAGAAAACAAATTCAATTAATTAATTTAATTTGAAAGTGTTTTAGGGTTTGGTCAGGATGACAAGTATCAAAACGTTGGGATATCCTCTAACGATTCGATACCGAGATTGGTGATTGAGGTCAACCGATCATCTCTCATCCAAAATCTTTGTTATGAAAAGAAGTGAGGTGAAACAAAGTTCACTTTTATTAAGTGTTATGGAATCAAGCATTTAAGTCATTGGGTTACCCTCTAATGACCCAAATATTTTACATTTTAATTAAATCGTCGGGCGAACCTCTAACAATTTAATTAAATACCATATCACTATGTTTTTGTTTTTTTTGTTTTGTAGAAAAAATTGATTTAGAAAACAAATTCAATTAATTATTTTGATTTGAAAGTGTTTTGGAGTTTCGATATGGATAGAAGAATTTCAATTAGGAAGACAAAGCAGCCCAAGTGGCTTTGTGTATGCTCCTAAAAGTGGGACTAGCGTGACACTAGTATTCTAAACGACCGATTGGAACAATCGATCGAATAGTTGTCGCTGTAGAAAAGCCCAGGACCAAACTATAAATGTGTGCAAGTGTGCGTTGTGTATGTTTACCTGCTTCTTGATGAGGAGCCCAAGAGGAGGCTATGTGTTCTAATATGATAAACGCATAATTAAACGGTAATTAGAACACATAGGGAAATAAATCCTAAGCTATTACAACCAAATTGAATTAGTTTGAATAATTAAATAGTTTCTATGCGTGAAAGAATTGAGGGTAGTCTTCAAGATCGGACAAGGCTTGATGCATCGGATGAATACCAAATGAAGGTTCCTACATCATTCAAGATACAAACAAAAACTATGCGAAGAATAGATATATTTGCATCCAAATTCATTCGAAGGTTGAATTAAATTCCAAATTCAAAATTGCAACACAAGACTATACAATGTAATTGAATTTATTTACAAATGGATACGAATAAAGTTATAAGAATAAAAATAATATGTATATTTACATACTAGATATAAGAAATAAAATAATAAATAAAATAATAAATACATTATTAAATATCATATCAACATAGTAATATATCTATAATAACAATTAAAAAGTATATACATAAATGGACTAATAGAAAAGATATTTTTGGATGATCCCTGAGTGCCTTCACAAATAGCAAACATGTTAGTAGCATAAGTGGGATGAAAAGTAAATGAAATGGAAATGTGATAATTAGAACATGTATTAGTAATCACAAATGAATTGAAAATTAAACATAACAGAGCTTATGATAACCAAGTGATTCCATTAACATCAAGTAGCATGACAAACGGAAAACATAGTTTTAATTCGTAAATGAAAACAACAACCACAAACTCATGCTATTATTTAATTCACATTTGAAACATAACGAATCGATTTCAAAGCAAGTTTCATCTGCCTAATACAAACCTCGGCAGCAGCCATGTTATCACAAATATGCTCAGGATATCGATCAAAAATTGCATAAACTCAAAGGCAAACACAAACAAGTGTCAAGATAAACTCAATCAACCACGGATTATCAACCAACTTGTATATTTACCAAACCGGGCAGCCATGTACAAACTTAAACGCACATTGAATTCTTTTCAAATAAGTTCAAAAATCGATGTGCTATAACCGATTTAAAGCACAAACGAAACAAAAGCAACATCAACATTATTTCAAATGAATCAAACAAACACAATGAATCCGGCAGCAGCTATACATGTATCCATGCTCCAACAAATTCATCTCGATGAGGTTCAAACCAACGGAAACACCAACAAAGTACCATAACCGAATTCCTCATTCAACATGCATACACCAAATAACAAAATGTCTAACACAATTTCAACTTAAACATGTTCAATATCAATGACCAAAGAATGATGGCATACTCGACGAACTCATTCGAAAACAACTCCAATGAATATGTATTATTTGTTCTAAACCAAATTTCAACAAACAAAAGAATCAACAAGGTTCCAAAACTTAACTCAATTAGATTCAAAACAACGGAAACGGGATAATACTATGACATACTTTTTTTTGCCCAAACTCAATGTGACGATGAAATGATACAGATCTCAAACTACTGTCAATCAGATTACCAACCTAAAAAGGAAACCTATCTAAACTTGACTTGGACAGATACAAATATTAATAGCAAACTTTTTCAGCAGAACTTAAAAGATATATCGTTGGACATCAATACACGGCATCACAAATAATACTGAGATATGGTCTAAAATTACCGAATCCTGTCGATTGAAAACCAGAGTTAGCCGTGTTATAGCTTGGAGCGGAGTCGACAGTTTGAAACGGAACTGACTGTCTTTGATGAAGAGGTCGGATGGATGATCTGCCTGCAGTTACAACGGGTCGGATGGTGAAGGCTGTGGGTAGTAAAGCGGACTGTGGTGTACGGCGGAAGGAGAAGTGTTGTCTGGAGGGTGGTTAGGCGAAGATGAATAGCAGGGAGTATGACGGCAGGGAGGTAAGGGTTGTAGCAGGGCGACGAAGGTGAGGTTAGGAGTGTTGTAAGTGGTTGAGTCAGTAGCATAAGGCGCGAAGGAGTATGGGGTTTCGGAAGGAGTTACGACAGAGGGTACGGTGGGATAGCAGCGATGATGGAGAGGGATGTGTGGAGGTGACGGTGATCGGTGGGTTCTTGAACAGAGGGAGGTAGTTGATGGTAAGGATGTAGGGGGTGTCGCGGTGAGATTGAAGGCTGTGAAAGCGGAAACGGAGGGTGAGCACGATTCAGTGAAGGGTGTTGGGTGTTGAATGAAGAGGAATGGTGGGTAGAGAGAATCGCCGAAGGAGAGAAGGATATAGAAGGAAGCTATGGAGGATGGGGATTTACGGTCTGGTGAGGGTTAAGGACGGAGGAGATAGCTACGGCGTGAAGTGTTGTAAGGCGGAGGGGGTGAAGGGAGTGAAGATGACTATGGAATGGAGAAGGTTTGTGAGATGGAATGAAGGTAGAAGGAAGAAGATGGTTGGAGCTGGGTTCCGGTGAGAATGAAGGTTGATGTTGTTGTTTTGAGTAGATGAAGAGCAACCCATTTCGGATCCGCCTCCCTTTACATTTTTTGTTTTTTTCAATTTTGGCTCTCCTTTTCAATTATAACGTATATATACACATAGAATTAGGTTTAACAATTTTTTAAAATGCCAATAATGCCCTTAGTTATAAATTGGGCTATAAAGCCCAAAAGAGCAAAATTTAATTTATCCAATAACATTTTTTCTTTTCAATTTTAGAGATAAAAATTAGACACTTAAATTGTCAAAAATGATAAAAGTTTGGACAATAAATTATCCGAAAAAATAAAATAGACATACTAAAATAAACTACGGATTTCACAGATTAAAGAAAAATTATCGACATAATTAAAATTGAAATAAAACGATAATAAAAAAATACCTGATTTTAAAACACTTACGGTTAAAAACAAAATTTCGAAATGTATCAAAAAATTAGAGAGAGCACATTTTCATGATCTACGCGACACATAGATTCATAAAGCAGTGAGTTAGAGGCAAAAGTTTGAAATATTTTTCCCGCTAATTTTCGACAAAGGTCGAATCGCCTTTTAACTGCTTATAAAACCAAAATATCGATATCATCGACATATAATCAACTTAAAATGATGCAAGAAACAGGTAGAGAATACAAAAATGAATGCAGTGGAATAACGGGTATTTCATAACCATAAAATGATGCAAATATCGATTTAAACTAACTTTGGTCAATTTAAATAATTAAATGATAAATGATGCATGTGTAAATGACTGCTTAATGTTAATGACCCAATGGAAGTATATGCAGTGAATGATGCCTAAACCGTATAAAATCGAGACAGAGGGCAAATTTTGGGTGCAAAGACCAACTCCATTCCTTGGAAACCTTACTCAAATGGGTGCGAGCTCGAGCTCAAAACCTCATGATGCCATTCACGCCTGCTCTACCAAGAATTATGGAACTGCTATAGGTGACGACCCTATACCGCTCTCCATCCCGACATGCCTACCGATTTTGAAGACTTAAGAGATCCTAGATTCAACTTAAAGAAGAGAGGATACTTTGAAGCTCTATGCAAGTGAGAAGAAGGTACTAGAATTGACAAAGCTACTTCACGAGGAGAGAAACATCAACGCTACATCGGCACCAAGAGGAAGCGCCATGGGAGACTTAGAGCTTTAGGATGTTTATGTTTTCTTTTATTGTTTTGAACTATCTCTTGTACTTAAAAAGAAAAAGAATAATAAGAAGAGTACTAATAAATGTTTGCTCATTGTTTGTTTAAAAATTTAAATCTCTTAGGTCCTTGAAAACATTGCATTGCATTCGCATAAACATTGCATATCATAGCATAACATCGCATCACTGTACATTGAAGATTGGTTTTCTCATTTGCTCGCTATTTATTTTAGCGTAAATGGCTCTTGAAAAGTCCGTCAAAGATCTTCAAGCTCGTAATGCTCGCCAGGAGTTTACCACTTGGTCCAAGGACAAGAAGATCCAAGAAGCTCATCAAAAAGAAGAAGGTTGTTGGTCTCCTCAACATGGGCGACGCTACAAAGGTGGTCCTAAGAGGGTCACGGAGAGCTCGTAAGGAAGTGTCAAGACCGAACAAAGTAACAAAGGTAATGGTGAAGGGCAACACCGAGCTTGAGAAGAACTATGATGATGGCCAATACTGATGAGGATGACAAGTACAAGCAACTTGAAGATCGTCTCAATGCGTGGAAAACCTCAAGATGTCCGGCTGAATTTTGATGATCCGAGTCTTGTCCTCGTGTTGTTATTCCTCCCAAGTTCAAAGTTCCTACTTTTTCTAAGTATGATGGCATGTCTTGCCCTAAGCTACATTTGAAGTCCTATGTCCGTAAGATCAATCCCCACACCGATGACGTAAAGTTGTGGATGCACTATTTTCAAGAGAGTTTGTCCGAACTCGCTTGGAATGGTACTATCGCCAGAGAACGACCGTATCCGCATTGGAGTGACTTAGCCGATGCTTTCACGCATGTGATGAGTATAATGTCAATTGACACCCACCGCATGCAACTACAAAGCATGTCTATGGGTCGTGATGAGAAGTTCAAGGAGTATGCTCGTGGAGAGATCTAGCAGTAGTTCACCACCCTTGTCCAATAGGAGTTGGTTGATATGTTTATGGGAACACCGACGGCCCATTCTTTAATCATCCGATTGAAACTCTTCACGGATTCACCGAGCTGATTTTGACAAAGTAACGATTGAAGCCGGTATCAAGAGTGGAAAGATTCTGTAGAGACATCTTCAAATGTCGCAAGAGGTCTTTTGGTGGTAAGAAAGAAACTAATGCCGTATGGTCGAAAAGCCGAGCCAAGACCGACCGTGCTCAACTGTGGGGGCGTCGTGATCTCCAATCCTACATCAAGACAACCTCACGAGACAACGGCATAGCCGTAACGCGCCACGAAGACAACGAAGATCAACATGCCTTTGTCGCAAGCCTTGCAACACATGTTGAAAGCAGAGTGATTACTTGAGGGATCCTCCTCGTAATGTCAACACCTCCTCTCCAAGTACAAACCTAATGCTAAGTGTGCTTACCATTCCAATAGCCCCGACATAGCACCGATGATTGTTGGGCTCAAGAACAAGATTCAAGATATGATGAATCTAAGCATTGAGTTTGATCCTCTTGTTGAGACCAATGTGATCAACGCGCCTATGCCTAACCATGACAAGGGTTCCAATGTCAGTGACGATACTTATGTTTTCAACATAGATGACTTGACCATTCCTCTAATGATCGTTAAGAAGAATTTGTCAAGCTGTCAACCTGTGATGCCCGAGAATTGTCGTTGGTGCCCATCCGCACTGATGGTTGTGCTTGGTTGAGAAGACGTGTCCAGCCATGATGAATAACCGTGAGATACTATTTCTCGAAACCACCGTGAAGAAATGTCAAGTTGAAGATCGACAATGCGAATGAAGCCGCACTATCTGTGGGATACCTGGGCAGCCAAGTGGAAAGTATGATTACATGGTGAAGTACATCGCTCTCGAAAGCTACAAGATTCCTATTGAGGATGTTAAGGCGACGGGGTGACGATTTCCGTAAGATTATGCCGATGTTAACACCATAAGGATTTCCTCCGCTAATTCTGCACCTAGAGTGGCACCTCTCATTATTACTTCTCCAAGACCGCCCATATTCCTCCGACAAGGCTATCCTTGGAATTATGGAGTCGATGTTTACTATCATGGCGCAAGCAAGACCCTCCGACCATTGAAGATCTTACAATGAAGCTACCATTCCCGACATTGACAACATCACCGGATCTAGTAAGGTGACCGTAACCGAAGGGTATTCTCTAGATATCTCCTCCAAAAGACACCGCGACTCCAACCGATTCCGCTTATTCAACCTTCCCAAGCTAGAGGAAAGAACCAAAGGACTCATCCCGCTCAACCGTAGTACCAAAAGAAGTTGTCAAGACACCTCCAAACAAGAAATGGAGGAAATTCAAGATCATCAAGAAAAGTGACTACAATGTTGTGGAATGCTTAGGACAAACTCCGCCCAAGATCTCCATGCTTGCTCGCTTGTGCTCGAGGCTCATGCTAATGCCTTGGTGAAGTTTCAAGAATGCTCATGTACCTCAAGACACTACCACTTACCGCTTGAAGTTTGTATTGTTATCCTCGTTGCCAACAACGCCTAGGCTTCTCGATGTTGATTTGACCTTCCTAAAGAACACAACAAGGCCTTGCACATCTCCGTGGAATGCAAGGGCTACATTGTCTCATGTTTTGCTGACACCGTTCGCTCAATATCTTACCAAGATCGCTTTTGATCGACTTGATGTCAAGGGTTGGCTCGAGACCCAAAGGACATTATTGTGAGAGCTTTGATGGTTCTAAGCTAACAAAGGCTTTGAGAGCTCATCATAAAGTCGGTTCCCGACTTTGATTCTACTTTCTTTGTCATGGAAATTTTACTCTTGCCTACTTGGACGCCTTGATACATGGGCAAAGGTACTCTACCTTACATCAAAAGTCAAGTATCCAAAAGGGAAGGTTGTCATAGTATGTGGTGAAGAAGAGTATATGGTCACCATCTACAATCATTCCGATACCTCGAGGTGGAGGGTGAATTCTTTGAGACCCTTGTCAAGCTTTTGAAATAATGCCCGAGTCATGCTGCTGACTCCCGTCCCGAGGTTGTTAAGACCGCCTAGGATGGCCTCACCGAAAGATGCTCAAGCTGAAGAAGGAGGTAGTACTATTTGGGGTCAGCTCCCGATCTTCCTTTCAAATTTGACAAGACCGGTTTAGGCTTCACCATCAAGGGTCAAGATGATACGCCGAACGTGCCGCCAACTTCCTTTCCGCATCGCCGTAGTGGAATCCATGCTATAGAAGACGATGACAACGACTTCGACATCGCTAGTGGATCTTCCCAACCTGCATCATAGGCTCAAGAATTGGAAGATCAAGACGCCATACCAATCTCCTTTAGTCGAGTAATTGCTTTGTTTTGTTTTGCTTTTCAGATTTCTTTATGTTTTGAACAATAAACTTTGAAAGCCTAGTGCCTTGCCCGGCATCATGGCTCGCTTATAGGGTTATTATCCGTCATTTGCATATTTTCATTCAATAAATCGTTGGACTTTTGCATTCAATTGTTTGTTTTCTTTACTTTATCACCCTTCAAAAAGCTATGTGTTTCTTACACACACCCACGTGATACATCGCGTAATCACTCCGAATCTAATAACAACTATGCTATTGCTAAATATGACTTGATAATCCGATCTACCAAGCCAAGACGAAAGTGAGGAAGATTGTGAAGTGTGGAGAACTTGCCATGCTAGAAGAGCGAGTTATCGAGAGAGTCGAGTGTGAATTTGGGTACCGATGAAGACATAAAAGAGATCAAGATAGAGCGGTCTTGAGAACAAGTTAAAGAAAGGTTGGTTCGGATGCTACGAGACTATATTGAGGTTTTTGCTTGGTCACGAAGACATGCTCGGTTTAGACATTGACATTGTGGTACACCGATTGCCAACAAGAGAAGGTTTTCCCAATGAAACAAAGTTCGCCGACGCCCCGAGATGTCGAGAAAATCAAAGTCAAGTTATGAAACAGCTCAATGCCGGTTTTCTAGTCACATTCCTATCCGCAATGGGTTGCTAATGTGGTACCGTATTCAAGAAGGATGGCAAGGTACGAATGTGTGGATTACGTAGATCCGAACAAAGCAAGTCCGAAGATGGTTTTCCACTTCCCATATTGATGTTCGTTGACAACACCGCCAAGATAAGGTCTTCTCCTTATGGATGGTTTCTCCTACATAATCGATCAAAATGGCTCAAGACATGGAGAAGACTACTTTTGTTACAAGGGGCACTTTCGCTACAAGGTTATGCCGCTTGACTAAAGAACGCGGTGCCACTTATCGCGCTATGGTGACATTATTTCATGACATGATTCATCACGAGATAGAGATCTACGCCGATTTACATGATAGCTCGATCACGATCAAGAAGAACATCTTGATCATTTGCAAAACTGTTGATGATTGAAGAAATACAGACTAAGACTCAATCCTAACAAGTGCACCTTTGAGTCGATCCGAAAACTCTTAGGGTTTGTTGTCGGAAAAGGTATGAAGTTGATCCCGCCAAGGTTAAAGCTATTCAAGAGATGTCACCGCACCGAGAAGGAAGTCGAGGTTTTGGGCCGATTGAACTACATTGCCGTATCATTGCACATCTAACTCGCTACTTGTGAGCCAATCTTCAAGTTATTAAAGAAAGATCAAGTAGTGGAATGGAATGACGATTGCCGATCGCTTTGACAAAATCAAGGAGTACCATGTAATCCTCCTATCCCGATGCCAAGGAAGACCTCTTATCATGTACTTGATGCTAGAGAATTCAATGGGGTGTGTTGGGCAACATGACGAGTCCGGTCGAAAAGAGCATGCAATATACTACCTTAGCAAAAGTTTACCGGTGGAAACAAGATACTCAACCGAGAAAACTTGCAACGCTGTCTGTCACGACTAAGACAATATATGTTGACTCACACTACTTTGTTGATTTCTAAGATGGATCCAATAAAATACATATTTGAGAAACCACTCTCTCCGAAGAATAGCAAGATGGCAAATGATCTTGACCCAATACGACGCCCAAGACACTTCTCGTAAAGCAATCAAAGGAAGTAGCCGATCATTTGGCTCACAAGCCGTAGATGACTATCACCATGCGCTCAATTTCCAGATGAAGATGTTTTACTAGTTACGATTGGAAGAACCAGTGCCGGACGAAGGACCCGAGCAAGGATCCCGATGGACTATGGTCTTGATGGAGCCTCAAATGCACTTGGCAATGGCATTGGCGCCATCATTACATTCCCCGCAGCGACATACTTTCACCGCCAGATTATGTTTTTTGCACGAACAACATGGTCGAATATGAAGCATGCATCATGGGTATCAAAGTCGCTATTGACTTAAGAATCAAGTTCTTGCAAGTATATGGAGACTCACTTTAGTGATCACCGATTAAGGGCGAGTGATACTAAACATCCGAATCTCATTCCAGATCGAGAGCATGTTCGAGTCCGATCCTCTCAAGAGATTACTTTTGATCACATTCCACGAGAAGAGAATCACTATGCACGATTGGCTACTATGTCATCTATGTTCAAGGTCAGATGGGACAACGAGGCTCCCAAGATCATCATTGAGAAGTTCGACGAACTAGCGTATTGTTATGAGCTTGACACAGAAGAGAAACCTTGATACTATGACGTGAAGAGGTATCTTGAGACTCAGGAATATCCCGCAGGGGCATCTGTCAATGATAAGAAGTTCATGAGAAGATTTGCATCCAAATTCTTCCTTAGCAACAGCATCTTATACAAGCGCAACCACGATTTGTGCTTACTCCGCTGTGTAGACCAGAAAACAACAATACGTATCATGGAAAAGTTACACGAAGGCGCATTTGGTACCCATTCCATTGGACATACCATGGCTAAGAAGATTTTGAGAACAGGTTACTATTGGTCCACCCTAGAAGCTGATTGTCACTGCTATGCTCGATCTTGTCACAAGTGCCAGATTTATGCCGACAAAGTACACGTACCTCCAGCACCTCTCAATGTTTTAACTTCTCCTTGGCCTTTGCAATGGGGCATTGACATGATTGAGAAATCAAGCCCACGCCTTCCAACGGACATCGCTTCATACTTGTGGCAATCGATTACTTTACCAAGTGGGTAAAGCGCCGCTCGATCTGTTACCAAGAATGTTGTGGCTCGCTTCATCAAGCATAACCTTATCTCGCTCGGTATGGCACTCCGAAAGGATTATCACGTATAACGGCTCCAATCTCAACAATAAGATGATCACCGAACTCGCACGCAGCTCAAGATCAAGCATCACAACTCTTCTCCTTATCGGCCTAAGATGAATGGCGCAGTTGGAAGCCGCCAACAAGAATATCAAGAAGATTATACGTAAGATGACAAAGTGACTTACAAAGATTGGCATGAGATGTTACCATTTGCTCTTCATGGTTATCGTGACTACAAAGACGAACATCAACAGGGCAACCCTTCTCTCTAGTATACGGTATGGAAGCCGCCTTACCCATCGAGGTTCGATACCCTCAACCGTAGTCCTCCGAGGCGAGTTAGGCGAAGACGATTGGGTCTAGACTCGCCGACCGATTAACTTGATTGATGAGAACGACTCGTCCATCCGCCATGGATGATTTATCGAAAGGAATGATCGAGCATTTAATAAGAAGGTCAAGCACCGAGTCTACCAAGTCGGTGATCTAGTAGTCAAGCGCATCATTCTTCCACAAGGTGATCCCCAGGGCAAATGGACTCCCACCCATGAGGGACCATTTGTAGTCAAGACAAGATTTTCCTGGAGCTATGATACTTAGCACCATGGATGGTGAAGACTTCCCACACCCCGTGAACGCAGACATAGTCAAAAATACTACGATAAAGACCCGCTAGGTCGACTAACCTAGACAAAAATAAGGAGATCCTGGCGAACCAAAAGGTTCGGGCAAAAGTTAAGGATATATACAAAACATGTACACCGGCAAGTCGAAAACTCAAAAGGCGGCTTGGGCAAGAAAGGGTATCCCTAGATCGAAAACCGAAAGGGCGGTCTAGGCAAAAGTTAGGATTTAAGCGCACGACTATGTTTCTTCCAGATCACCGCTTCGCACTACTATCAACATTCAAGATTCAAATGGCGAAGATCAGTCTACTCACTTTCTACTGACAACAAGGAGATGAGATAGTCGAAATATATGAGTACTAGCATAGTTGAGACTTAACGAGATTGTTTCCGCATAGCTTTTTACCTTTCTTGTGTACAAAACTACTTGGCCATACGCCACCTTTCAAATAAATACAAGTTCTTTCTCTTTACAATTTCTGTTGTTGTTATTTGCAATAAGTCCAACGTTTGTTTTGAATGACTATACGCATTTGACAATAAGAATCTAATCACAAACATACGAAAAGTGAACATACAAAAGTACTTACTACAGGCTCCAGGAATTGGGACGACGACGAAAGTCACCAAAACATTCCCCCACAGAGCATGATCCCCCACAAAGGTGTCACTCACAACACAACTTCCCAAAGAGAAAAAGGAATCCACGAGAAAGAATTCCACTCAACTAAGCAATGTTACATCGCCTCTAAGCAAGAACACCTCACCCCCAAGGTATTTATCCTCAGGGTATTTCTCATCCTTTCCTTTTTCCCATGGCAGATCCAGACCAAACTTGGTCGATAGTGCACGGAGGAAACCACATCTTCATCTCCCACTGGGATTACAACGGATTCTCGACTCTTCCAACCCGGTCTCCGAACTACCAATTGCTCTCCAAATGAGATCAGACTTAATCCCCAGAGAGCCCCAAATTTCCTCAGGATCTACATACAAGGTCCACAACGGATCGCCTCCCGCATTCTCCTCGCAGGTCTATATATGAGATCTCCAACAACGAGCCTCTCAATCTCTACCTTCCTCAACAATATCTAGGCCCAAGACTTGGTCGATAGTGCATCGGAGGAATCCAGGATATCTTTCTTCTCCTTCAAAAGCGGGTTCTCACCTACTCAATTCCCCAACAGAGTCGAAATCCTCAAAGAATATCCGATCTTCTTCAAGATGGATATGTTTTGAAATACCACAACATCTATCATTCATACATTACTCATAAAGTCATAATTCATGCATATGTCATTCATATACACCGTCATGCATCATACTTTGCATAAAACTAACCAATATTCTATCAAAGTTCCTCTTGTTTTCCAAAACAGTAATACTACCGACGCAAACAGTCCAGATTAAGCCCCGAATCGACGGAAAACTATCCGAAAGACCGCCTTGGTTGTCCTCCAACGATCGGTCCAGATTAAGCCCCGAATCGACGGAAAACTATCAAAGACCGCCTTGGTTGTCCTCCGACGACTGGTCCAGATTAAGCCCCGAATCGACGGAAAACTATCCGAAGACCGCCTTGGTTGTCCTCCACGACTAGTCCAGATTAAGCCCGAATCGACGGAAAACTATTCGAAGACCGCCGGTTATCCTCCGATAATGTGCAATGGATCAACACCGACGCACAACAGGAAGATATCCACATTTTGCCAACTACTACCTCCTCGTAGTAATCGGCACGAAGATTTATTTCGATCCTTCTTATTATCAACAACAACTATAGTCTAGCGACGACTTGCCCGGATGGCATCTTAAGCCCATCTCCGATTACTTATCGTTGTTTCTCCACTTTCGCCGCATATATGGTTAAAAATCAATGCAAACCAATAACTTCATTCAAAAATGGACACAAAGTCTAACGACGACTCCTCCGATGGCATCTTAAGCCCATCTCCATGCTCCAGAACGACTATAGAGCCTAGCGACGGCTCATTCCCAAAGATCGATTTTTCCAGATGGCATCTTAAGCCCATCCTCAATTCTCCTATCGACATTCTCGAGTCTCGACGACTCATCCCCAAATAAGTATCCAACTTCTCCAAATGGCATCAGAAGCCCATTCCCGCATCATCCACCAACAAAGTGCAAATTTTCAGTATTGAGTGTTCAATCATCTTCTACCTCCGTGTCACGAAAGACAAGCGTGTTAATGTAACCCTCCAAGACAAGAAGATTGAACAGGGCAGTGTCATACCCCAAAATTTGCCCTCCATCTACTCAAGAGATTTCATACATCTATACTTAAGGATTCCTCAAGAGTGATCGACAAACTCTCCTAGACAATCAACCCAAACTAGGGTTTGGTATCTCTCGTGCCAAGATGGGCTTCCAACATCTCCAATGGTCTTCATGCCTCCTCATATGCTTTAAAGATTCTCCATGTCAAGTTTCAAGCTTCAAAGTCAAGTTTCCTCACAATTGCTCGATGGTTGAAAATCAACAGATTGGACAAAAGTCAACTATGGTCAACATACAACAAACTTCATAATTTTTGGTCAACATCCTCATTTTGAAGTTACATTCATCATTTGATCAAGGGTTGATCATGATTCATCAAGAAAACTCAAGATTTGCTCAAAAGTCCAACTTTCTAAATTAGGGTTTCTAGGTGAAAAGTCAATCGAACTTTGATCGATCATAACTTTCTCATACTTTCTCGTAAATTTTTCCACCACCTCTTGTTTTGAAGGAAATTCAATTCTACAACTTCAAATGTCTCACAAGAATGTCCAAAAATGCTTCATTTGAGAGGTATAGCTCAAAACATTACAGGTCATTTTCAAAGTCAACAAAAAGTCAACTTTTTGTTTTGAAGATATATTGAGCATGGAAACTACAATTGAGATGAGACCAAAAAGGTTGGTTAGAGGAATCTTAGGGCTTTCCAAAAAGTCCAAGAACACTCAAAAATGTGGAAAATTGAGCAAGATACACCATTCACAAGTTGCGCAATTTTGAAGGAATGCACAAAGAGAGATACTTCTAAAAATCAAATTTTTTGCAAATGGACTTGCTTTTTCTTCATCCAAACTTATTCCTCATACAATTAGGAATATCCAATCCCAATGCCATGAATTTTTATTTTATTTTTCTATTTAATTTGGAATTTATTCATTCAAATACAAATTAAATTTAAAAATAAAGTATAAAATCAAAATTAATTGCAAGATTGATTTTTATTCTTTCCTTGAGACCCAAGCAACTCATAAAGGCCAGCAAATTTTGAAATTTGATCAATATGGCAAGATTGGATTGGAAATTAATCAAGTTTTGAAAATTTGATTTTGTACAAAAATCAAATTTGATTTGCTTTGATTGTTGATTGATTCTTGCCAAAAACCATCCCAAATCCATCCAGTATAAATATATGATGCATACCTATCAAGAGAGAACAGAAAAATTGCCCTAGAAACCCTATTCCAAAGCTCAAAAAACCGTGACCTTCAAGCTATTGGCAATCACACTTCCAGCCGTTTTCAATCAATTTTAAGGTGTCCAACACATTGCTTGACATCTCCAGAATCGAATCAGACCTTTACTTTGCCAAAAATCATCAAGAATCGTGAAAACCGAATTTGGTTTGTTCTTGAATTTTCAAAAATCGATTTTCATCATTCATGCATTATTAACTTGTTTTGATTGTTTGTTCATGTTTAGAATCAAGTAGGCAAGCTATCTGGACGGTTTAATTGCATTTTGAGTGCCTGGATCGAGTTATGCCATTGCTAGGGTTTCTGAGATCGATTTAGGGTTTCATGAAACAGGAAAAATTGGACTATAAGACCTATACTAACGCTCGTGATGATCCCGTGAATCGAACCATGTCTTTAGAATTCATTTATATTATGTGTGGATTTTGATTTTGCCGGACCTTAGCGTCGAACAATGGCCGACGCTAGCTTCAAATATTTGAATCGGGACGATGAAGCTGCGACGAGGAGACCAAGGCGACACTTGTCTTTGTTTTACTTGATCCGGTTTTCAAACAAGAGAACACGTTAGCTCAGTTGGTCAAGGCAAGGGAACTCAAAGTTTGAAAGCAAGGTCCCATTCGAATCTCGGCAAGACCTATATTTTTTTTCTTCTTTACAAAACTCATATTTTTCCTATTTTCAGTATATTTTAATATTTTGCATTATTTTTAATTCTTTTCATATTTTTTTATGCATTAAAAATTGTCAAAATTATTTTCCTTTCACATTTGTTTTATAAAATCTTTATTTAATTTAATAAATTAAAATACAATTTTGCATGCATATTTATTTTTATTCATAATTTTGCATTTAAATCATTTTAAATTCATTTTTAATTATTAAATTGCATCCAAAAATCCCAAAAATTTATTTTAGCATATTTATATTATTTCCATGTAATAATTTTCTCATATAAAATTTGCATTTTTCTAACATTTTTCTCTTATTCGATTCATCTCGCATTTTCCGATTTCTCTTTTTACAGTTGATCGATTCGACGATTCTTGCTTTATCATTTTATTTTTTTCAATAATGTAACTGTATATGGGATGTAATAATTTAAAATTAGGTCTTTATTTTCCGCATTTTAAATTATGTATCTGCCCCAAAGCCTTGTAATAGCGTAGGATTTACCTTTCCGCATCTGTACATTCCGCATTTTACTTTCCGCACCCTATCAATTGCTAGTAACTAGGCGTGTATGGCAAGATAATGAACATAGCCCACTAATTTGCAAGATAAAATACTTGAAATCAACACACTTCTTTCACACATGCACCCCTTAGGGTAATTCTCTCTCGTTGCCTTACGAATTCAAAATGGTCATGTCCCTCGAACGTAGAGGTATCCTAGCACCGTTGCCTTCAAAGCAAATCATCATAGTCCCTTCGATACAAAGATCATAAGACCCACGATGTCGCCTCCGAATACATGATCTTGACCCTCGATTGTCGCCTACGAAAAAATGATGATAGTCCCTTCGAATGTGCTAGGATACTTCCTACAAGTTGTCTTCTATGACCATCTGATGTCCCTTCGAATGTCCCGCTTACATCCAACGAATGGAGTTACCTACCAACTAATGGTATGGATAGCGCTATTCTAAAGGAAAGTAAAATAACACGAAAACGACCAATTCTGAGTAGGTAATAAGACTTTTAGTTGCTTGCTCTATCAAAATACTTTTCACACCTCACACTTTTATCAAAATTAAAACTTCTTTCCAAAATAAAACATTTCCAAACGCTTTGTATACATTCCTACATGAATCATTACAAAGTCAAAGCGAAATGCCTTTTCAAAACATTTTTGTCAAACACACAGAAAGCACAATTTTAAAAAGTGATCTAGAGCAACTAAGAGCCCGTAGATAACTACGGATGGAAAGGGGTGCTAATACCTTCCCTTTTCATAACCATTCTCCCGAACTCAGAATCTAAACGAAGGTCTTTTTCTGTACTTTTACCTTCCCTTAATTGGATAAAAATAAAATTCGGTGGCGACTCTTGCTATCCGCACATTTGCGATACAAAAATCCTACAAAGTCAGTTCACCGTGTTACACCTATCAGTAGGAATCTCTGCAGGTAATTTGAAAGACACTCTCTTCGCTCCCCTAGGATAAGGATTATCTGGCCTTCTCTGCATGGTTCTGCCAGCATCAGTGTGATTTGAAGGCATTCCACCTTGGCGCCCCAACCTAAAGCGAATGGGACTCTTTCAAACGCTTCGGACATTTCCTTATCATAAATTGCTGCGCATCTGGGACAAATCAAACATTCTGTACCAATCTTGTGGCAACGAACTATGAACCCAGACTCTCATCCCTTGTAGACTCAGACAATTGATTGTCTTGCCTCCAATTGACCCTGTCGCCACCGGGCCCTCTCGACCAAAGCGGGATTACAAATGATGTTGCACCTTGGGCACAACAACTTGTCCTGGTTCTTCTTGTGACAGTGAAACAAGTATTCGCGCAGGCTCGCATCTTTCTTTGGCAAGCTTTCTCTTCTTTGTTCTCTTTCTTTCTCCAAACATCGCTCCACTTCTTCCATCTCAGCGTGGGGCTTCTCGAAATCCACCATGTTCACTCCCAGCATTTGGTCATCAGCAATTCTGACCCTTTCGAATTTCACCCAGAGACCTTCAGTAGCCTCAGTCAAATTCTTGTCAGCAACACCTTGACCTTCAGTAGCCTGTATTGCCTCCCTTAGTAACTTTGCTTTGAGCACTTTTGGAAGGCCATCAGTAACCTCCTTCTTGCTCTTAACTAACACGAAGCCCCCATCTTCTTCGAATTCCACCTTTGATTGAACCTTGTTCTCAGCAACTTCGACCGTGTTGATGTCCAAAGGCTCAGCATAATTGGTCTCCGCCATCAATAACGGATTCGTATCTACTTTCATGGGGTTCTTCCCTTTGTCTGAAAACTTTAGCCTGCCATCCTTGATTGCATTCTGTATCAAATCCCTGAAAAGAAAATATTGTGAGGTTTTGTGGCCTAGAAAATTGTGGTATTTACAGAAACCCCTCTTCTTCCTTTGTTCCAATGGTTGAATTTTAAGGTTGGGAGGAACTATTAACTGGCCATCCTTAATAAGCAGGTCAAAGATTTCATCACATTTAGTTATATCGAAAGTGTATATTTTCTTAGGGAATTTATCATTCATTTCATTTTCGACATGGTCTTTTCCATTAGAAGGAAGCAACACTTTGCAAGCGTAAGGGGGCGCTTCTTTTAATTCTGCAAGATCTATTTCGAACTGGTCGAAATCATACGGATCTTGTGAGTCATCTATGTTTTCCCCTTCTGCCTCTATATAAGCTATTCTTTCCTTTTTATGATTTTTACTAGCCCTAGCCTTTTCAGCTTTTAACCTCTCGACTTGTCGAACTCTATCTGCTAATTGGGCCATGTCCCTGAGGTACTGTGTATCCAGTTTCTTTCGAATTGAATAATCCAGACCTCCAGCAGCCATTTCGACCAACTCGTGTTCGGGCACTACTGTAAAACATCTAGACTTTAACAATCGGAACCTATTCAAATAGTCATCTATTGGTTCTGTGAATTTTCTTTTAATACTTGCTAGTTCCTTCAGACTAATCTTAGATTGACCCATGTAGAATTGCTCATGAAAGAGTCTTTCCAAATAAGGCTAAGTATCTACAGATCCAGGGGGTAGGGTAGTGAACCAAGTAAAAGCGTTCTTTGTTAGAGAACTTGGAAAATATTTTATCCTAAGATTTTCATTATTGGATATATCTCCTGCTTCGGTTAAATATCTCGCTATGTGTTCTACTGTTGATTCACTCGTATCGCCAGCAAATTTCGTAAATTTAGGGACTTTGAAGCCCCTGGGTAACTCTGTTTGCAGAATGTACCCTACAATGGGAGATGTGTAATTTGGCCTTCTAAATCCTGAATTTAAACCATTCTGGGCCATTATTCTTTCTATCATAGTGGTTAGATTATTTTCTGCCACCAAATTGTCATTTCTAACTCTATGGACAATTTCGTCTGCATTCTGGTCTCTATTAACAACCACTACTAGTCTAGGCTGTTCGATCTGATCTTCTTGAACGTCCTGTTGCCTTAATCTTGCCCATACGTTTCTCTCTTCGACCACTTGCATGGGGGGTCGAATCTGTTCAATTGTGGGCTCTTCATTTCGAATCACCACTGGATTCTGCCTACGTCTCATAACATCAGGGGCACCAAAGAAATCTGCTATCCTAGACATCTGGACTGCATTTTCTTGGTTTGTTCTATTTATGTTCTGAATTAAAGGACCAAAGATGGCATTCATTTCACGGGCTAAAACTCCTACCATATCATGGTTACTATCATCCATCTGTTGCCTAAGCGCTGCTTGATTGTTAGTTGTAAGGGTAGGCAACTGGGTGTAATTTCCTAAGTTTTGGGAGTTTGTACCCAAATGGTTCATTCCTGAACCAGAACCTTGGACTGGGGACGAAGTGGATGCATTGTGCAATCCTGCCATGAACGACGTTGGCATCCCGTATAGGGGATTTCTGGGCCTGAAGGGTTCGAAACCTGGAGGCCTAATAGAAGTTAAATACAATTGACTCCCCGAGTGTGGCACAGTTTGCCCTGACGAGATTATAGGCGGTATTTCTAATGTACTAACTGGGATCATATTCGAACAACCCACAGGGATGGCACTCGAGGCATCAATCTAACTTGAAACGATTGTTGAAGCCCCTTGTGGGGGATTTTGTCCCCTGTCTTGGTTGGTTATGTTAGTCATTGTTTTGGTACGCTGTCTTCTGGGTAAATGTAGATTATTGTCTTTTATTTTACCACTTCGAAGGTTCATATACCAATTCGGAATCTACAATTTTTTACACAATTTTGATAAGCAATTTCTAATATGACACTGTCCCACTGGGCGTGCCAATTTGTTTACAGTGATTTCTAGTAAACAACCGCTAGTCTTCCAATTTTTACTAATTACTATTGGTTACTTACAGGATCGACTAGATTGATCCTAGGACACATGTGTCATAATAGATTCTTATGTTCAAATCCATGATCTCACGTAATTCTTTAAAGAACTTCTCTAAAATTTACTATGGAAATATACTGACTGCGTAAATAAAGACTTCGAATTTAAACTTGACTGTTGATAGTTGAATGTAAGGATAAAGATTCTTTAAAAGGTAAAAGTTTCTGGGAAGTAAAATGCTTTGAACGAAGAGATAAAAGTAAAGTGCAGTTTCTGAAGAAATAAGTGTTTAAAGGCAAATAAAATAAGGACAATGAAAGGGAATCGAAAGGCTTTAAGAGTAAAAGTGCAGTAAACTGGAAATAAATATAAACGAACTTGTATTGAAATTGTAAAAGGTCATGATGTTCATAACGTACATGATATCTCCTTTACTCGTTTCCCTTCAGGTACGGTAGTTTGAGTGTTTGAGAATTTGAAGTACATAAAACGAACACACCAAAAATCTAACATAAAACACCTATTTACAGTGAATCGACCCTAACGGTCCTACTTTAACATTGCGCCACATCTGAGACATGCAAACCTCCTTCGTTCACTGGCTTCCACGCGTCCTTCAAAATGGCGCTCTTTATTCAAAATTCGAATCCTCAGTCTTATTTGAAATTCGAATTCTATAATCATTTGAATTTCGATTTAATCCTTTGTTTGGACCATTCCAATGCTGACATATTTACCAAAGAAATTTCCTCATATTTTAAACACTAAGGATTTCTTAATCGAAATATCACCTATCACTGGAAATCGAAGAATCCCTTTTTTTATAACAAAAAGGTCTTATATTTATCCACCAATAATTAATATTGACTTCTTTTTCATGTGGATGTGAAATATTTTATTAACTTCTGCCAATTTACCTATTCGAAATTGCCAGTTAACACATACCCAATCATTCGGTTGATTCCCAAAACCCATAAGGCATTAAAACCGAATGAAATCACCCCTTACCTCGCGATGATCTTCGACTTTTCCGGCGTTGGCTTTTTCTCTCTTCTCTTCTCTTCTCCAATTCTACATGAAATAACTTTTTTCCAAAAAGACCTTCTTTCCTTCTTTTCCTTTTTATATTCCTTGTTATAATCCTTTATTATTTCCAAATAAAATTCATAAATTAATAATTAGTAAAAGTAGAGTGATTTTCTCCTCACACCCACTATTTACTCTTCACACCACCAACCCTTCTTTCTTCGATTAATCCGATTAAATCCAAAATTATTAATACCTAAGTCTGTAATTAAATAAATAATTAAATTCCTTATTATTTAATATTCGAATTAATTCGGGGTGTCACAACTCTCCCCCACTAAAAGAGTTTTCGTCCTCGAAAACATACCTTAGACGAAAAGTTCGGGATACGAGTCCTTCATCTGACTCTCCAACTCCCAAGTTACATTTCCTTCAGCTGGTCCTCCGCAAGCCACTCTCACCAGTGCTATCTCTTTACCACGCAGTTGCTTCACTTTCCGATCCTCAATTCTCGCAGGTACTGCTTCAACAGTCAAATTATCCCGCACCTGCACATCATCTACCTGAATCTCATGAGACGGATCCGCAATGTACCTCCTCAACTGAGATACATGGAAAACATCATGCAAATTCGCAAGTGACGGCGGTAATGCGATCTGATAAGCAACCTTCCCAACTCTCTTGGTAATTTGAAACGGACCAATAAAACGCAGAGTCAACTTCCTTGACTTCAAAGCTCGACCAATACCAGTCATCAGAGTAACTCGCATGAACACGTGGTCTCCTTCACTAAACTCCAGATCCTTCCTCCTCTTATCATGATAACTTTTCTGACGACTCTGAGAAGTTCTCATCTTCTCCTGAATCATCTTAATCTTTTCCGAAGTTTGTTGAACAATCTCTGGTCCAATCACAACACTTTCTCCAAATTCGTACCAACACAACGGCGTCCGACACCTCCTACCGTACAATGCCTCAAACGGAGCCATACCAATACTCGAATGGAAACTATTGTTGTAGGTAAACTCTATCAATGGTAAGTATCTATCCCAAGCTCCCCTTTTCTCTAACACACAAGCCCTCAACAAATCTTCTAACGACTGAATCGTCCTCTCCGTCTGACCATCTGTCTATGGATGATACGCGAAACTCAATCGTAACTTAGTACCCAAAGCTTCTTGCAATCCTGTCCAAAACTTAGAAGTAAACCTCGGATCTCTATCCGACACAATGCTAGACGAAATACCATGCAAACTTACAATCCTCTCAACATACAATTCTGCCAACCTCTCCATCGGATAATCCATTCTTATCGGAATAAAATGAGCATACTTTGTCAATCGATCGACAATAACCCAAATAGAATCACAGTTCTTCGCTGTCCTCGGCAATCTAGACACGAAATCCATTGAAATTCCATCCCATTTCCACTCCAGAACAAACAACGGTTCCATCAACCCTAACGGCTTCTGATGTTCAATCTTTGATTTCTGACAAACCAAACACGCATACACAAACTCGGCAATTTCCTTTTTCATTCCAGGCCACCAAAATAATTTCTTCAAATCATGATACATCTTAGTAGCACCGGGATGAATACTCAACCCACTACGGTGTCCTTCTTCCAAAATACTCTTTCTAATCTCAGTAACATCCGGACACACACACTCTATCACCAAATCTCATAACTCCATTCTCATCAATTCAGAACTCACCTCCTTGACCTTGGTTAATCAATGTCAGCTTATCTACCAAACCAACATCAGACTTCTGTCCATTTCGAATCTCTTCCAAAATACCACTAGTCAGCTTCAACATGCCCAATTTCACACTATTCGGAGTAGTCTCACATACTAAACTCAAGTCTCTGAATTGTTCCACTAAATCCAATTCACGAACCATTAACGTCGACATATGCAAGGACTTCCTGCTTAACGCGTCGGCCACAACATTTGCCTTACCAGGATGGTAATTCAAACCAAAATCATAGTCCTTGAGAAATTCCAACCATCTCCTCTGCCTCATATTCAACTCTTTCTGGTCAAAAAGATACTTCAGGCTCTTATGATCACTGAATACCTCAAACCGTGAACCATACAGATAATGCCTCTACAACTTCAAAACAAACACAACAGCTGCCAAATCTAAATCATGAGTCGGATAGTTCCTTTCATGAATCTTCAACTGTCTCGAAGCATAAGCCACAACCTGCCTATCTTGCATCAAAACACCTCCTAGAGCCATCAAAGATGCATCACAATACACCACGAACGATTCTACCGGATTCGGCAAAATTAGAATCGGAGCACTAGTCAACCTCCTCTTCAATTCTTGGAATCCTTTCTCACAATCTGCATCCCAAACAAACGCTTGACCCTTTCTCGTCAACTTAGTCAACTGTAAAGCTAACTTCGAAAAATCCCTCAATGAATTTCCTGTAGTAACCTGCAAGACCAAGAAAACTACGAATCTCAGAAGCATTCTTCGGCGCTTCCCACTGAGATACCGCTTCTACTTTTGTAGGATCAACAGCAATACCATTCTTGGAAATCACATGACCAAGAAAACTCACTTCTCTTAACCAAAACTCGCATTTAGACAACTTCGCATAAAATTTCTTTTCCTTCAATAATTCCAATACAATCCTAAGATGCTTTGCATGATCCTCATCATTCTTTGAATAGATCAAAATATCGTCAATAAATACCACCACAAACTTGTCAAGATACGGATGGAATATTCTGTTCATATACTCCATAAAAACACCAGGTGCATTAGTAACTCCAAATGGCATAACAGAATATTCGTAATGCCCATACCTTGTTCTAAATGCAGTCTTCTGAATATCTCCCGCCTTAACACGAATCTGATGATATCCAGACCTCAGATCAATTTTACTGAATACACAAGCTCCCACCAACTGATCCATCAAATCGTCAATCCTCGGCAATGGATACCGATTCTTGATTGTCACCTTATTCAACTGCCTGTAATCAACACACAGTCTCATTGTACCTTCCTTCTTCTTAACCAACAATACCTTACGGTGAAACACTAGGCCGAATAAACTTCTTCTCAAGTAACTCTTCCAACTGTTTCTTCAGCTCAGACAACTCAGATGCCGACATGCGATAAGGCGCCATCGACACCGGACTGGTTCCAGGAATCAAATCTATAGCAAACTCCACTTCTCTCTCAGGTGGTAGCTCACTGACATCTTCCGGAAACACTTCTGGAAATTCATTCACAACAGGTAACTCACCACTCTTAGCCTTTCCTTTCACTTTGTCGAAGAATATAACATAAACACTACAGCATCTTCTCTAACGGCTAAATTCATCTGCTTAACTGACAGAGTCACATCTTCAACTTTAACTTCTTCAGGGAATATGATCGTCTTCTCAAAACAATTGATATGAACCTGGTTGAAGACCAACCAGTTCATTCCAAGGATAATATCAAGTTGCTCTAAAGGTAGGCACACTAAATGCATACCGAAACCTCTATCAAAAATGACAATAGGACATTTCCTACAAACATACGAAGTAGTCACTAAACCCGACGCAGGAGTGTCAATAACCATACTTCCATCCAAATTAGAAATTTCCATATTTAATCTTTTAGCACAATCCAAAGCAATAAAAGAATGTGTCGCTCCAGTATCAATAATCGCAATTAAAGGTATGCCATTAATAAATCAGAGTATTTATTACATATCAAGAGGCATCACAATTTTTAATATAATTCAAAATTATAACCAAACAGATGTCATGCTTTCACTGAAGGAATTCATTAAATAAATAAACCAAAAGTTATGTTTAACAGCGAAAATGAAACATAACAACTCCTGAATACGTCGTTCATAAATATTCCAGGATGATAAACTGAAACATTAATCAAAACTAATATTTAATATCACAAATGAATCTCAATTAAACGTTTCCCCAGTGTTACATCTATCAGAGCACGACACTGACACGCGGATTAACTAACGACTCAACTCTAGAAGCTATCCTCACTGATTTCCAAGCAGCTAATCACTTCAAATCTGAAATCATTAAAGTAAGGGTGAGATTTCTATTCAATATAAAATGCATTATACGTTTTTAAATACAACAGAATAATTCGATGCGTTAGTCCATTATCAAAACACATTCATAGTTCAATTCCAAGAGCATTGTACACAATTCATTATGCAAGTAAACAATCAATGTAAATTGCAACACTGGAAACCATCCTAGCATGTTACAATCCCAATGCAATGCAGACTCTATGGATGTGGTACCAAACATGAACCGAGTTCACCCTCCGTTCCATCACACTTGGAAACAGCGGAAATCCATGATTCACCCATAACACCGGGTCAAGAATCTAGCCTCACTACCTCAAATCCTGGTAAGTCTATTGGCTCTGCAAGTTCACTTCTGCACAATGGGAATGAACCAATTAACAATGCTTATGCAGGCGTCATAAAAGCATGCAACATCAATTCACAGATTATGATATCACATAATTCACATAATTCACATAATTCCAATCACCAACGTATTCTATTCCATCACAATGATTATCAAAATACAACATGGTAAGCATTATTCCTCACTCAATAATTAAGACAATCCAAATCCTATCCCTGTTGTCCTTAAACGATTATCCTTTCAAAAATCGGAAACTCGACTCTTTTTAAAATAATTTTCACAAATAATATTTTTCTCTTTTTAAAAGATAGTATTTTTAATTTAAGAAATAATGCCGAAAACGGCACCCAAATCGGAGTTACGGTTTAGAAAATATGAATTTTTGAAGTTTTAAGTATTTTGAAAAATTACAGTGGAACCGGTTCCCACGGTACAACCCGTTCCCACTTTTGAAAAAGTCACGCCCCTTTGTATGGGAACCCGGTTCCTACCCTACTGGGAACCGGTTCCCACGTACAAAAATGCCCAATTTTTGAAAATTTACACTGGGAACCCGGTTCCTCCCCACAGGGAACCGGTTCCCACTTCTGTAATCATTTTACGCTATTTTGACAAAGATTTAGGCATTTCTCATCACTTCCAATCATTTCCATATAACTTATAACATTAGAAACACCAGTTTACCACCTTTATACGTCAACACAACATCATATATCATTGTTTCATCATTCCTATCAATTGTTCGACACACTAATGGTCTTAAATCCTATAATCCGACACAAATTAGGGTTTAATCTTACAAACCTATAAATCACCTAAATCAAATTTCTTAACATACCCAATCACCCGGTTGATTCCCAAAACCCATAAGGCATTAAAACCGAATGAAATCACCCCTTACCTCGCGATGATCTTCGACTTTTCCGGCGTTGGCTTTTTCTCTCTTCTCTTCTCTTCTCCAATTCTACGTGAAATAACTTTTTTCCAAAAAGACCTTCTTTCCTTCTTTTCCTTTTTATATTCCTTATTATAATCCTTTATTATTTCCAAATAAAATTCATAAATTAATAATTAGTAAAAGTAGAGTGATTTTCTCCTCACACCCACTATTTACTCTTCACACCACCAACCCTTCTTTCTTCGATTAATCCGATTAAATCCAAAAATATTAATACCTAAGTCTTTAATTAAATAAATAATTAAATTCCTTATTATTTAATATTCGAATTAATTCGGGGTGTCACAGATCACACTACACAGATTTAGCCGGGGGTTCCGCACATCTATTGTGCTATTACAATCCTAACCGCATAACTCTCCGACAGCACAACCCTTGTGCTATCATGAACCCTAATGCAAATAATTTCATTCCGTCAAACACAACTTGATTGAAATTTAGTATGATCGATCAACATGCCATTGCTTCACCATACTAAAGTCGGATTCCAAAGCGAATGAAACATGATCTCTCAAAAGAATAACAATCATCATGTGATTGAATGGAAGAAACTGAAACAGTATATCCAATATACCATCTTTGCACCAAAATTGTTTATATCATATATAAAGTGGATCGATCATATTAGTGTAACTCATGGATGATCGATGTATCGCCGCATCACCATACTAGTGTAAGATTCTGAAGTATAGTCAATATTGATTCATCCAAGTCGTACACACAATGATGCTAAATTTTAATTTAATCGATTATTGTTTAATTCATTCTTAGTTTTAATCATATAAAAATAGAACGTACATAAATTAAACAGATATCAGATACATGGTTTCGTAAGTTGCTCTGATATCGTTGAAGGAAAATCACAAAATAAAAATGTAGCAGAAATTCAATTTTCCTTTAACGATCCTTACAAATGACCATGGTCAGTGATATAATATGTTACCTTTTGTGGCGATTTCGATCTCTGATGTTGTGATCATGAACATTGATGAAGAACAACGTCTCTATTCAGTCCACACGAACATATCGCTACCGGTCATAGTGCTAGCTGCTCATGAACGGAAGCTTTGAGTGAGAGAGTGAGCAAAAATACGGCAAGTGTTTCAAGACCGAATTTTCATCAAAATCCATTGCATCAGCACAAGGGTTCTATTTATAGAACCACAAGTGTAGGCTGCAAGCTAAAAGCCCAATAAAGGCTATAAGCTAAAAGCCCAAATAAGCATATGAGTATCATTCCTAATGATGTACCGTATATCACATAATCGCGTGGTACCTTACCATATTCCGTATTCCATTTAAGTGCACCGTACCTTAAAGTGTTCCTCATTTACTTTATCTCTCATTTATATGTCCTTATGTGTGTGACCCTGTAGGTTTTCGCGATGTTTCCAATTATATTAAAACACATTTAACATAATAAACAGTGAGCGGTATCTAGAAACACATCACTGCTACCCAAGTCACGAAAATGTCATGTGATCTGACAAAAACCTTTTCGTGATAATGCTTGTGTGTACAATTACCCTTTTGCCCTTATGTCTATAGTGAACACAAGGCATAGACCGTGTCACCCTTGTCTAGTTCAATATTGGGCACTCAGACATTTATCCTGTTGTGCAGGATGTGAAAATTACATGTAGGTCACTCATGTCCCTCAACATTCTTTTTGAAGTACCCATCAACTGTCTTTATGATTATCCAGTTACGAATAACGTTTGATCAACAATAAAGCACTTTACTCCACATCTAAGGTCCATAGTTATTTCAGGTCGAAGGGTGGTATACACCACTTATCACCATGAGAATAACTTATGACACTATGCATAACATTCTATGTAGTATTCTCATAATGGGTCAATCTAGTATAATTATTACTCCTAATATTTATACCTCTGTCAAGACTTGATAACTCCTTATCAATGATCCATGAGATATGATCATCAATCTGTCTACATAATAATCTCAATGCTTTAATGTTATCCCACTTCACATTAAAGCTCGATTACGGATACTTTAATAATAGTGTCCTTATGTTTAATGGGATCTCATGATTAAGTCATACTTAACATTTCATTAAACAGACTAACTATTCTAGGGACTTTATTATTTTCGAAAAGCAAACATAATTAAGAAATGCCTTTTATTATTAATAAATAATTCGATACAAGTACCAAAATATATTGGCCTCTAGGGCTTACACCAACAAGTTAGGATTGAGAGTTGCTTACACCTTGGATGACTTAAGAGTCCATTAGCAGAATTGCTAGTATTCCTCCTCCTTCCATTGAAGGTGACCCGGATGTGCGAATTTGGATTGGGGACCAAGAGAACAAATACACCATTGGAGATATGTATAAAATGATTGCTAACTTTGATAATGATGATGATAGAATCTGTTGGCGAAATATTTGTAGAATTGACGTTATGGAACAAATCCGTTTCTTTATTTGGTTACTGCATCATGATGGGCTTCTCACTAATGCCAGGAAATCCAGAATGGGGCTTGGGAGTCCTATGTGCAAGTTCTGTGGCGATATTGAAGAAGACACCTTGAATATTATTTGTGAATGTCCTTGCGCAGTGGGATTGTGGAATCATGTGGTTCCAGCTAACTTTCGTGTGTTATCTTAGGCAGGTTCTATTCATGAATGGCTAATTAATACTTGTTTGACGACGGGCATGAGTTTACATGATGCTGACTATTGGTGTAAGGTCTGGGCTAATGCTTGCTATTTTATTTGGATTTGACATACGAAGGAGATTCATGATGAGAATTATAATAGACCGCAATGCATGTTAACGACCATCAAGAACCCGATTCAATATTATAGTTTCGCTAAAGATGCTACTAGAATTACAAATACTCCATATGGCAGTTACGATGGTGAACTGGACTCTGCAGCCTAGGGACTGGGTAAAAGTGAACGTTGATGGAGCAATGGATAGTAGAAACAAGGCTGGTTGTGGTTGTATTATCCGAGGTATTTGTAATGCTTACAACGCAAAATTGTGGGGAGTCCTAAAGGGGCTGCAACTAGTTGAGAAAATGGGGTTCAAGAAGATTATGATTGAAGTGGATTCTCAGCAAGTGGTCAAAGATATCACGTGTAATTCGACTTCAACGACCATATCGCGTAGTCTTTTTGGCCAAGATAAGAGCTTTTTTCCAATATGATCTTGAGATTTCTATAAACCATATCTTCCGTGAAGCTAACATGTGTGCTGATGGGCTAGAGAAGAGTGCCATTCACCAACAACCTAGCATGACTAGATTAAGTGATTGCCCTAGTTTCATCAAAACTGTTTTTAATAATGATGTTGTTGGGAAGCAACTCCCTCGTTTCGTTCCAGTTTAGTATATCGTTTTTCGGGACTTAGGCCCCTCATGTAACCAAAAATAAAATAAAATTAGTGTTTGTCATTTTCGAAGCTAATGTCGACCACCTATAAAATAATTATCGTCTCTGAGATGTTAATAACTAACATCGACCTTAGTCAAAGCTAATAATTAATAGACATCCATAAAATAAGCGTCTAACAAAGCCGACGCTACTAGCATAAGCTTTTTAATTTGTTTAAGGTTTGCTTTAATGTCTCTTTTGATAAACGGTAGTTAGCATCGAATAAACATAACTGTTAGTCGTAGACATCAACTCCAACTTTGACACTACTCTCTATTTTGTCTGTTAGCGTATGTTTTTGACTGATGAATATGAACAATTTTTTAATAGTGATCCACTAAAATTA
The DNA here is from genome assembly GCA_021764765.1 of Vicia sativa. Classification (NCBI taxonomy): domain Eukaryota; kingdom Viridiplantae; phylum Streptophyta; class Magnoliopsida; order Fabales; family Fabaceae; genus Vicia; species Vicia sativa. The sequence goes on along the minus strand of CM038793.1, from coordinate 142,529,543 downwards.
TAATATCATCCCACATAATTTATTTTATTTAGGTGAACCAATTTAGAAAAGAGAAAACTTAAGACAATCTAAATATTGAAGATTTGTTTATTTTAATTCATGCTTTTGTATTTCTAATTGATGTGTACTTGAACCAATTATGTACTTTTTTAATTTCATGCTCTAAAATGACAAATGATTTTTATAGTTCAATATCAAAATCAATATCTAACTATTCAAAACAGTAATTTAGAAGAAAATAACTGATGCACTAATTATATAAATTAATTTTACGGTATCAATTAATCACTACCATATCAAATTAAACTATAATTTTTTAATTATTGATATGATATAACTGAACAATATATTTATATTAAATGATAATATAATATTTTACAGTATTAGTACCCATAACCATTTAAGTAATACCATAATACCAGTAGTTTGGAACATTACTATGTCTCTATTTTAAGTTTAAATTATACGAGTACATGTCTTGTCTTCATTATCTTATTGTCTAGAAACAAACAAATAATTGTTGCAGTCTTGCAGAGAATCAGATTTGGGAAGACCACATCCCCAAGACTAGCATATACAATAGTCCAATATCATATCATAGGGGAAGGATGCTATAATGTAATGTAATCAAGTACTAATATAACGTTGTACACATATTCTTTTTTGTACATATGCTTCTTTTATGTATACTTCTAGGATAATCTTAGTTGTTCGTTGACATCATCTATCATCAGTAGTTCAGTCAGGTGGCTCGACAACCGCATAAGACGGCGCTGTCAGTCATTACTGAGTGACATTCAAAGAATATATTGCCATAATTAACTCTGCTACTATCCTATCATTAATTAATAAATATAAATATAATTACACTTCATAAAAAATGACTGCACCAGTAATCATTCCAATCCTTGAACCATTGCTCAATAAATTGCAACACTTGCTCTCTTCAACCGCAATCACATCTGTGTTTACTTTCAACATTGATGGCTTCAAAATCATTTTTTGCCTTGTTGATTTTTGCGATGCTTCTGTTTTTGTTTCTTATGAGAGAACCAAATGGTTTGTGTTTTTCTACTAAGGAGATTCTGAACAGAAAGGTTTGTTTCTAGCTGACACATATATTTTTCTGTTGTTTCTAGGACAAACATTGCATGCTTATAATTCATGTTTGAATCTTTGTGGTTTTTGTTCAGGTTTTGTTTCAAAAAAGAACAAATTTGAGGGTTTTATTAGAAGGGTCATCAAATGGCTATAAGAATGGTGAAAAAAAAGTGAGTTGGGATGAGTTGAGGAAGGTTCCATCAGGGCCAGACCCTTTGCATCATAATGGTGGCACTCCTAAGCCTGAAACACCTTGATGATCTTGTTGCTGTGCCTTGAAAATTTCTCTGGCTAGTTTTTGTTGAATTTTGGTTACATGATTATGTTGTTAGTTTAATTATGATGGACTTTATAAGTTCAATATGATATGTAGTCTTGTCTTGTTGAATATTTTCAGTTTGTTTCAATTTTTCTTGGATTGAGGAGTAAAATTTGTATTGCACAATATGGGCCACAGAAACAAAGTAATTAATTTGCCTACTGAAGTAAAGAATATAAAAACTAAATTTTGCTTAGGATTTGGATGATTTTTCTATTTAAAAAAATCTGATGGAATTAATGTTTTGATGATAATTGTGCGATTGTTTGAAAGGAAAGGCAGACTCAGTCACATTTCCAAATGATGTTAGTAGATTGGATATAAATAGGAAGCATAGTGAGATGGTGTTTTTTTTATTCTCTCACTCATTAATTATACAGCAAATTTATACGTTACAAATACCTATATCTTCTGTTAGAAAATATTTTATTTCTCTTTTATTATTTTTGTTTATTCTCCTTTATTTTATTTTATTTTTATTAAAGGAAAAATTAATTGTGATTTATCATATTCCGACAATATAAATCAATTTGGGATTGGGGAATAAAATATAACACCATTTAACATTCTCTTTAATATAACATCAAGAGTATTAGGTTAAGATTTTACTATAAAGCTTTCCACAATTGGGTCATCACTATTTTCTGTTTCACCCGCTTTCTTATCTTACCCCGCCTTACATACTAGTTTAGTCCTTTATGGAAAATCAGAACAACATATGGTTTTCCCAAGCACATGTCTACACTGGATCCAACCATGGCGAACAATCACCTGAGTCGAGCGGTGGTTGTGGAAATGGCAGCAGTAGAGGAGCCGATTACAATGGCACTATTACGAAAAACCCCTTTCACAACGGTTGGAAAAGAGGTACCATCACGCGTGTCATGTCGTTGTTAAGTAGCATGTGATTGTAAGTTCGTTGTTTCTACCACGGTCTGAAAACCGTTATCGAAAGGCAGGACGTACGGCTCATATCACAACGGTTAGGTTTTTAAACCTTTGTGATATATACACTTAGATATTGGGTGCGAAACCCATCAACATCAAATTTGGTAAAAACTAAACGACCTTTGATCACAATTACAATAAATAATCGTTGTTGAAAGTACCCAGAGTTTATTATATAATATGTAGATTGTTTGTTTTTCATACACCTCACTAAATAAATACAACCTTTCAAATTGATGAAGAAGTCTATAGTTTGAAAATTAAACTATTCTTGAAAACCAACTTAAACAAACTATTATTTTTTCTGATTGCATGCGTCTCATTGTGCATTTCATGCTCTTTTACATATATATTATGGTTTATTGGTCTAACTCCTTTGATGCGTCATTGTCTTCGATTACAGTTAAATTTCCATAATAACAAGACATTGGATAATTAGCCTCATCATCATCACTTATCATCATAATTTTTATAATGGTAATTTTTACGATGATAAGTGTGATGAAGAGGCAAATTATCCAATAAATCGTAGTTAATGAATTTAACTATAATCGAAGACAACGATGCATCTAAGGATCTAGGTCATTACACCGTAATGCATATGTAAAGGAGCATGAAATGAATGATGAGACGCATGCAATCTGATAAAACAATAATTTTCTTAAGTTGATTTTCAAATACAACTTAATTTTAAGTATCTATATCAATTTAAATGAATGTATTTTAAGTGAGGGTTAGTTAAACAAATAATCTGCATAGAATATAATAAACTCAAACTACATCATACAACATAACCATATATTATAAATTTGTGAGCGATGAAAAAGATATATTATAAATTTATAGGATGCACCTTTTATTGAAACTAATCGGGGAACATGAATCAGTTATGAAGTTCATCTAGTTTTGTGAAGTAATGAAAAAGAAATATAAGGAGGAAAAAACTTACACAGCAGCTTCATACTTTTGATATTTCTTCTCATTGTGTCTCAAACTAGATGAAGTTTCCTGCCGATGTTGTTTCTTTATTTACTAAAATGTTTTGTTTTTGTTGAGTCCTGCAATAACTATAAAAGTTATCAACATATGAAACCGCAAACTTATTTGCCAATAAAGTATGCAAAATATTTTGTTTGTGAAGCTATGAAGAAGAAGTACAAGGTGGATGAAGTTTCCATCATAGCTTCATGCTTCTTGTACTTTTTTCCATAGCTACACAAAAGTATGTTCTTTGTTAAGGTAGTAAAGATGAATCTCAGAAAATGAGAACAATCAACTATTTACAACATGCAACAACCGAGATAATGAGGAACTATATAACAAGAAGATGAAAGAAGAAGAATACCTTAATATATGAAGCACAAGAATCATGAATAATGGCGAAGAAGAAGAGAAAAAATGGGTGCTAGGGTTTCATTGTGAAGGAAAGAACGCTACTGTAAATAAGTGAGAGTTAATTCGCTTATATATGGATAAACTAGTTCACAACAATTAACACTACCAACCGTATTGATAAGTATTTATTTATTATAATTATATGACAATGGTCAATCAAAATCACCATAGCAATATCCCTTTTATTATGAGTTTTAAAATAAATAAAAAAGAAAATGTGCGCCTTAACATTAAAGGAATAAAATATTTTATGGCACTGAAGTTCGAACCCATAAAAGTTTGATTGTATCACCACAGTTGGTTCTTCAACCGCTGTTATACACAAATAATTTTTAATCAAAAAACAAAATAAATATGATAGTGCCTTATGTTAGAGATGTTACAATGGTGTAGGGAATAACTGTGGTGACCATGGCGTTGTTGTTTCTACGTTTTGTAGTAGTGTGGTGGCCGTCAAGATGGTGGTGGTCATAGAGACGACAGTGGTAGAGAAAAAGGTAGTGGTCGCGGAAATTATATAATAGAGGAAATGTCAGGTGTCATAGAAATGGCGACAATAATGAAAATAGAAACAACAATGTTTATGGTGACAATTATTCAAATATATGCGGCAAAGACCAAGAGGTTCCTGATACTCCCCCTAGGTAAATATTCCTAAGATGATAGAGAATAACTATAATAAATGAGCCCAAACCGTTTTCTTGGTATTGGATAGCAAAGGGAAACTTGATTTTTTGACAAGAGTAGTAGTTGAACCGACAACATGAGGCCCCTTTACAAACAATGGAAGTCTTAAAAACTCATTGATGTGTTTTTGCACTATTATAAATAATACATTTTATGAAAAATCTTTCACCTCATCCAAACTTTAGGGAGATGTAATGTTCCTATTGATATTGGATGATATCAGAGATTTTTTGGGAAACTGATTTATTTATCATACATCCAACCTGATATTTCTTTCTCAGTTAGTGTAGTAAGTCAGTTAATGTGAAACTATTAGTGAAATCATCGGATAGAATATCAATGAAGTCGCCATCAAATGTTTTTATCCTGCGAGAGGAAAGGAAAACATCGAGTAAGCCTGAGAGGGAGAAATCATAGTCTTACGACCAAGAGATCTGGTAAGGAAGTCAGTTACGCAAGGGGAAGGTATTAGCACCCCACACGCATGTACTACTCTGCGGTATCCACTTCTACTTTCTATATAATGGGTGTGGGTATCTATTTACAACCTATGTCTAAGGAAAAATGAATGAATGCAAAGCATTATATACAAAAAGAAAGGTTTTAAGTTGTGCTTGCCACAGTTGCGAACCTTTAGTGCCTATGTACCCCATTCGTGCAATTAGGGATCAAAGCACTTCTCAAAATTTTTGGTGGGTTGCAATTTTTTTTATGAGAAATTCCATTTCACATCCTCGGGATTAGGATTGCAATTCGTGCTTGGCTTTGCAGCTTATTGTAAGTCTTATGCTCGGTCGCTCGCACATTTAGAAACTCACTTGGATTTGAAAAGAAACATCCTTATTGAAAAGGTTTTCATAGAAAAAGGTCCGAAGACAAAATGGTTTAAAGTTGGTTGATTGTTTTTACTTTAGCAAAAGGATTTGAGTTTATTAACATGTTTTGAGATTTGATAAATAAAATGTTTTAGTTTTATTATGCAAAAAGGGGAAGAAAAACATCTACGGGAAACTATCTAACTCTATCCCTAATGTTATCATGCAAAGATGGCCTAAGTCAAGGATTAAAAGGGAATATCGAACTATGTTGACATGAAAAGGATGACTATCCTAATGTCTAAGCTCGAATGCTACCCTAGCCAAGGGATACAAAGGTAGGAGGCAAGCAAGTGCTTTGGCAGAAGCACACAAACAACGCAATGCACAAACAAATGAGACACACATGCGCGGGGAAGATGAAACAAATCCCATAGCCTCAAGGGTAGAGAATCACCCGAGTCAACCAAGAGCTTTCTTTCAGAGGAAAACCATAGCCACGGCGAGACAAACCGCGTTAACCAGGAGTTTCCTCATGTGAGAAAGGGATTCACGCCTTGATATGAATTACCTAGTGTGAAGAGCATATAAGTGTAAGTATCAGCGTGACAAAGTGTGGAGGGTCAGAATAGGGAACCCTTACCACTGTATAATATGACTCGATAAAGGAAGCTTCACGATTCGGGTGAGCTGAGGTGACACGGACTGAACTGGGTTAGGGTTGGTTGCTAACCCTTTTTCGCGTGCCTTTCTCACCATTATTTAGGACTTAATGTTGGTTCCATATCAGGTTGCCTAACCGTCATACCTCTTTGCAAGCACAAAAGTAAACACTTACTGAAATGTACCTCCTTGCACGGAAGGATTTTAAACAAACCAAACACAGTTAGCATACAATTTGTGGAATGTCTGCTACAGGTCTTTAAACAACGACTTTCGAGCCTACACTCTTTTCCTACTTCTCATGATATCTAAGAAAACAATAAACACCCTACTTCTCATGATATCTAAGAAAATTGTAAAGGAAAGCTATAAAAGGGTAAGAGAATACCAAATGGATAACAATACATAAAATTTAAAGCAAGCAAAATACTCCAGAAAACTTCGTGAACTGTTGACAAGCAATAAAGAAATTCGGTGAGCAATGCGTAGAAGCATCAGGAAGCATGATCGGAATGTTTGTCGTACACATCTGAAGATCAATATAAAACCTGCAAGGGATAAAAATCTAGACAATATAGACAAAAGGGTGCACACACACGTGTGCAAGATCATAATATATGTCGTATCTAAATCAATCGAACACCTGTAAAAGGTAAACACCAAGCAATGCAGGCAAAAGATGCACACATATGTGTGCAAGATCGGGATATGTGTTGTACACATCTAATCAATCGAAGAAACCTACAAAAGATAAAAACCAAGCCATGCAGACAAAAGATGCACACACATGTGTGCAAGATCGGGATATGTGTCGTACACATCCAAATCGATCGAAGAACCTACAAAAGGTAAAAACCAAGCAATACAGGCAAAAGACATGTGTGCAAGATCGGGATATATGTCGTACACATCCAAATCCATCGAAAAAACCTGCAAAAGGTAAAATCCAAGCAATGCAGACAAAAGATGCACACGCGTGTGTGCAAGATAGAGATATGTGTCGTACACATCCAAATCAATCAAAAATAAAATCAAGGTACCTTGCACAAGTAGCAAAGTGTTAGAAATAACAAGGAAATGTGCTTATCGAAAGCATAATACTCGAAAGCGGTTATTAACAAGCTAATATACTAGCATAAGCATACAAGAAGTGAAATAAAAACTCAAAAATCGGCTTGGAAAAGCACTTATTCGGAATTTAAGTGAAAAAGTCAACTTGTCAGAATTATTTAAAAATCACATGGTTGCATGCAAATGTTACAACGAATTCAAAAACATGATTGGTTTTAATTAATTCCTAGTGGAAGTGACATTTTTTGGACCTTAAAGGAGCGGGGAAGCAACTCCGTTTAGGCATGATGTGCAAGGAATTTGGTTCCGAAACCATGAAAATCGGTTTTAAAACATGCCTAAACGTCTAGGACAAGTATTGCTACCTTGGACCTTTGAGGAAAAAATAATTTTGACTCACAAAAATGCATGAGAAAGGTGAAAATCATGTACCAACTTAATTTCCAATTCTCACTTGTTTTGTGTTTTGAAATGAAGTGCAGAATTGGATATTAAATCAATTACATGATGCAAAAAATCCTACACAATTGATTCCATGAATGATAAGCAAAAATGGGAATTTATTGAATTAAAACAATGCATGACAATGGTTATGGAATGGTATTAAATGCAATGCTTCATGAATGAAAATTTAAATCAACATGTAACCACATGCAAGCAATCAAACCATCAACCAATTCCACATCTCGACATAACCTTGAATATGAATTAAAATCAATCAAAAGTCAATAATTAACCATGTTTTAATCCACCAACTCAAATAATCAAGAATATGCAATTTAACTCATGAATATGTGCATTAAACTACACCTCAACATACTTTTGAGTTCACAAATCAAGCTATAATCATACAATTTCAATTCAATTAATCAAGATATGAATCAATTAATGTATGTACAAGCAATTTCTAAATTCAATTTCAAGAATAAGTAATTTTGCAAAATCACGTAAAATAAGCACTTATGGAAATAAGCTCTTACTTGAAATTGAGTCTTGAATAAATAATTGAAGAGGAATGAAGAAGGATACTGGATCTTGATTGGAGAAGAAGAGAGGCGACCTAAACAAGGCAAGGCAGAGGGAGGAGCTCTAATCGGAATCAAGGGAGAAGGAGGGAGATCACGTCAGAAGACCAGTCGGAATAGAGGGAGGAGCGATCAGAAATGAGATCAGAGATGGAGGAAGGTCGTACGGTGCGAAGGAAGAAGAGCGTGCGATGGAGGGAGGCCGAGACGGAAGGGATCCAGTCGGCGCGATGAGAGGCGAAGGGGAGCTCGGCCAGATCGGAACAAGGGCAAATTGGAGAGAGGTGGCCGAAGGCTGGCCGAAGAAGGGAGGCCGGAGGCTGAGCAGGGTGGGGCACGATGGAGGGAGAGGAGGAAGGCTGGTCGGTTGACCCTTGGAGGATAAGAAACTTGATTTTTAACTTTTTGTTCTTTTGAGAATTGAGAGACGAATGTGAGAGAAAAAAGTATTTTGGGAGTGAAATTTTAACAAATGAATTTTCTTCCTTGAATTATGAGAGTGAAATTTGATTTATAGGTGGAATTTTTGGGCTTGGAGTGCCTTGGATTCAAGATTAGGCCTAAATCACCTTTGTCCGACAAAATTTTAGTGTACCGCAAACACGATTTAGCCATAAAACTCAGTTTATTGCACTTGAAAGATTAATTTTTCAGGAGACTTTCTTCACAGAATTAGCTTTCTGCCTGAGAATGAAAGTTGGAGATAATATTGAGAGGGACTCTCTAGTCGAAAATCAACCAAAAATACCCAAAAAGCTGAGAGTTATGAACTCCAGAGCGTCCAAAACACAGAAGAAACTGAATTCCACTTTATTAAGAAATGAACTATCAAGTCCTTCTTTGATGAAATGGCTTTTAGTCTGAACAGATAAACTGGAGGACATACTGAAATGGTTCCAACGTCTATAGAACCAACCCGAGATAACCTTCTGACTAGGACATCATGCATCAAGCATACGAACCGAAAAGTATCAATTTCTAGTTTGAAATAGTCCAAAATATCCGAAGCACACAATTTCTTCCACAACCTGAGATGCTCTTAACCTCATAACCATGAGATCAATGACATGCATGTATGTTCATGATAATGGAACTACAAGCCAAAAAGGTCAAAATGAAGAGGGTAAATTTGGGGGTACAACATTATGCATTCTGCTTTCGAGGAGCATCTTGAGGCAACCAATAGGTTAGTTAGATATTTGAAGAGAAATAATAGAAAATGCTTATTCTTTAAGAAGACTAGGGAAATAAATTTTTCTATCTTCATTGATGCTTATTAGGCAAGTTCGAACATAGGTTGAAGATCAACCTCTGGATATTGCACATATGCTTAGGGTAATATTTTAAGACGGAGGAGCAATAAATGAGGAGTTGTAGCAAGATGCAGTGCAGAAGCCGAGTTTAGAGCTATGTCTCAGGGTATTTGTGAAGGATTATGGATCCTTAGAGTCCTAGAAGAGCTTAAGATGAAAATTGAGCTTCCATTGGAAATATACTATGATACTAAAGTTGCTAATAACATAGCTCATAATCTAACCAAGATGACATAATCAAACATATTGAGGTTGATCGATACTTCATAAAGGAGAAGTTAGATGTTGGAATCATATGTCTACCTTATGTGACTTCAAGTCAGCAAACTACGGATATCTTACCCAAAAGTTTGGCAAGACTTACCTTTCAAATTTGGATCGGTATTACGAAATTGACCCATATTATCACAGTTTGAACCGTTGGACTTGGTGTTTTTATAGGTTAATAGCCCAAGACGAAGTTCAAGAGCCCTAGAGTTTTTTTGTCAATTAGTAAGTTCATGGTTTAAAACATCCATTTATACCATCATAATGCATCCTTTTTCATATAAAATGTAGATATTGGAAATATTCGATATTCACAAGGAATATTATAAAAATCAAAAAATTGTTCTACCTAACATAACCATTCCAAAGCATCAGTTCCATAAAAATTCCCTAGGTCAATTTTAGGGTTTCGAAAAGATGGAATATTTGATATTGGGGAGTGTATTATGGTGGAAAAGGGTTGATTTTTATGGCTGTAAAAGTAAAGTGACTGAAGTGTAAAATAGTTGGTGTAAGCCCTAGTTGCCAATACTTTTAGTACTTTTATCGAATTATTTATTATTAATAAAAGACATTTCTTTAATATGTTTTTTTCCCCAAAATAATAAAGTCCCTAGAATAGTTAGTTTGTTTAATGAAATGTTAAGTGTGACTTAATCATGAAATCTCATTCAATATAAGGACAATATTCTTAAAGTATGCATAATCGAGCTTTATCGTGGTGCGAGATAACATTAAAGCATTGATGCTATTAAGTAGATATACTGATGATCATATCTCATAGATCATGGATAAGGAGTTATCAAGTCTTGATATATGTATGGATATTAGGAGTAATACTTATGCTGGATTGACCCACTATGAGAATACTACATAGAATATTATGCAAAGTGTCATAAGTTATTCTCATGGTGATAGTGGTGTGTACCACTCTTAGACATGAAAACATTATGGATCATAGATGTAGAGTGAAGTACTTTAATGCTGATCAAACCTTATTTGTAACTGGATGACCATAAAGACAGTTGATGGGTATTTCACAAAGCATGTTAAGGGATATGAGTGACCTAGATAAAATTTGACCATTATGCGTAACAAGATAAATGTCTAAGGGTTCAATATTAAACTCGACAAGGGTAACAATATGTATGTCTTATGTTCAATATAATCATAAGATTAAAAAGGTAATTGTACACATAAGTATTATCACATAAAGGTTTTGTCAAATTACATGAAACTTTCGTGACTTAGGTAGCAGTGATGTGATGTTAGATATTACTCACTGTTTATTATGTTAAATATATGATTTAGTATAATTGTCAACGTCACAAAAACCTACAGGGTCAAACACATAAGGAAAATGATGAGAGATAGAGTAAATAAGGAACATTATAAGATACGATGCACTTAAGTGAATTGTAGAACACTATAAGGTATGATACACTTAAGTGGAATACGAAATATGATAATGTATCACATGCTTAAGTGATATACGGTACATCATAACGTATGATGCCCGTGGACTTAAGTGAGATTTTAGCTTGCAGCCTACATAAGTGGTTCTATAAATAAAATCCTTATGCAGAAGCATTTCACTTGATGAAAATTTGGTCTGTGAAACCCTAACCATATTTTATCTCACTGTCTAACTCAAAGCTTTAATTCGTAGCAGCTAGCACTGAGACTAGAAGCGATTTGTTCATATGGAATGAGTAAAGGCGTTGTTCTTCATCAACGCTCTAGAAAACTCCTTCGATTTTACCTGAAAGGTCTAAATCTCCACAAGAGGTAATTATTTCTATCATTGACCATACGCATTCGTAAGGACCACTAAAGGAAATTTTTTGTTTTCCGCTGCACATTATGTCGCGATTTTCCTTCAAATATTTGTTGTAGTTATGAAAAATCTAGGGCTGGTGGTTGAGGTGGAGTTGGTGGGACATTTGTAAAATATGATTAGACAAGTAAATGTTAGTTTGTCGTTGGGAAAAATAGAGAGGTGTGGGTGGTGGTGAAGAAATGATTTTATTAGTGTTTAAGCTTGTCTGGGTTTGAGAAGAGGAAGTTGGTAAGGGTATATGCACAATCGGAAAATAGGTGTTGATAATCACATTTTTCATAACTAGGTGTGTTTAAGGGTAAAGATGTTATACATGTAGCAGATTTAGTTTGTGAAGTAGAAGTTGTCGTGGTAGCTTATTATTGTTCACTATGAGCTGCTAGCTTTGTGACAATGCTCATGACAAAATTAGAGTCAGGAATGTGTTTTTCGTTGTCTATTATGGTGTGGATATGGTCCATATCTGCATTTTTTATCAAATCTCCCATCCATTTGATGTTGGGTATGGTTGAAAGCCTTGTCTAGATGATTATGGGAAGTTTCAACAGCTTCTTCCACAATTTCTCTTGAGGAAGGATTATAATGTTTAGGAGGCATAAATTCAATGAATGAAAGCACCAATGATAGGTGGATTCTACTACCACCAAGAAACTAGGGTTTAACCAAGAGAAACAAACACGAAACAAAAGGAAATAACATACATATTTGATCTGCATAACCTTAAAGAGGGAAACAAGTCCCTTTAAATACAAATATTCTTACTAGATCTAAAACACTAGGCCAAACCCACATGAATGAATGGAAATAAAATAAATTCTTAAATGCACATTTGGTCCCCATATTTTCATTTTTTTGAAGTTTCATGATCCCCATTTTAAAAGTCAGATTTCAAGTCCCTAAAGTTTACTTGACTTGGAATTTTTCTAGTCCCGCTCCATCTAGATGTGCTTTTAATGACGTGGCAAGGGGGTTGAGCATCCACGTATAATGTTTTATTTTTTTATATTCAGATCTATATTTATAAATATTAAAAATAATTTTTAATTTAAAAAACATCTTTTAATTATTTGTTTTTCTGCACTTAAATAAGTTAGAACCCTAGGTTTGGAAAAATTATCTTCATCCCTAATTTCTTACAAATGTATCCTCTATCTCCATCTTCAAGAATGCAACCTTCGTGTAATGACTGGTTTTTTATCGGTTATTTAAAAACAATGAAGTCGCCACCTAATTTTATTTGTTCTAAAAAAGAACGAGAAAATATAGATAAAACCCGACAAATGCGGATAAGGCGGTCTACATGACCAAAAAACATGGAATCGGGAGTCGGTTATGTAAGAGGAAGGTATTAGCACCCCTTACATCCATCGTACTCGATGGGACCCGTTTAGTTCTAAGTGTTTGTGTGAGTTTATTGCTAAGTTATGAGTTAAGATCGAAAAATAAAAGAAATGGGGTTTGTTTATTATTATTTTGAGTTTGGCACGGTTTCGAAACCGTGTGCCTACGTATTCCCTTGTGCAATGGGAAAGTCAAAACTTCGTAGTTCCTCTTGAAAAGGTTTTAAATTGGTTGTGTTGATTTTATAAGAAAAATCGTGCATTAGACATTTCAAATGCTTGAACTTGGACTTGTTTAGTTTGTTTGAAAATCTTAAGTCCCCGTTCGTGTTTGAAATGGCTATTGCACACTCTTTGTTGGAAAAGAGTTTTGATGATCGCATATGAGCGATAAAAGAGTTTGAGTGAGTTGAGTTGATTTTAAGTTGTGGATGACAAATATTGAAGCTGTAGGCTATCATCTAATGATTCAAGTACTCAAAATTGGTGAGCAAGTTCAACCAATCATCTCTCATCCAAAATATTTATTAGGAAAATGGTGTTTCGAGTGAGATAAAATATTTAAATTATTGGGCTATCATCCAACAATCTAAAGACTTTAAATTCGATTAAATCGTCGGGCTATCATCCAACAATTTAAACGAATGTCACTTTATTATTTTAATGCAGATATAAGTATTTAGTTTATTGGGCTATCATCCAACAACCTAAAGACTTCCAAGTTTTATCTTATTGGGCTACCATCCAACAATCTAAAGACTTCAAATTTGTTTAAAACATTAGGCTACCATCTAACGATTTACACAAATTTCATCCAATTTTATTATGAAAAAACATTTTGAAAACAACTCGACGTTGGATCGAGGTTTGAGAAGAAGACTCGACGTTGGATCGAGTTTTATTGAAAGTGTTTTAAATGCTTGGTGAATGGAGGAAGAGTTAGGTTATGATCAATCAAGCCAAAAGACTTGATCAATCTCGAAAGAATAGCCAAGCCTACTCCCTACCATTGAACCTTTATGGAGATGAGAAGAGGATCGAAATAATTGTAAATAACAAATAAAATCGACAAAGCCCATACAAGGTGGACAACCTAAGTATAAAACAATTAAAATTATTTACAATTATTAGTTTAAAAAATGATATTTTGGTTTTGTGTAAGTGGCAGTTAAATAATAAAGTAAAGACAGTTAAATATTTATTACAAGTTTTTGTTTTTTGGGAGAGTGATACATCAATTATAAATGGGGATTAAACAGTAAAATAAAATAGAAAGCGGTAAATTAATTACAACGCAACAAGGAGATTGGGATACAATTTTTCGAATGGGGATACACTTAAATTAAAGAGAAAACAGTAAATTGATTATGTTAAAAGCATACAAACAGAAATTAAATACGGTGAAGAAGAGACTGTAGGAACTAATTCTAAGAAATTGGTGTACGAAGAAGATTACGGTATCATTTGTATTTTATTTGGTTAATTAGAATAGACTGTAGGAACTAATTCTAAGAAATTGGTATACGAAGAAGATTACGGTAATGTAATTCAAACTTATTTATGAATGAATAGATAAAGTATAATAATAAAAGTAATATGTATATAGTATATATTTACAATACTAAGCATAAGAAATAAATATAATATGTATATTTACAATACTAAATATAATAATAAAAGCATTATGTATAATTAAATTTACAGTATAAAAATAAAACACTAAGTGTTTTAGACACATTTCTAAATATTAAATATATAAATAATAAATGTATATAAGAAAAAGTGTATAGATGCGACAGTATAGAAATGTATTCTTGGACAATTCTTGTATATCTTCACAAATAGAAAAAGCATTAGTACCATGAGTGTGAAATAAAAATAAATGAAATGCAATTGCAATGTAAAATAAACATGGTTAGTAGGCAAGAGCTTAAAGTCGAATGCAACTTATATGAATGAATGAACAATTCAAGAATCAAGAATTTATTCATGATTATCGATTCACAAATGGACTAACCAAAGAACTCATGCTATTAATCAACCAAAAAACGGAAAATTGAGTTCTAAACGCATTTAAACCATATGAACCGAAAACGGGCAGCAACTTAATTATATTAAGAAACACTCAAAAATTCCACTTAACCCAATTAAACTACCGAAACACCATTGTCATTGCATCCAAGATTCCATCGTTCAAATACAAATTGATTCTTGGTTATGTCTTCCGCAAATAATGCGACATAGACATTGAACCATCATCGAAACCAATATGGAATCCTTATCTCAAATTCAATTGAAACTAAAAGATGAGAGTAACATAATACGCGGCGTCTCAACGGTTTCTCGGTTAGTTTCTACATGAATAATCACGGAAACAACATCACCTTCATCGAAATTATACAACTTTCAAATCATAAACTTCAATTAAAATGAGAATAACGCAATATCCCTAATGGTTTCTCGGTTTGATTTTTTTACACGAATAAACGTGGCATTATCGTCACCTTCATCGAGACTACACTAATATTACTTCACTTGCAATTCTAATTCAAATTGAAATAGACTAGCATAGTAACACGGTTTGAACTTTAATTGAGAAAAGCGATAAAAATGATGTTACGACAAATATTCTCGTTCGAAATTGCCCCAAAGGACACAACAACAAAGCTGCCCCCGTAGTTTCTCGGCTAGGTTCCTCGCGAATAAACGCAATATTACCATTTAGCCTTCATCGAAACTCACTACAACTTCAAAGAACATAAAACTGTACGAATATAATACCAATTTTCAGATGGATTTAAAGAACTTTGACATAAACAAATGAAGTGCAACCGATACACAAATTCACGGCTAAATGAAGATAAAGAACCAAAAGCTCTAATTCAAATTACCAAACTTGTTGCACTAAAATCATATAAAGAAACTACCCATTTTAGAATAAAACTGAACACCAACAAATTAATACAAACACTTTGTCACACCCTTACACAAATTATAACACATTCTGGCAACATAAATTTTTTACAACATTGTCAACAACTACAACTAGTTCTTTCAAACAGAAATTCCAAGGCATCTTTACTGCATAACAATTAATTTAAACTTAATTTTACCATTCAAAATTGCAGCATCATTTAACACAGATAACATCACAGATTTCATAAATATAATACAATCATGCTCATAATCCAGAACTTTAACTAAGATTCGAAGCTTACTGAAAATACCCAAAGCTGTTGTTGAAGTCAAAAGATAAGTTGCGAGACAGCGTTCTTGTCGGCGATACTTGCTGATTTTGTGAATTCTCGGAACAGGCGGTGAGATAAGAGTCGCAATGAGTATAATGAGCGGAGAGTGTATGTTGGGTGAGTAGCACGGCCGTTGAGAAAGTTTAATGGAAGGTGATGGACGGTTGGGGTTAGCAGGGAGTGAAGAGAGGGTTCGGTGTATGAAGGCTGTTGACGGAGACACAAATACGGTGACAGAAGGAAGATTAGCAGAGGCGGTGTGAGGGAGTTAACGGTGAGGTTGATGGAGAATCGATGGAAGGTTGGGGTTACGGTGGTTGAAGGGAGTGACGGAGTGAGAAACAGTGAGGTTTGTATGAAGGGAACGGCGAAGCAGGTGAGGAGGTGGTTATCGCGGAAGGGAGTTGAAGGATAGAAGGAAGTATGTTCTGTTATGGATGGAGATTTGATGAAGACGGCAACAGCAAGAGGTTTCGCCGGAGATGAAGGCCGGAATAGAGGCCGCAGGGTGTTTGGTTGGAAGTAACAGACGGAGTATGGTGGTTTGGCCGGGATGAAAGGGGGATAAGGGTGTGAGAAGGCTACGATGAAGGGACAGGGGTGAAGGGTTCGGTATAGTGAGGGTATGGCAGCGACGGGATTCACGAAGAAGAAGAAGTTCTTCTTCTGAGTTTTTTTTTATGTTTTATAATTTGGTATGCTCTGCCTCTCTTTCCGTTTTTTTCAATTTGGATTCCCCTTGCTGCAACTTATTAACATAATATATATATTAAAAAAATTAGGTTTTCACAATATTTTAGTAGTGCCAAAAATGCCCTTAATCATAAAATGGGCTACAAAGCCCAAAAGACCAAAAATTAATTTAACCGAAAATATTTTTGTTTTGATTTTTAGAGATAAAAATTGGATACTTAAAATTGTCAAAAATGGTAAAAGTTCGAACAATAAATTATCCGAAAAATAATATGAGCACATTAGAATAAACTATGAGTCTTGTAAATTAAAGAAAAAATATTGAAATGGTTAAAATCGAAATAAAATGATAATAAAGAATACCCAATTTTAAAATGCTTACCGTTAAAAACGAGTCTTCAAACTTTATCGAAAAATTACGGAGAGCACATTTTTATGATCTACGCGATACGTAAATTTAAAAAAAAGTGAGTAAAATATGAAAACTTGAAATATTTTCTTCGCTAATTTTCGCACAGTGTTGAATTGCTTTTAACAGTCTGTTTAAAAAACCGAGATATCGATATCATCGACATATAAATAATTTAAAACAATGCAATAAACAGACAAAGAGGTAAAAATAAATGAAATAAAATAACGGGTATTTTACAATTATAAAACGATGCAAATATCGATTTAAACTGACTTTTGGTCAACTTAAATACGACGAAATGATGCATATGCAATGAATGAATGACTATTTAATGCCAATGACTAAATGGAAGCGTATGCAGATGAATGTGAAGCCTAAGTCAGATAAAATCGAGATAGGAGGGTAAATTTTGGGGTGCGACACTTCGTCTTCATCTCTTTCTTACAGTCACCCATTCAACATGTCTCAAAAATCAATGTCAAATGCTAGTTACAGAAATCGCTCGTTAAGGAACGAATGCCATTATAGTCTCGATGCTTCGTTGATAATGATGTGGACTAATTTAAACCCATGATGCCGATTTTATGGTAGTGGGATGTACAAGGTATGGTATTCTTAGTTTATATTTTGTTGTTGAAACTTGATTACATGTTCTAAAATTTCTTCCATCTTCATTGATCCAACTTCAAGGTTTCAAAAAGTGTAGTAACTTTGTTTGGTTGGATGAGGAAATGAACCCTAGAACAAAGGAAGTGATTTAGTCGTTACTGCAAAATTTGAATGATGACAAGCAGAGGGATAAATATTCCATATCAAAATAAGAAGAAACGAGGATGAGGATGAAATTATTGAAGAAACAGTTGAAGTTCAATTGGTCGAGAGTTGTATTGGTGTTAGTTGCATTACTTACTGCAATAATTATGAAATGAAGAAACAATTTAAGTTATATGTGTAACGCCCGTTTTAATTAATATTATATTATATTAATATTTTCGAATTATCGATCGATATTTATTTTGCGATGAGAATATTTATATTAATCAATATATCTGATAATATATCTGGCGACGTTTCGTTAGGTCCGGTTTTTATTCCGTTCGGTTCGGTAAAATATTATTCAGACCGATATTTAATTCCCCGGAATTATTTTAATTAATTGAGTTAATAATATTATTGGATATTATTAGTGTGTTAATTAATAAAAATAAGTTAGGGGCGTGAGGAGTAATTGTGTAGAAATGGGGTTTACACCCTTGTTGCTAGTAAGAATACTTATAAAACCAATTTTCCTCATTTTCTATCCATTCATAAAAACACTTCTCTTTGTTTTCTTTCCATTTGCAACACAAAACCAAACTTAGAAACTTGAGAGAAAAAGAGAGGGTTTTGGGAAGAAGAAGAAGAGGAGCAAGAGGAAGCTTGAGGTTGGAGTTGTGGAATCATCAAGGATCATCAATTCTCTAGAGGTAAGGGGTTTGATTTTCCACTTCCTATAATTAGGGTTTGATAGGTATACTGTGAATTTGGGATAGAAATTGATGTCGTGGTTTATGAGTTGTATGTGTGGTTGTGGAATGACTTAGAAAGTTTGAGTTAGGAGTATTGATTGTGGGTGTTTTAGGTGCTAGCTTGTAGAAATTAGGAGTATTAAAAATGGAAAACATAAACTGTGAAAAAACCAAAAAAATTGCACTGTAACATAACAAGTCGTGGAGAAGAAGATGTTGGGGCACTTGTAGCATGGGAGGCGCCCACCCCAGCTTGGAGGGAGACCGTCCCAGCTAGCAAGGCGTCCGCCCCCTAGCTCCTCACTCCCTAGGACGAGCGTCCCTTGTGCCTGGAGGAAGAGAATCAGATTTTTCATATTTTGTGTTTTCTGTATGCAGGTTTTTCTGTCTTCTGCAGAATTTTTATCTTCTGCATATTTTTTGGGTGCTAGCCTCTGTTTGTTTCAATTCTCTCAATTCAACATACTAATAGTTAGTATTAATAAAATAAAATTAGGACATAAGTTAGCCGATTAAATTTAAAACCCGATTATGTTCCGATTTTCCGATTTCGGTAAACTCGGCGATGGAGCAAGTTGCTCCAAATTCAACGAAAATTGACGTGCTAGCTAAGTTCGATGTGTAGAACGTAGTGGTGAGGTTAGTTTTTCGAAATTACAAGATTTTACGAAACAACCCGAGATAGGCCAAATTACGGTTAAATTTAATCGGATTGCGTTTTAGTAGACTTAAGGCACGTATGGACAATCTGATTGCGATGTTGACGATTATGATTAACGCCGGTTATTAGGAATAGATTTCGCGATGATTATAGGTGTTTGACTATTTTTCCGTATTTGGAATTTAGTGAATGAATTGATAATGATGTGGTGTGATTAAACATGATGTTTGCGATGATGTATTTATTAATGAATACTCGATGATATGCGATGCAATGATATATGTCTTTGTACATAATGATGTGATGATTATATTGATGTTGCTAATAAATGCTTCCGATTTGTGAATGCATGATTGTTGATGATGATGAATTATTGGTGATGTTTTGCATAATGCGAATATGATGCGATGATATATTTATCTTGATGTGGATATATTATGGCGATGTGGGCTTTATGCCAATCTTGATGAGCGATGATGATGTTTTTGTTGTGTTGTTTTATTGTCAAGTCACATACATTGCATTGGCGACGAGGGATTTTATGCCAAGCGACGAGGCTTTTATGCCAAGCGACGATGGGCTTTATGCCAAGTGTTCCTATTTATGGACAAAGCGACGGGTACCACATGCATAACATAGTCGTGTCTCATGGAGTCGGTTATGTTTATGTTTGAGTTGTTTGGCGTTGGGTTTTAATTGATGGATGATGTTGGATTGCGATGATATATGATGCTCTGTTTGGGGATAATCTTTATGATGAACATGAAATGAATATGACTTGATAATTTCATGATAATTATGCGATGAATATAAATGATGAGTTTTGCGATGAGTTAACTTTGATGAAATGCTTAATGCAAATATGATGTGATGATGTTTGTGACGATGGGCTTTTATGCCAAAAGCGAAGATGGGCTTTAGCCAATTTGTGATGATTTTATTTATGTTATTAGCATTATTTGATGTTGTTGTTTATGATTGCCGTGTTGATTAGTGACATATTGACTTGTGATGATTTCGTGGTGATGAACGTTTATGTGTAGTTGTGACGATTTATGTCGATGAGGTTATGGCGATAAAGTGTAGGTTATACACATTAGAATGACAATTAGAGTGAGTAAGTTTTAGATATGTGTTGGAATTCCACTTCTTAACTTATATCTTTTATAATTCCGAAACTATATATATATTTTATCATGCCTTTAATTATATGTTTTGGAGTATCTCACCCTTTACTTGTTGCGCCGTTACCTTTATATTGGTAACGTGCAGGTTATGAAGACGGAGATTATAGCTGCTATTAGTTGAGTTGGTGTCGCTCTGATACGTAGCACTCGGGGGGAAATATTTATGTTGTCATTGTTGTTGTTCTTTTGTTGTTTTTCCTTTTGTAAATAAGAATCATACTTTATGAAAACATGAATTGTTAAAGAAGTTTAATTAAGAAGATGTTTTGATTTTTATGAATCAATTTATGATTTCCGACGATGCTATGTATCCGAGATTTATACTTTAAAGCAAACTGTTTAAAGTGAGTTGTTTTTGAAGGTGTGATGCCTCAGTGTTGAATTTATAAAATTTTAAATTAATCTGATTTTTTTGTGTGCATATTAAACCTTGGGTAATATTGGGGTGTTACATTAGTGGTATCAGAACAGGTCGGTCTGTCGGCCAGGTTATTAATATGTTTAATCCTGTTGTATGCGACATGTGTGTGAAACACTGTTGGTACTTTCTTGTTTCTATAAGTTTGTCTGCAGAGGCGAGTGTGAAACAAGTGGGGGAGAAGTTTTACTTCTTGGTGGCGCTTGTAGCTTAGAGATGGAGCCTCAAGCAGGGTTATGCTTTGGTAACTTGAAGTGTAAGTTTGAAGACGCTGTTGTAGTTTGGTAAAGATGGTTTATGTCACCATCATGATTGTCGACTGTCTATTGACAAATTGAGGAACTGATCACCCTTAATCTTTTGTTGATAGTAGTCGGGATTTGTGTTGGTTGGGATAGACTTGTCCTTCCAGCTTAATAGTGTATGAAGCAGATGAGTTAGCACAAGGTGGTGTCTGGTTACCTGAGTTGTGGGCGAATTGGGATTTTGGTGAGAAGCAAGATTTTGGCAAGCGAACTTCTTGTTGTGATTTTTTCTGAATCATATTGTGAAGATGTGAGTGAATAACCGCCCTAGTGCGAAGTGAATTTTTGATGGATTTAGTTCTAGAACTAGTTGTGATTCGAAGTATCCTTAGGGGATGTCTACTTCTGAGTTGGATTTGAAAAGTCAACTTGAAGATTGGTTTTAGTAGAGTTTGTTTGTTGTTTGAGTGGATCATCGTGGAGTGTGACAGTTGTGTTGTTTAAGAAGAGCAAAGGTTGCCCGAGTTGGTGTGTCATTTACAGGCAAGGAACGAAGTGGATGTTGAGGACAAGTATCTACTTCCAAGGATTGATATTTGGATGAATCAGTCATTTGGAGCTTATGTGTTTAGTGAGATCGATGTGAAGTCTGGCTGCCTACGGGTTAGTGTGAGAGTTAGAGATGTTTAGACAATTCTTTTCAAGATAGTGTATGGTCCTGGCGAGTATTTGTTGATGTCATTAGTGTGACTAATGCGTCAGGTATGATTTTGGAATGTTCAGACAGTACTCTCATGAGTAGCTGTAAAAGTTATTTTGTGTTCATGGATATTATTTGGTTCACATCAAATCAAGGAAATTGTTGCAAGCATCCGAGCTTTGCGTTATCAGTAGTGTAGTTAGACCAGTGCATGTCGAGTATTCTAAAGAAAGAGTTTTGAACTGTTGGACGTGAGTGCCTTAAGTAAGTGACTTAGACGGTGATATTTTGGACAGTTCCGCGAAGATTAATTTTGTATATTGTTGAAGACTTCAAGGGGTTATTTCAGAGCTTAGAAGTTCCTTTGTTTTGGGATGGGTAGCTTTGTGAGTTTGATGGAAGATCTATTTATAAGTTGGCATTGATCGTTGGTACTTTGACTTGAGATGGTTTAGTCGCTATTTGGACTTCGCAATGGGAAGCGAATTTGTTTGAACCAGCGAAAAGTTTAGCGAATGCCTTGATTTTGGTCTTGTTTAGTACTGAAGAACCTTGTGCGGTGTATTATGATATTTTATTTTGGACTTGAGATGTTTTTCGACGTAGAGTTGGAAAAGTGTATTACTACCTTGGAACGATTTGATTTTCATAAGGAAAAATTATCAGACGCGTGAGTTAGAGTTTGATGCGGTTGTGCTCATTGATATCTTAAAGGTGCAGATGTTAACGACGAGGAGATTGGAATTGTTGAAGACCATTCAAGTTTGAGTACAATCTATAAAGAGACTTCGTCTGGTGCTGAGTTTAGTATGTTGATATCGCGGTTTACCCAAGAATATCTTATTTGAGATTTATTACTTTGAAGAATGTCACATGTTTGTTTTGGAACACCTGTTGAGATTAAGTTCAGAAGGTTATCGAGGATTTGTTCACTACTATCATATGGATTTCGTTGGATACTAATAGTCGTGGTGGATTATTAGATTACGACTAAGATAAGTCTTGACGGTAAAGAATTTGGTGATGGTTTGGTAACCACAAGTACTTTAAGATGATTGATGTTTTATAAAGGAAAATGTTCTATCTGTGACTGAAGTCGGTCGCGACGGTGTTCATGTTGGATTCCACAAAATTAATGTCATGGTTCTAAGTCCAACCTGTGTTGTAATTACAGGAGTATGAGACGACGTTGATGGGTAGAGTTCTTGAGAGAGTGTTTTGGTTTGAATTACCACTTTGGAAGATTGAAAGTTATGAAAGGTGTTTCGAATAAGAAGCCTGTGTATTGATCGTTGCGACGGTACGAGGATAGTGATTACTTAATACAAATTCTGGGAATTGAATTGTTATAAGGGAAGACTTCGTTGAAGTCAAGTGTATACGTCGAAGTTTCACAAGTGAATATTTGGACAATGCTTGAAAAGGTCAAACCATGTCGTGTATATTAGAGGATCAATGGACGTTGACCAATCAAGAATGAAAGAGTAATTTTCGAGTTGATGAGACTAATGTTACGAAGTATCCTGATGGGTGTACGCGTGGAACGTATCCATTTTGAGTAATTGTGAAGTTGAGGATTAACCAAGTTGTTTTACGGTTGGCATCATATGCATAAAAGTGACGAAGCATAGTTTAGATATCGAGCATTGAATTTTTAGCGAGTATGCGAGATTGTTGAATTTGGACTAGTGAGTTATTGACAAAGTCGTCAGTATATGCCCTAGAATGTGTAGTGTATCGCAGTTCGGTTATGTTTGAGTAACTTGTTATTGTTCGAGGGTTGTACGTTAGTAATCTACAAGGACGATGTGACCTTGTGATTTTCTGGAATGAAAGCGATAACTGCAAGTGTAATGCTTGAGTTCGTGCTTATGCGTGAATGAAGGCATCTTTTTCGTGTTTGCGTAACACGCGTGGTACTACCCTATTTTGATTGTTTGAGTTTTAGTTTGTATAACCATTTTGTTGTTTTCATTTTAGAGATGGAGTCGGTGTTGTGTCGTAGGACTTTATGTTCCTATCTTTGATAACTCGTTTTCGAGGTGTCGGTTCGAGTGTGTGACTAATTCCATGGTTGAGGCGTTAGGATGGTATCGATCTTGTTTGTTTAGTTCTCGAGCGAACCGTGTGTCTGTGACTTGTTTGGTTGTTAGGTGTTAGTTGGTTTTCGAGTGCATTGTATGGGCTTTGCATCTCGGCATGGTTGTTCCTGACGGAACGTTGTGGTTAGGGAGATGCCCTTATGTTTGGTGTCTTTTGTATGTTGTTTAATTGGCGTGAGGATTGAGTGGACGAATGCGTAGGCATGTCCCGATTTGTTCGTTTTGGTCGTAATTTCGAGGACGAAAAGTTTATAAGTGGGGGACAATTGTAACGCCCGTTTTAATTAATATTATATTATATTAATATTTTCGAATTATCGATCGATATTTATTTTGCGATGAGAATATTTATATTAATCAATATATTTGATAATATATCTGACGACATTTCGTTCGGTCCGGTTTTTATTCCGTTCGGTTTGGTAAAATATTATTCGAACCGATATTTAATTCCCCGGAATTATTTTAATTAATTGAGTTAATAATATTATTGGATATTATTAGTGTGTTAATTAATAAAAATAAGTTAGGGGTGTGAGGAGTAATTGTGTAGAAATGGGGTTTACACCCTTGTTGCTAGTAAGAATACTTATAAAACCAATTTTCCTCATTTTCTTTCCATTCATAAAAACACTTCTGTTTGTTTTCTTTCCATTTGCAACACAAAACCAAACTTAGAAACTTGAGAGAAAAAGAGAGGATTTTGGGAAGAAGAAGAAGAGGAGCAAGAGGAAGCTTGAGGTTGGAATTGTGGAATCATCAAGGATCATCCAATCTCTAGAGGTAAGGGGTTTGATTTTACACTTCCTATAATTAGGGTTTGATAGGTATATTGTGAATTTGGGATAGAAATTGATGTTGTGGTTTATGAGTTGTATGTGTGATTATGGAATGACTTAGAAAGTTTGAGTTAGGAGTATGGATTGTGGGTGTTTTAGGTGCTAGCTTGTAGAAATTAGGAGTATTAAAAATGGAAAACAAAAACACTGAAAAAACCAGAAAAATTGCACTGTAACATAACAAGTCGTGGAGAAGAAGATGTTGGGGCACTTGTAGCATGGGAGGCGCCCACCCCAGCTTGCAGGGTGACCGTCCCAGCTAGCAAGGCGTCCGCCCCCTAGATCCTCACTCCTTGGGACGAGCTTCCCTTGTGCCTGGAGGAAGAGAATCAGATTTTTCATATTTTGTGTTTTCAGTATGCAGGTTTTTCTGTCTTATGCAGAATTTGTGTCTTCAGCATAATTTTTGGTTGCTAGCCTTTGTTTGTTTCAATTCTCTCAATTCCACATACTACTAGTTAGTATTAATAAAATATAATTAGGACATAAGTTAGCCGATTAAATTTAGAACCCGATTATGTTCCGATTTTCTGATTTCGATAAATTCGGCGATGGAGCATGTTGCTCCGAATTCAACGAAAATTGACATGCTAGCTAAGTTCGACGTGTTGAACGTAGTGGTGAGGTTAGTTTTTCGAAATTAAAAGTTTTTACGAAACAACCCGTGATAGGCCAAATTACGGTTAAATGCGTTTTAGTAGACTTAAGGCACGTATAGACAATCCGATTGCGATGTTGACGATTATGATTAACGCCGGTTATTAGGAATAGCTTTCGTGACGTTTTTAGGTGTTTGACTATTTTTCCGTATTTGGAATTTAGTGAATGAATTGATAATGATGTGGTGTGATTAAACATGATGTTTGCGACGATGTATTTACTAATGAATACTCGATGATATGCGATGCAATGATATATGTCTTTGTACATAATGATGTGATGATTATATTGATGTTGCTAATAAATGCTTCCGATTTGTGAATGCATGATTGTTGATGATGATGAATTATTGGTGATGTGTTACATAATGCGACGGGTACCACATGCATAACATAGTCGTGTCTCGTGGAGTCGGTTATGTTTATGTTTGAGTTGTTTGGCGTTGGGTTTTAATTGATGGATGATGTTGGATTGCGATGATATATGATGCTTTGTTTGGTGATAATCTTTATGATGAGCATGAAATGAATATGACTTGATAATTTCATGATAATTATGCGATGAATATAAATGGTGAGTTTTGCGATGACTTAACTTTCATGAAATGCTTAATGCAGATATGATGTGATGATGTTTGTGACGATGGACTTTTATGCCAAAAGCGACGATGGGCTTTAGCCAATTTGTGATGATTTTATTTATGTTATTAGCATTGTTTGATGTTGTTGTTTATGATTTTCGTGTTGATTAGTGACATATTGACTTGTGATGATTTCGTGGTGATTAACGTTTATGTGTAGTTGTGACGATTTATTTCGATGAGGTTATGGCGATAAAGTGTAGGTTATACACATTAGAATGACAATTAGAGTGAGTAAGTTTTAGATATGTGTTGGAATTTCACTTCTTAACTTATATCTTTTATAATTCCGAAACTATATATATTTTATCATGCCTTTAATTATATGTTTTGGAGTATCTCACCCTTTACTTGTTGCGCCGTTACCTTTATATTGGTAACGTGCAGGTTATAAAGACGGAGATTATAGCTGCTATTAGTTGAGTCGGTGTCGCTCTGATACGTAGCACTCGGGGGGGAATATTTATGTTGTCATTGATGTTGTTCTTTTGTTGTTTTTCCTTTTGTAAATAGGAATCATACTTTATGAAAACATGAATTGTTAAAGAAGTTTAATTAAGAAGATGTTTTGATTTTTATGAATCAATTTATGTTTTCCGACGATGTTATGTATCCGAGATTTATACTTTAAAGCAAACTGTTTAAAGTGAGTTGTTTTTGAAGGTGTGATGCCTCAGTATTGAATTTATAAAATTTTAAATGACTTTGATTTTTCTTGTGCGTATTAAACCATGGGTAATATTGGGGTGTTACATTAGTGGTATCAGAGCAGGTCGGTCTATCGGCCAGGTTATTAATATGTTTAATCCCGTTGTATGCGACATCTGTGTGAAACACTATTGGTACCTTCTTGTTTCTATCTATTTGTCTGCAGAGGCGAGTGTGAAACAAGTGGGGGAGAAGTTTTACTTCTTGGTGGCGCTTGTAGCTTAGAGATGGAGCCTCAAGCAGGGTTATGCTTTGGTAACTTGAAGTGTAAGTTTGAAGACGCTGTTGTAGTTTGGTACAGATGGTTTATGTCACCATCATGATTGTCGACTGTCTATTGACAAATTGAGGAACTGATCACCCTTAATCTCTTGTTGATAGTAGTCGAGATTTGTGTTGGTTGGGATAGACTTTTCCTTCTAGCTTAATAGTGTATGAAGCAGATGAGTTAGCACAAGGTGGTGTCTGGTTACATGAGTTGTGGGCGAATTGGGATTTTTTGAGAAGCAAGATTTTGGCAAGCGAACTTCTTGTTGTGATTTTTTCTGAATCATATTGTGAAGATGTGAGTGAATTACCGCCCTAGTGCGAAGTGAATTTTTGATGGATTTAGTGTGAAGTCAAGATGCATTATCAACCTTGCCTCCTAATGTTTTGATGAAGACAATAAACAATGAAGACTTTGATGGCAAAAAGTAATGGATCAATTCATCATAATCAAGTCTTGAAGAATCAAGAACAAAATGTCAAAGGTTATGCATTCAATCTCAATATATGCATTCAAGTGTTCACAAAATAATACATGCATCCATAAAAAATGTTAAAAATATTATACATTTCAAAGTTAAGATAAAACACTTTTGAAAAACAAATTTTGGAAAAAATTGTGCTGGGAACCGGTTCCTCTATATGGGAACCCGGTTACCCAAATCCTGAAAAACCATGCCCCTGGAAATTTGTATGGGGAACCCGGGTTCTCCCATCTGGGAACCGGTTCCCCTGTGTAAAAATTCAAAATTTTTAAACGTTGGTTCAGCAGGAACCGGGTTCTCCCAGGAGGGAACCGGTTTCCCACGAACCAGTATGAAAAATACTTTTATTTTTTGGGCAGATTTTTCATGGGTTCTTTGTATTGAAGCATGGAAACTTTTCATGAAGTAATACACTTTTGTAAAGGTGTTTTTACAACATATAAATTCTGAAATTTTCAAAAATTAAATCACCTTTTTCAATTACAATTTTCTATATTCAAAAAACTTCCAAAAACTTCAAATATTCTCAAGTGTTCTAATTCTAATATTTTATGAAACTTTCCATGCATATTTTTCATCGAAAAATTATTCTAAGTTTCATATTTTTCATTGTGAACACTTGCATTCATTGTTTGAGAATTGTTTGCTTGAAGAAGAAGATCAATCCAAGATTGATATAGTATACTACAAACTTCAAAATCTCGTGTATAAATTCAAACACATTTATTGTTTTTCTTGTTGTCCAGGATTGTTGGAAACAAGTTGTGCATTGAAGAGGATTGTTCTTCTTGGACATAGTGTTGTTAGATCTTAAAGGTTTTAAGAACCTTTGGTCTCCCTATAGGTTTAGATAGTAAGCATAGGCTGTACAATTATTCTAAACTATAGTGAAATCTCTTTCGTGTTGGAAAGGGGACTGGAGTACTCTCGGATTGTGAGGGGAACCAGGATATATCGTTGTGTTCTTTACTTTTCCGTATTTATCGCTTTCATCACCATAACCAAGGAAAGATAAGAACTAGTCAAAAACCTTCAAACACTTAACCACAAAAATTACTATAAGTTCTCTTATAAAACCAAATAAATTTTTATATACCTAATTCACCCCCCCCCTCTTAGGCACTCTTAGACTTACAATTGGCATCAGAGCAAGTTATAGGTAACTTGTTCCTAAAGATCCAGAATGGCTTCCGCAAATCCAAATCCGGTTTTCAAAGATGGTGGTAGTAACAACAAGCCGCCATTGTTTTGTGGTGAATATTTTGATTTTTGGAAAATTCGCATGAAGGCTCATCTTGAAGCGCAAGGAGAAGAAATATGGAATGCTGTTGAGAATGGTCCATTCACTCCGGTGTGTGTTGTCAATGGTGTTGGGTCATCTAAGCCTAAAGCATCATGGGATGACGATGACAAGAAAAAGGTTCTTTTTGACAAAAAGGCAATCAACATTCTCCAAAGTGCTCTTAGTATGGATGAATTTTTCCGAATATCGGCATGTACAACGGCAAAGGAAATTTGGGATACTCTTGTAGAAACTCATAAAGGAACCGCCGAAGTCAAAAGGTCTAGATTGAACACTTTGAGTCAAGAATATGAATTATTCAGAATGTTTCCGGAGAATCCATCCTTGACTTGCAAAAGAGATTTCACTTGACAAATCACTTGAAGGCACTTGGTAAGACTTTAACTAACGATGAATTAAATCTTAAAGTGCTTAGGTCTTTAACTAGGAATGGCAACCAAAAGTGACGGCAATATCCGAAAAGAAAAGCCTAGCAACTATGACTTCCGCAACATTATTCGGAAAGCTTCAAGAATATGAAACGGAACTAGGAAGGCTTGAAAACATGAGAATCATGAGAAGAAATCCAAAGGCATTGCTTTGAAAATTGATTCAAAAGAAAGTCAAGATAAAGATGCATCGGAGGAAGATGAAAACTTCTTGCTTCTTGTAAAAGGTTAGGTAAATATTTTGGTCATAAGAATAATATTCATAATGCTAACTTTGTCAAAAGAAAGAAATTTTATAAGCATAAAGATAAAGAAGCCTCCACATCAACACAAGATGTCACATGCTATGAATGTGGAAAACAAGGTCACATAAAGCCGGATTGTCCAAAACTCTCCAAGAAAAATGGATTCAAAGGCAAAAAGGAGTTCAAGAACAAAAGGGCTTATGTTGCATGGGAAGATAATGAGATAAGTTCTTCATCCGATTCGGATAGTGACGAAAGTGCAAATCTAGCATTGATGGCTTCACACCACTCCGATGATGAAGAAGGCGAGGTTAGTTACGATAACTCTCTTTATGATAATGGTGCACAAGGTGCTATAGATGAACTATTAAATGAATGCAAAATTCTATACAAAACTATTTCATCTCAAAAGAAATTAATTTCATCTTTAGAAGAAAAAGTTAAAACTATTGAAAAAGAACATAAAGATGAAAAAGAAAAGATGATTAGTGATCAAAAACAGAATTTTGTATGCAATAATTGTGAATCACTTTCTTTCCAAATTGTTCAATTAAAAAGAGTCTTAGAAAGGTATGAAAAAGGACAAGTTGGATTGGAAAAGGTTCTTAGCACTCAAAGATACCCTAAAGATAAAAGTGGACTTGGTTTTTCAAAGTTTTCTCAACCAAGTCCCAACAAAACTATCTTTGTTAAGGCTAATAACCAACCAATTCAAGAGAAAGTGAATAAGCCTAAAGTAGTTCATCATTATCCTAAAAATAAAAGAGTTGTTAAGAATAAATCTTATCCTCCTAGATATATAAGTAATTTTGAACCTACTTGTTTTATTGTGGTATAAAAGGCCACACACCTAATGCTTGCTATATAAGAAACTTTAGTGTTCCAAGTGGGCATTATGTGTGGGTAAAGAAAGGTACTAATTATGAAGGACCCAAAGCAATTTGGGTACCTAACAAAACGTAATTTGTTTTGTAGGAGTGCTTGAAGACCACTTCAAATTTGTGGTATCTTGATAGTGGTTGTTCAAAGCATATGACGGGTGACATAAATCATTTTTCAAATCTTGTTCTAAAGGCCAAAGGCTATGTCACTTATGGAGATAACAACAAAGGGAGAATTCTTGGTAAAGGAAAAGTTGGTGCACCACCTCTCACATCCATTGAAGATGTTCTTTATGTTGAAGGACTAAAGCACAATCTTCTTAGCATTAGCCAACTCTGTGACAAAGGCTTCAAGATCAAATTTACAAAAGATGAATGCTTAATCATTGATGAAGTTACCAATGAGGTAAAACTCAAAGGTAAAAGAACTAATAATATATTTATGATTTCTCTTAATGATCCATCTTTGAAGGTAAAATGTCTCATGGCAAACAATGATGACTCATGGCTTTGGCACAAAAGGATTGCTCATATTCATATGGAACATTTGAATAAACTAATCAAGCATGATCTTGTCATTGGTTTGCCTAAGAGAAATTTTGTCAAAAATAGACTTTGTGATGCTTGTCAAAAAGGGAAACAAACAAAATCATCTTTCAAATCCAAGAATGTGGTGTCTACTACAAGGCCACTACAATTGTTGCACATGGATCTCTTTGGTCCATCAAGAACAAAAAGCTTCAGAGGTAATGTATATGCCTTGGTTATTGTTGATGATTTTTCTAGATATTCTTGGACTTTATTTCTTGTGCAGAAAAGTGATGCTTTTAAAGCCTTTAAGAAGTATGCAAAGCAAATACAAAATGAAAAATCACTAAAGATTGTATCCATAAGAAGTGACCACGGTGGAGAATTTCAAAATGCATCTTTTGAAGAGTTTTGTGAAGAACATGGTATCTCTCATAATTTTTCAGCACCAAGAACTCCACAACAAAATGGAGTAGTTGAAAGAAAGAATAGGTTTCTAGTGGAACTTGCAAGAACGATGCTTAGTGATGCAAATCTACCAAAGTATTTTTGGCGGATGCGGTTAGTACGGCATGTTATGTCGGAAATCGAGTTATCATTAGACCTATCTTGAAAAAGACACCATATGAACTCTTCAAAGGAAGAAAGCCAAACATTGCTCACCTTCACATCTTTGGATGCAAATGCTTTGTCCTCAACAATGACAAAGACAATCTCGGTAAGTTTGACGAGAAATCCGATGAAGGTATATTTCTTGGTTATTCACTTTCAAGTAAAGCATATAGAATTTATAATAAAAGAACTTTAACTATTGAAGAATCTATGCATGTCTCTTTTGATGAAACTAACACCTCTAAAGAGGAAATAGTTGTGTGTGATAATGATGATATTATAGATTTACCCTCGGAAGAACTTTCAAATAATCAAAATGTGAATCAACCGAACATCATCAAGAAGTACCACAACAAGATTCAAACATCAATGATCTACCAAAAGAATGGAGAACTCATAGAGATCATCCTATTGACAAAATCATTGGTGATATTAGTCATGGAGTTACAACTAGATTAAATCTCAAAGATGCTTGCTTAAACATGGCTTTTGTTTCTCAAATTGAACCTTCCAAAGTTGATGAAGCCTTAGGAGACGATCAATGGTTAATTGCAATGCAAGAAGAATTAAATCAATTCGAGAGAAATCAAGTTTGGGAACTTGTTCCTAGGCCAAGTGATAAACACATCATAGGTACCGATGGGTGTTTAAAACAAACTTGATGAGAATGGTATAATTGTTCAAACAAAGCAAGATTGGTGGCTCAAGGTTACAATCAAGAAGAAGGAATCGACTTTGAAGAAACATTTGCTCCGGTTGCAAGGTTAGAAGCTATTCGTCTTTTACTTGCTTATGCTTGTTCATTAAATTTTCAGCTTTATCAAATGGACGTCAAAAGCGCATTCTTGAATGGCTACATCAATGAAGAAGTCTATGTCAAACAACCTCCGGGATTTGAAGACTTCAAAATCCTTCACATGTCTTTAAGTTGAGAAAGGCTCTTTATGGCTTAAAGCAAGCACCAAGAGCATGGTATGATAGACTTAGCAATTTTTGTGTGAAAAGGTTTGAAAAGGGTAAGGTTGATAAAACTTTGTTCATTAAGAAAATCAAAAGTAACACTTTATTGGTTCAAGTCTATGTTGATGATATCATTTTTGGATCGACTAACAAAGAAATGTGTGAGGAATTTTCATTGATGATGCAAGGAGAATTCGAGATGTCTATGATGGGAAAGATGAACTACTTTCTTGGACTACAAATCAAGCAACTAAAAGATGGAATCTTCATCAACCAATCTAAGTATTGCAAAGAACTCTTGAAAAAGTTTGATATGGATAATTGCAAAGCAATGAATACTCCAATGGGTTCCGGTACATATGTTGATCAAGATGAATCTGGTATTCCAATTGATATCACAAAGTATCGAGGTATGATTGGTTCTTTATTATATTTGACGGCCAGCCGTCCTGACATTATGTTTAGTGTTTGTCTTTGTGCTCTCTTTCAAGCAAATCCAAAAGAATCTCATCTAATGGCGGTCAAGCGGATTATGAAGTATCTCAAAGGAACGACAAATGTCGGCTTATGGTATCCAAAAGGTAGTGTTTGCAATTTAATTGGTTATTCTGACGCGGATTATGCAGGTTGTAAAACTGATAGAAAAAGCACAAGTGGTACATGTCACATTCTTGGAAATGCATTAGTTTCATGGGCTTGTAAAAGCAAGCATGTGTTGCTCTTAGCACGCCAAGAGTACATAGCAGCAGGTAGTTGTTGTGCACAAATTCTTTGGCTTAAGCAACAACTCCGTGACTACGGACTTGATCTCGGATGCATTCCTCTTCGATGCGACAACACAAGTGCAATCAATATTACCAAAATCCGGTCATGCACTCAAGAACCAAACACATCGACATTCGCATCATTTTCTCCGTGATCATGTACTTCAAGGAGATGTCAAGTCACTTTTGTGGATACTCATAATCAACTCGCAGATATCTTTAAGCCGCTTGCTCGTGAACCATTTTATAAGATTCGAAGAGAACTCGGAATTTTGGATGAAAGTGATACATGAAATATTCAACTTCAATTAAGGTGCACTTGTTATTATTTTTTTTAAAATTTTTTTATCAAATGCATCTCTTCTTCTACTCCTTCGTATATGTGTTTCATGTGCATAAATATGTGTGTTACATGTTTCAAATACTCAAATAATTATGTATATATGTTTCCCACATGCACTTAAATAATTATGTAAAGTTTTTGCAAAAATAAAAGAATTTTAGTTTTTTCAGGGAACCGGTTTCCATATGGAGGAACCGGTTCCCACGTTGATATTTTGTTCAACGTTTTGAACTGTAACGGTTACCCCAGGAACCGATTACCTCTCTGAGCCAATTTTTTACATTTTCCTTATAACTTTGTTTTGCTTCTTTTATTTTATAACATATGTTGTGTTTTGTTAAGTGATTTTAAAATAAGCTCTTCATTCTTCTTCACTCCAACATCACCTTCAACCTTCATTCTCTCCTCCATCAACACCCATTACACCATACCTCCACCTACTCCTTCCTTATTCCATATTCCATCACAACTTTCATTTCTAACCCCAAAATCCGAAATCCTCTTCAAAACCCTAACTCTCCAAAAAGCTCCATAACTCATCCATGGCTTCAAGAGCAACAAGGTGCTAAGGAAAACAGATTGGTGAATCCGGTTGACCCAAATGAAGGAAACCGTCCTACACTCAAGAGTAGGAGACTCACGTTCAATATTCGGAACAGAGCCCTATTACCGGCAAAGTATGGTAAACTTTCTGTTTTTCCTGAACATAGCTTCCGTTTTCCTGCTAGTCTTACTGCGCTAAGGTGGATTTATTGTGAGTGAGCATGGATATATTTACCCGATTTGGTTAAGGAGTTCTATCAAAACATGTCCTTAGGTACAAATGAGAATGATGAATTTGTTTTGACCTCTGTGTTAAACAAGGATATTTGCATGGATATTGAAACTTTTGGAAGAAGCTTAAGGGTTCCTTATGAGGGTTTGGTTCGGTTCCGTGGTCTATACGGATGAATGGGAAACCTATAGTAAAATTGAGGTTTTTGAATTTCATCGAGAATCTCGGAGGGCTAGTGTTAGGCAACAAAATGCTTCTAAGTTGCATATGTTTGGATCCAACTTATCTCATTAGTGATAGAATGCTCCATTACATTATAGCTTATGTGTTGCTTCCTAAAACTCCAACCACTCCGTATCAATGAGTTTGAGCTTCAAGTTTTATATGCTTTGAACCAAGGATTCCTATCAATTGGGCTCTCACCATGCTTCATCATATGAATCACCTCGTTCACTTAAATGGTGGTCTCCCATATGCTAGACCAATTTCAAGAATTATTGAGCGCTGGTATTTCTTTGCAGAGAACCCAAAATTGAGATGACCGAAAAGACTCGAAATCAATGTCAAGACTCCTCAAGAACACGGTATTATTGTTGACCTCGAAGGAAGATTTATTTATAAAGAAGATCTTGCGGTAAATGCTCCTCCTCCGGTACCCGAAGGTGGTTATACATTGGAACTATTGTTTAACAAAATGTGTTCCATAGAAACCACAATTGCCAACACCCATAGGGAAAACCGGTTTGAGCATGCCCTTCGACGCCAAATGCGAGACCTTATCAAAGCTCAACGAAACCAACCCATGACCAATGATGAGGAAGATGATAATGAAATTGGTGATGGAGATGATCAAGAGGAGAATGAAAATGAAAATGACAATATGGATGAATAATTTCTTTTATGACTTATGTTTTGTTTAGATGTTAATTTTCTTTGTTTTAGACATTGTGTCAATTATGTTTTGTTATGTTAAGACTTGTTCTCATTGTTATAACTTTTTTGTCATGTGTTTAGACAATATAACTTATATTAAGCTAATATGTTCATTGTGTGTTCTTTTTATTTTTAACTTGCATATCTTTCCTTTGCATTTCAATATTTTATTCTTTTCCCCATTCCTTTTTGCTAATGACAAAGGGGGAGAAGATATGTATATGTTTCTCTAACAACAAATTGTAGCAAACATGAATTTTAATTTGTTCAAGTGGTCTCCAAGTCATAAATCAAGGGGAGCTTTGATTTAGGGGAGCTCTATATAAATTCAAATTGCCTCAATTGTTGGAAGAAAACAAATGATTCTTAATTTCAAATAAAAGGTTGTCATCATCAAAAAGGGGGAGAATGTGAAGTCAAGATGCATTATCAACCTTGCCTCCTAATGTTTTGATGAAGACAATAAACAATGAAGACTTTGATGGCAAAAAGTAATGGATCAATTCATCATAATCAAGTCTTGAAGAATCAAGAACAAAATGTCAAAGGTTATGCATTCAATCTCAATATATGCATTCAAGTGTTCACAAAATAATACATGCATCCATAAAAAATGTTAAAAATATTATACATTTCAAAGTTAAGATAAAACACTTTTGAAAAACAAATTTTGGAAAAATTGGAACGGTTCCTCTATATGGGAACCCGTTACCCAAATCTGAAAACCATGCCCTCGAAATTTGTATGGGAACCCGGTTCTCCCATCCGGGAACCGTTCCCTGTAAAA
Organism: Vicia sativa; assembly: GCA_021764765.1. NCBI lineage: Eukaryota > Viridiplantae > Streptophyta > Magnoliopsida > Fabales > Fabaceae > Vicia > Vicia sativa. The sequence continues at coordinate 142,493,427 of CM038793.1, read as the reverse complement.
TTCAAAATTTTTAAACGTTGGTTCAGCAGAACGGGTTCTCCTGGAGGAACGGTTTCCACGAACCAAGATGAAAAATACTTTTATTTTTTGGGCAGATTTTTCATGGGTTCTTTGTATTGAAGCATGGAAACTTTTCATGAAGTAATACACTTTTGTAAAGGTGTTTTTACAACATATAAATTCTGAAATTTTCAAAAATTAAATCACCTTTTTCAATTACAATTTTCTATATTCAAAAAACTTCCAAAAACTTCAAATATTCTCAAGTGTTCTAATTCTAATATTTTATGAAACTTTCCATGCATATTTTTCATCGAAAAATTATTCTAAGTTTCATATTTTTCATTGTGAACACTTGCATTCATTGTTTGAGAATTGTTTGCTTGAAGAAGAAGATCAATCCAAGATTGATATAGTATACTACAAACTTCAAAATCTCGTGTATAAATTCAAACACATTTATTGTTTTTCTTGTTGTCCAGGATTGTTGGAAACAAGTTGTGCATTGAAGAGGATTGTTCTTCTTGGACATAGTGTTGTTAGATCTTAAAGGTTTTAAGAACCTTTGGTCTCCCTATAGGTTTAGATAGTAAGCATAGGCTGTACAATTATTCTAAACTATAGTGAAATCTCTTTCGTGTTGGAAAGGGGACTGGAGTACTCTCGGATTGTGAGGGGAACCAGGATATATCGTTGTGTTCTTTACTTTTCCGTATTTATCGCTTTCATCACCATAACCAAGGAAAGATAAGAACTAGTCAAAAACCTTCAAACACTTAACCACAAAAATTACTATAAGTTCTCTTATAAAACCAAATAAATTTTTATATACCTAATTCACCCCCCCCCTCTTAGGCACTCTTAGACTTACAATTGGCATCAGAGCAAGTTATAGGTAACTTGTTCCTAAAGATCCAGAATGGCTTCCGCAAATCCAAATCCGGTTTTCAAAGATGGTGGTAGTAACAACAAGCCGCCATTGTTTTGTGGTGAATATTTTGATTTTTGGAAAATTCGCATGAAGGCTCATCTTGAAGCGCAAGGAGAAGAAATATGGAATGCTGTTGAGAATGGTCCATTCACTCCGGTGTGTGTTGTCAATGGTGTTGGGTCATCTAAGCCTAAAGCATCATGGGATGACGATGACAAGAAAAAGGTTCTTTTTGACAAAAAGGCAATCAACATTCTCCAAAGTGCTCTTAGTATGGATGAATTTTTCCGAATATCGGCATGTACAACGGCAAAGGAAATTTGGGATACTCTTGTAGAAACTCATAAAGGAACCGCCGAAGTCAAAAGGTCTAGATTGAACACTTTGAGTCAAGAATATGAATTATTCAGAATGTTTCCCGGAGAATCCATCCTTGACTTGCAAAAGAGATTCGTTCACTTGACAAATCACTTGAAGGCACTTGGTAAGACTTTAACTAACGATGAATTAAATCTTAAAGTGCTTAGGTCTTTAACTAGGGAATGGCAACCAAAAGTGACGGCAATATCCGAAAAGAAAAGCCTAGCAACTATGACTTCGCAACATTATTCGAAAGCTTCAAGAATATGAAACGGAACTAGGAAGGCTTGAAAACATGAGAATCATGAGAAGAAATCCAAAGGCATTGCTTTGAAAATTGATTCAAAAGAAAGTCAAGATAAAGATGCATCGGAGGAAGATGAAAACTTCTTGCTTCTTGTAAAAAGGTTAGGTAAATATTTTGGTCATAAGAATAATATTCATAATGCTAACTTTGTCAAAAGAAAGAAATTTTATAAGCATAAAGATAAAGAAGCCTCCACATCAACACAAGATGTCACATGCTATGAATGTGGAAAACAAGGTCACATAAAGCCGGATTGTCCAAAACTCTCCAAGAAAAATGGATTCAAAGGCAAAAAGGAGTTCAAGAACAAAAGGGCTTATGTTGCATGGGAAGATAATGAGATAAGTTCTTCATCCGATTCGGATAGTGACGAAAGTGCAAATCTAGCATTGATGGCTTCACACCACTCCGATGATGAAGAAGGCGAGGTTAGTTACGATAACTCTCTTTATGATAATGGTGCACAAGGTGCTATAGATGAACTATTAAATGAATGCAAAATTCTATACAAAACTATTTCATCTCAAAAGAAATTAATTTCATCTTTAGAAGAAAAAGTTAAAACTATTGAAAAAGAACATAAAGATGAAAAAGAAAAGATGATTAGTGATCAAAAACAGAATTTTGTATGCAATAATTGTGAATCACTTTCTTTCCAAATTGTTCAATTAAAAAGAGTCTTAGAAAGGTATGAAAAAGGACAAGTTGGATTGGAAAAGGTTCTTAGCACTCAAAGATACCCTAAAGATAAAAGTGGACTTGGTTTTTCAAAGTTTTCTCAACCAAGTCCCAACAAAACTATCTTTGTTAAGGCTAATAACCAACCAATTCAAGAGAAAGTGAATAAGCCTAAAGTAGTTCATCATTATCCTAAAAATAAAAGAGTTGTTAAGAATAAATCTTATCCTCCTAGATATATAAGTAATTTTGAACCTACTTGTTTTTATTGTGGTATAAAAAGGCCACACACCTAATGCTTGCTATATAAGAAACTTTAGTGTTCCAAGTGGGCATTATGTGTGGGTAAAGAAAGGTACTAATTATGAAGGACCCAAAGCAATTTGGGTACCTAACAAAACGTAATTTGTTTTGTAGGAGTGCTTGAAGACCACTTCAAATTTGTGGTATCTTGATAGTGGTTGTTCAAAGCATATGACGGTGACATAAATCATTTTTCAAATCTTGTTCTAAAGGCCAAAGGCTATGTCACTTATGGAGATAACAACAAAGGGAGAATTCTTGGTAAAGGAAAAGTTGGTGCACCACCTCTCACATCCATTGAAGATGTTCTTTATGTTGAAGGACTAAAGCACAATCTTCTTAGCATTAGCCAACTCGTGACAAAGGCTTCAAGATCAAATTTACAAAAGATGAATGCTTAATCATTGATGAAGTTACCAATGAGGTAAAACTCAAAGGTAAAAGAACTAATAATATATTTATGATTTCTCTTAATGATCCATCTTTGAAGGTAAAATGTCTCATGGCAAACAATGATGACTCATGGCTTTGGCACAAAAGGATTGCTCATATTCATATGGAACATTTGAATAAACTAATCAAGCATGATCTTGTCATTGGTTTGCCTAAGAGAAATTTTGTCAAAAATAGACTTTGTGATGCTTGTCAAAAAGGGAAACAAACAAAATCATCTTTCAAATCCAAGAATGTGGTGTCTACTACTGCACATGGATCTCTTTGGTCCATCAAGAACAAAAAGCTTCAGAGGTAATGTATATGCCTTGGTTATTGTTGATGATTTTTCTAGATATTCTTGGACTTTATTTCTTGTGCAGAAAAGTGATGCTTTTAAAGCCTTTAAGAAGTATGCAAAGCAAATACAAAATGAAAAATCACTAAAGATTGTATCCATAAGAAGTGACCACGGTGGAGAATTTCAAAATGCATCTTTTGAAGAGTTTTGTGAAGAACATGGTATCTCTCATAATTTTTCAGCACCAAGAACTCCACAACAAAATGGAGTAGTTGAAAGAAAGAATAGGTTTCTAGTGGAACTTGCAAGAACGATGCTTAGTGATGCAAATCTACCAAAGTATTTTTGGCGGATGCGGTTAGTACGGCATGTTATGTCGGAAATCGAGTTATCATTAGACCTATCTTGAAAAAGACACCATATGAACTCTTCAAAGGAAGAAAGCCAAACATTGCTCACCTTCACATCTTTGATGCAAATGCTTTGTCCTCAACAATGACAAAGACAATCTCGTAAGTTTGACGAGAAACCGATGAAGGTATATTTCTTGGTTATTCACTTTCAAGTAAAGCATATAGAATTTATAATAAAAGAACTTTAACTATTGAAGAATCTATGCATGTCTCTTTTGATGAAACTAACACCTCTAAAGAGGAAATAGTTGTGTGTGATAATGATGATATTATAGATTTACCCGGAAGAACTTTCAAATAATCAAAATGTGAATCAACCGAACATCATCAAGAAGTACCACAACAAGATTCAAACATCAATGATCTACCAAAAGAATGGAGAACTCATAGAGATCATCCTATTGACAAAATCATTGGTGATATTAGTCATGGAGTTACAACTAGATTAAATCTCAAAGATGCTTGCTTAAACATGGCTTTTGTTTCTCAAATTGAACCTTCCAAAGTTGATGAAGCCTTAGGAGACGATCAATGGTTAATTGCAATGCAAGAAGAATTAAATCAATTCGAGAGAAATCAAGTTTGGGAACTTGTTCCTAGGCCAAGTGATAAACACATCATAGGTACCCGATGGGTGTTTAAAAACAAACTTGATGAGAATGGTATAATTGTTCAAACAAAGCAAGATTGGTGGCTCAAGGTTACAATCAAGAAGAAGGAATCGACTTTGAAGAAACATTTGCTCCGGTTGCAAGGTTAGAAGCTATTCGCTTTTACTTGCTTATGCTTGTTCATTAAATTTTCACTTTATCAAATGGACGTCAAAAGCGCATTCTTGAATGGCTACATCAATGAAGAAGTCTATGTCAAACAACCTCCGGATTTGAAGACTTCAAAATCCTTCACATGTCTTTAAGTTGAGAAAGGCTCTTTATGGCTTAAAGCAAGCACCAAGAGCATGGTATGATAGACTTAGCAATTTTTGTGTGAAAAGGTTTCAAAAGGGTAAGGTTGATAAAACTTTGTTCATTAAGAAAATCAAAAGTAACACTTTATTGGTTCAAGTCTATGTTGATGATATCATTTTGGATCGACTAACAAAGAAATGTGTGAGGAATTTTCATTGATGATGCAAGGAGAATTCGAGATGTCTATGATGGGAAAGATGAACTACTTTCTTGGACTACAAATCAAGCAACTAAAAGATGGAATCTTCATCAACCAATCTAAGTATTGCAAAGAACTCTTGAAAAGTTTGATATGGATAATTGCAAAGCAATGAATACTCCAATGGGTTCCGTACATATGTTGATCAAGATGAATCGGTATTCCAATTGATATCACAAAGTATCGAGGTATGATTGGTTCTTTATTATATTTGACGGCCACCCCGACATTATGTTTAGTGTTTGTCTTTGTGCTCTCTTTCAAGCAAATCCAAAAGAATCTCATCTAATGGCGGTCAAGCGGATTATGAAGTATCTCAAAGGAACGACAAATGTCGGCTTATGGTATCCAAAAGGTAGTGTTTGCAATTTAATTGGTTATTCGACGCGGATTATGCAGTTGTAAACCGATAGAAAAGCACAAGTGGTACATGTCACATTCTTGGAAATGCATTAGTTTCATGGGCTTGTAAAAGCAAGCATGTGTTGCTCTTAGCACGGCCAAGCAGTACATAGCAGGTAGTTGTTGTGCACAAATTCTTTGGCTTAAGCAACAACTCCGTGACTACGGACTTGATCTCGGATGCATTCCTCTTCGATGCGACAACACAAGTGCAATCAATATTACCAAAAATCCGGTCATGCACTCAAGAACCAAACACATCGACATTCGGCATCATTTTCTCCGTGATCATGTACTTCAAGGAGATGTCGAAGTCACTTTTGTGGATACTCATAATCAACTCGCAGATATCTTTACGAAGCCGCTTGCTCGTGAACCATTTTATAAGATTCGAAGAGAACTCGGAATTTTGGATGAAAGTGATACATGAAATATTCAACTTCAATTAAGGTGCACTTGTTATTATTTTTTTTAAAATTTTTTTTATCAAATGCATCTCTTCTTCTACTCCTTCTTATATGTGTTTCATGTGCATAAATATGTGTGTTACATGTTTCAAATACTCAAATAATTATGTATATATGTTTCCCACATGCACTTAAATAATTATGTAAAGTTTTTGCAAAAAATAAAAGAATTTTAGTTTTTCTTGGGAACCCGTTTCCATATGGAGGAACCGGTTCCCACGTTGATATTTTGTTCCAACGCTTTTGAACACAGTAACTGTTACCCCACTGGAACCGATTACCTCTCTGAGCCAATTTTTTACATTTTCCTTATAACTTTGTTTTGCTTCTTTTTATTTTATAACATATGTTGTGTTTTGTTAAGTGATTTTTAAAATAAGCTCTTCATTCTTCTTCACTCCAACATCACCTTCAACCTTCATTCTCTCCTCCATCAACACCCATTACACCATACCTCCACCTACTCCTTCCTTATTCCATATTCCATCACAACTTTCATTTCTAACCCAAAATCCGAAATCCTCTTCAAAACCCTAACTCTCCAAAAGCTCCATAACTCATCCATGGCTTCAAGAGCAACAAGGGTGCTAAGGAAAACAACAGATTGGTGAATCCGGTGACCCAAATGAAGGAAACCCCTACACTCAAGAGTAGGAGACTCACGCTCAATATTCGAAGAGCCCTATTACGCAAAGTATGGTAAACTTCTGCTTTTTCCGAACATAGCTTCCGCTTTCCCGCTAGTCTTTGCTAAGGTGGATTTATTTGTGAGTGAGCATGGATATATTTACCTGATTTGGTTAAGGAGTTCTATCAAAACATGTCCTTAGGTACAAATGAGAATGATGAATTTGTTTTGACCTCCTCGTGTTAAACAAGGATATTTGCATGGATATTGAAACTTTGGAAGAAGCTTAAGGGTTCCTTATGAGGGTTTGGTTCGTTCCGTGGTCTATACCGATGAATGGGAAACCTATAGTAAAATTGAGGTTTTTGAATTTCATCGAGAATCTCGGAGGGCTAGTGTTAGGCAACAAAATGCTTCTAAGTTGCATATGTTTGGATCCAACTTATCTGTTAGTGATAGAATGCTCCATTACATTATAGCTTATGTGTTGCTTCCTAAAAACTCCAACCACTCCCGTATCAATGAGTTTGAGCTTCAAGTTTTATATGCTTTGAACCAAGGATTCCTATCAATTGGGCTCTCACCATGCTTCATCATATGAATCACCTCGCTCACTTAAATGGTGGTCTCCCATATGCTAGACCAATTTCAAGAATTATTGAGCGAGCTGGTATTTCTTTGCAGAGAGAACCCAAAATTGAGATGACCGAAAAAGACTCAGAAATCAATGTCAAGACTGTCCTCAAGAACACTGGTATTATTGTTGACCTCGAAGGAAGATTTATTTATAAAGAAGATCTTGCGGTAAATGCTCCTCCTCCGGTACCCGAAGGTGGTTATACATTGGAACTATTGTTTAACAAAATGTGTTCCATAGAAACCACAATTGCCAACACCCATAGGGAAAACCAGTTTGAGCATGCCCTCCTTCGACGCCAAATGCGAGACCTTATCAAAGCTCAACGAAACCAACCCATGACCAATGATGAGGAAGATGATAATGAAATTGGTGATGGAGATGATCAAGAGGAGAATGAAAATGAAAATGACAATATGGATGAATAATTTCTTTTATGACTTATGTTTTGTTTAGATGTTAATTTTCTTTGTTTTAGACATTGTGTCAATTATGTTTTGTTATGTTAAGACTTGTTCTCATTGTTATAACTTTTTTTGTCATGTGTTTAGACAATATAACTTATATTAAGCTAATATGTTCATTGTGTGTTCTTTTTATTTTAACTTGCATATCTTTCCTTTGCATTTCAATATTTTATTCTTTTCCCATTCCTTTTGCTAATGACAAAGGGGGAGAAGATATGTATATGTTTCTCTAACAACAAATTGTAGCAAACATGAATTTTAATTTGTTCAAGTGGTCTCCAAGTCATAAATCAAGGGGGAGCTTTGATTTAGGGGGAGCCTCTATATAAATTCAAATTGCCTCAATTGTTGGAAGAAAACAAATGATTCTTAATTTCAAATAAAAGGTTGTCATCATCAAAAAGGGGGAGAATGTGAAGTCAAGATGCATTATCAACCTTGCCTCCTAATGTTTTGATGAAGACAATAAACAATGAAGACTTTGATGGCAAAAGTAATGGATCAATTCATCATAATCAAGTCTTGAAGAATCAAGAACAAAATGTCAAAGGTTATGCATTCAATCTCAATATATGCATTCAAGTGTTCACAAAATAATACATGCATCCATAAAAATGTTAAAATATTATACATTTCAAAGTTAAGATAAAACACTTTTGAAAACAAATTTTGAAAATTGGTGGAACCGTTCTCTATATGGGAACCCGTTACCCAAACTGAAAAACCATGCCCCTGGAAATTTGTATGGGGAACCCGGGTTCTCCCATCTGGGAACCGGTTCCCCTGTGTAAAAATTCAAAATTTTTAAACGTTGGTTCAGCAGGAACCGGGTTCTCCCAGGAGGGAACCGGTTTCCCACGAACCAGTATGAAAAATACTTTTATTTTTTGGGCAGATTTTTCATGGGTTCTTTGTATTGAAGCATGGAAACTTTTCATGAAGTAATACACTTTTGTAAAGGTGTTTTTACAACATATAAATTCTGAAATTTTCAAAAATTAAATCACCTTTTTCAATTACAATTTTCTATATTCAAAAAACTTCCAAAAACTTCAAATATTCTCAAGTGTTCTAATTCTAATATTTTATGAAACTTTCCATGCATATTTTTCATCGAAAAATTATTCTAAGTTTCATATTTTTCATTGTGAACACTTGCATTCATTGTTTGAGAATTGTTTGCTTGAAGAAGAAGATCAATCCAAGATTGATATAGTATACTACAAACTTCAAAATCTCGTGTATAAATTCAAACACATTTATTGTTTTTCTTGTTGTCCAGGATTGTTGGAAACAAGTTGTGCATTGAAGAGGATTGTTCTTCTTGGACATAGTGTTGTTAGATCTTAAAGGTTTTAAGAACCTTTGGTCTCCCTATAGGTTTAGATAGTAAGCATAGGCTGTACAATTATTCTAAACTATAGTGAAATCTCTTTCGTGTTGGAAAGGGGACTGGAGTACTCTCGGATTGTGAGGGGAACCAGGATATATCGTTGTGTTCTTTACTTTTCCGTATTTATCGCTTTCATCACCATAACCAAGGAAAGATAAGAACTAGTCAAAAACCTTCAAACACTTAACCACAAAAATTACTATAAGTTCTCTTATAAAACCAAATAAATTTTTATATACCTAATTCACCCCCCCCCCCTCTTAGGCACTCTTAGACTTACATTTAGTTCTGGAACTAGTTGTGATTCGAAGTATCCTTAGGGGATGTCTACTTCTGAGTTGGAGTTGAAAAGTCAACTTGAAGATTGGTTTTAGTGGAGTTTGTTTGTTGTTTGAGTGAATCGTCGTGGAGTGTGCCAATTGTGTTGTTTGAGAAGAGTAAAGGTTGCCCGAGTTGGTGTGTCATTTGCAGGGAAGGAACGAAGTGGATGTTGAGGACAAGTATCTACTTCCAAGGATTGATATTTGGATGAATCAGTCATTTGGAGCTTATGTGTTTAGTGAGATCGATGTGAAGTCTGGCTGCCTACGGGTTATTATGAGAGTTAGAGATGTTTAGACAATGCTTTTCAAGATAGTGTATGTTCCTGGCGAGTATTTGTTGATGTCATTAGTGTGACTAATGCGTCAGGTATGATTTTGGAATGTTCAGACAATACTCTCATGAGTAGCTTTAAAAGTTATTTTGTGTTCATGGATATTATTTGGTTCACATCAAATCAAGGAAATTGTTGCAAGCATCCGAGCTTTGCGTTATCAGTAGTGAAGTTAGACCAGTGCATGTAGAGTATTCTAAAGAATGAGTTTTGAACTGTTGGACGTGAGTGCCTTAAGTAAGCGACTTAGACGGTGATATTTTGGACAGTTCCGCGAAGATTTATTTTGTATCTTGTAGAAGACTTCAAGGGGTTACTTCAAAGCTTAGAAGTTCCTTTGTTTTGGGATGGGTAGCTTTGTGAGTTTGATGGAATATGTTTTTATAAGTTGGCATTGATCGTTGGTACTTTGACTTGAGATGGTTGAGTCGCTATTTGGACTTCGCAATGGGAAGCGAATTTGTTTGAACCAGCGAAAAGTTTAGCGAATGCCTTGATTTTGGTCTTGTTTAGTACTGAAGAACCTTGTGCGGTGTATTATGATATTTTATTTTGGACTTGAGATGTTTTTCGACGTAGAGTTGGAAAAGTGTATTACTACCTTGGAACGATTTGATTTTCATAAGGAAAAATTATCAGACGCGTGAGTTAGAGTTTGATGCGGTTGTGCTCATTGATATCTTAAAGGTGCAGATGTTAACGACGAGGAGATTGGAATTGTTGAAGACAATTCAAGTTTGAGTATAATCTATAAAGAGACTTCGTCTGGTGCTGAGTTTAGTATGTTGATATCGCGGTTTACCCAAGAATATCTTATTTGAGATTTATTACTTTGAAGAATGTCACATGTTTGTTTTGGAACACCTGTTGAGATTAAGTTCAGAAGGTTATCGAGGATTTGTTCACTACTATCATATGGATTTCGTTGGATACTAATAGTCGTGGTGGATTATTAGATTACGACTAAGATAAGTCTTGACGGTAAAGAATTTGGTGATGGTTTGGTAACCACAAGTACTTTAAGATGATTGATGTTTTATAAAGGAAAATGTTCTATCTGTGACTGAAGTCGGTCGCGACGGTGTTCATGTTGGATTCCACAAAATTAATGTCATGGTTCTAAGTCCAACCTGTGTTGTAATTACAGGAGTATGAGACGACGTTGATGGGTAGAGTTCTTGAGAGAGTGTTTTGGTTTGAATTACCACTTTGGAAGATTGAAAGTTATGAAAGGTGTTTCGAATAAGAAGCCTGTGTATTGATCATTGCGACGGTACGAGGGTAGTGATTACTTAATACAAATTCTGGGAATTGAATTGTTATAAGGGAAGACTTCATTGAAGTCAAGTGTATACGTCGAAGTTTCACAAGTGAATATTTGGACAATGCTTGAAAAGGTCAAACCATGTCGTGTATATTAGAGGATCAATGGACGTTGACCAATCAAGAACGAAAGAGTAATTTTCGAGTTGATGAGACTAATGTTACGAAGTATCCTGATGGGTGTACGCATGGAACGTATCCATTTTGAGTAATTGTGAAGTTGAGGATTAACCAAGTTGTTTTACGGTTGGCATCATATGCATAAAAGTGACGCAGCATAGTTTAGATATCGAGCATTGAATTTTTAGCGAGTATGCGAGATTGTTGGATTTGGACTAGTGAGTTATTGACACAAGTCGTCAGTATACGCCCTAGAATGTGTAGTGTATCGCAGTTCGGTTATGTTTGAGTAACTTGTTATTGTTCGAGGGTTGTACGTTAGTAATCTACAAGGACGATGTGACCTTGTGATTTTCTGGAATGAAAGCGATAACTGCAAGTGTAATGCTTGAGTTCGTGCTTATGCGTGAATGAAGGCTTCTTTTTCGTGTTTGCGTAACACGCGTGGTACTACCCTATTTTGATTGTTTGAGTTTTAGTTTGTATAACCATTTTGTTGTTTTCATTTTAGATATGGAGTCGGTGTTGTGTTGTAGGACTTTATGTTCCTATCTTTGATAACTCGTTTCCGAGGTGTCGGTTCGAGTGTGTGACTAATTCCATGGTTGAGGAGTTAGGATGGTATCGATCTTGTTTGTTTAGTTCTCGAGCGAACCGGTGTGTCTGCGACTTGTTTGGTTGTTAGGTGTTAGTTGGTTTTCGAGTGCATTGTATGGGCTTTGCATCTCGGCATGGTTGTTCTTGACGGAACGTTGTGGTTAGGGAGATGCCCTTATTTTTGGTGTCTTTTGTATGTTGTTTAATTGGCGTGAGAATTGAGTGGACGAATGCATAGGCATGTCCCGATTTGTTCGTTTTGGTCGTAATTTCGAGGACGAAAAGTTTATAAGTGGGGGAGAGGTGTAACGCCCGTTTTAATTAGTATTATATTATATTAATATTTTCGAATTACCGATCGATTTTTATTTTGCGATGAGAATATTTATATTAATCAATATATCTGATAATATATTTGGCGACGTTTCGTTCAGTCCGGTTTTTATTCTGTTTGGTTCGGTAAAATATTATTCGGACCGATATTTAATTCCCCGGAATTATTTTAATTAATTGAGTTAATAATATTATTGGATATTATTAGTGTGTTAATTAATAAAAATAAGTTAGGGGTGTGAGGAGTAATTGTGTAGAAATGGGGTTTACCCCTTGTTGCTAGTAAGAATACTTATAAAACCAATTTTTCTCATTTTCTTTCCATTTATAAAAACACTTCTCTTTGTTTTCTGTCCATTTGCAACACAAAACCAAACATAGAAACTTGAGAGAAAAAGAGAGGATTTTGGGAAGAAGAAGAAGAGGAGCAAGAGGAAGCTTGAGGTTAGAGTTGTGGAATCATCAAGGATCATCCAATCTCTAGAGGTAAGGGGTTTGATTTTCCACTTCCTATAATTAGGGTTTGATCATCCAATCTCTGCATAATTTTTGGTTGCTAGCCTCTGTTTGTTTCAATTCTCTCAATTCCACATACTACTAGTTAGTATTAATAAAATATAATTAGGACATAACTTAGCAGATTAAATTTTGAACCCGATTATGTTCCGATTTTCCGATTTCGGTAAATTCGGCGACGGAGCAAGTTGCTCCGAATTCAACAAAAATTGACGTGCTAGCTAAGTTCAATGTGTAGAACGTAGTGGTGAGGATAGTTTTTCAAAATTACGAGTTTTTACGAAACAACCCGAGATAGGCCAAATTACAGTTAAATTGAATGGATTGCGTTTTAGTAGACTTAAGGCACGTATGGGCAATCCGATTGCGATGTTGACGATTATGATTAACGCCGGTTATTAGCAATAGCTTTCGCGATGATTTTAGGTGTTTGACTATTTTTCCATATTTGGAATTTAGTGAATGAATTGATAATGATGTGGTGTGATTAAACATGATGTTTGCGACGATGTATTTATTAATGAATACTCGATGATATGCGATGCAATGATATATGTCTTTGTACATAATGATGTGATGATTATATTGATATTGCTAATAAATGCTTCCGATTTGTGAATGCATGATTGTTGATGATGATGAATTATTGGTGATGTTTTGCATAATGCGAATATGATGCGATGATATATTTATCTTGATGTGGATAAATTATGGCGATGTGGGCTTTATACCAATCTTGATGAGCGATGATGTTGTTTTTGTTGTGTTGTTTTATTGTCAGGTCACATACATTGCATTGGTGATGAGGGCTTTTATGTCAAGCGGCGAGGCTTTTATGCCAAGAGACGATGGGCTTTATGCCAAGTGTTCCTATTTATGGACAAAGCAACGGGTACCACATGCATAATATAGTCGTGTCTCATGGAGTCAGTTATGTTTATGTTTGAGTTGTTTGGCGTTGAGTTTTAATTGATGGATGATGTTGGATTGCGATGATATATGATGCTTTGTTTGGTGATAATCTTTATGATGAACATGAAATGAATATGTCTTGATAATTTCATGATAATTATGCGATGAATATAAATGATGAGTTTTGCGATGACTTAACTTTGATGAAATGCTTAATGCAAATATGATGTGATGATGTTTGTGACGATGGGATTTTATGCCAAAAGCGAAGATGGGCTTTAGCCAATTTGTGATGATTTTATTTATGTTATTAGCATTGTTTGATGTTGTTGTTTATGATTGTCGTGTTGATTAGTGACATATTGACTTGTGATGATTCCGTGGTGATGAACGTTTATGTGTTGTTGTGACGATTTATGTCGATGAGGTTATGGCGATAAAGTGTAGGTTATACACATTAGAATGACAATTAGAGTGAGTAAGTTTTGGATATGTGTTGGAATTGCACTTCTTAACTTATATCTTTTATAATTCCGAAACTATATATATATATATATATACACATATATATATATATATATATATATATATATATATATATATTATCATGCCTTTAATTATGTGTTTTGGAGTATCTCACCCTTTAGTTGTTTCGCCGTTACCTTTATATTGGTAACATGCAGGTTATGAAGACGGAGATTATAGCTGCTATTAGTTGAGTCGGTGTCGCTCTGATACGTAGCACTCGGGGGGGAATATTTATGTTGTCATTGTTGTTGTTGTTTTGTTGTTTTTCCTTTTGTAGAGAAGAATCATACTTTATGAATACATGAATTGTTAAAGAAGTTTAATTAAGAAGATGTTTTGATTTTTATGAATCAATTTATGATTTCCGACGATGCTATGTATCCGAGATTTATACTTTAAAGCAAACTGTTTAAAGTGAGTTGTTTTTGAAGGTGTGATGCCTCAGTATTGAATTTATGAAATTTTAAATTACTCTGATTTTTTTTTTGCATATTAAACCTTGGGTAATATTGGGGTGTTATAATATGTACAACAGGTTCAATGTTGTTTAGGTTCATTGTGTTTTAGGTTATTTAGGTTCAGTGTTGTTTAGGTGTTTATGTTCAATTGTTGTTTAGGGTATGATGATGTAAGTGTGAGTGTTATTAACAGTTGAAATGAAGTTATTGACAGTATATTGATTTACATTTTGGTTGAATTTATTTTTCAACTTATATCATTTGCATATTTGTAACAGACATATAGCAGACCTATTTGGAAACCAATGTGCAACCTATAACAGATTTATACCATACCTATATGAATACCAATGTGTAACCGGTAACAGACTTATATAAATTTTAAACCGACTAATTTATATCAGACCTGTTTGAACTGTAAACCAATTGCAGATCATATTATACTAATTGAAGAACATTTTGTACCACTTGTTTGCAACTTATATGAATACCATGTTGTTCAAAACTTATATGCAACTTATATGCAAGTTAACAGATTATAAAAAATGCAGCTATGCCAATTACAACATAACTTGTTAAAAATATAACTATTATAAGATAACATAAGTTGTTCATAACTGGTTTATAACAAACCATTGTACCTTAACATTAGAAGTTAAAAACATAATGGTTCAAAAGATGACCATAGTACAATTAAAACATATTGGTTCCTAACATAAAATGTTACATTTCAAAAAATTCATAGTCTTAGCCATTCCAAATCTTGGGTAGCTTGTGGGGCTTAATATCCGTGTCCAATTTCGACTAGAGTTTATTGGCCTTCTTTGTAGTCTTTGGTTTCTTTATAGACTTTTTATTCTTTTCCTTCTTAGTCTTGTTTCCTCCTTTTGGTATTGCGTTAACAACTGCTCTCTTACCCTTACAAGTTCTCTTGTTGTGCCCAATTCCTCCATATTTCTTGCAAGTGTCTGTTGCAAATTTTCTTGGAAGCACATGAGGATTCTTTGGCTCTGCTTTGTTTCTCATCTTCTTTGGACGTCCATTTTCTCTTCTCATGACAGGAGGATAGATGGGAAAATGATCAACACTATAGGTTATTGATGTCTACATAAACCTGGATTTTAATCAGTCCCTCCAGATCCATGTATGACATTTATTCAACATCCCACTTCCAATCCATTTTAGTTACTACACCACCAACATACAATTGAACAAGTTCAGTTACAAATCTACCCCTATGGTGGAGTCTTAACCTAACTTTAGTCCCCAAACTTTGCCTGAAATTTACAATATTCAAATACGAAAACATGGTGGACCACACAAAACCACAAACAACCAACAAAGAAATATGGTGGACCTCAAAAATATATGACTTTAATAACATGGATCACAAATAGATAGAAAGAAGCATCGTGGACCATAAAAATACAAAAACATGGTGGACCACACAAAACCATATATAGTAATCGTGACCTCAACATCGATAAACATGTTCCAAGAGACAAGAAAACATATCTGAGACAAAATTTTGCTTGTCCATCAATCATCTTCAGACTTGTTCTTGGTTTCTTACATTATCTTCTCGTTCTTCGTGCCCTAAATACGATGGAGAAGAAGATGGATATGCTAGCAACAGTCAGATAAAACGAAAGAGATTTAGGGTTATAAACTATTCATTTTCCAATTTGAGTCACTACTATAAAATGCACGTTCAACAATGCCATGGTCACCATGGTTCTTCCCAACATCGTGGTGACATCTCCAAACTAAGGCGCTACCATATTTATTTATTTATTTATTAAAAATTATTTGCATATAACAGCGGTTGAAGGACCAACAATAGTGATACAATCAAACTATCATGTGTTAGATCCTCTGCGCCATAAAATATTTTATTCCTTTAACATTAAAGCGTATCTTTTCTTTTTTTATTTATTTTAAAAGTCACAAATAAAAGGGATATCGTTACGGTGCTTTTGATTAATTGTTGTGATATATTTGTAATAAATAAATATTTATCAACATTGTTGGTAGTGTTAACCGTTGTGAAATAGTTTATCCATATAACCAAATTAACTCTTGTAATACGGTGAACTGACTTTGAGATTTTTGTATCGCAAATGTGCGGATAGCAAGAGTCGCCACCGACTTTTCTTTTATCCAATTAAGGGAAGGTGAAAAGAACAGGAAAAGACCTTCGTTAGATTCTGAGTAAGGAGAAGGTTATGAAAGGGAAGGTATTAGCACCCTTTCCATCCGTAGTTATCTACGGGCTCTTAGTTGCTCTTAGATCACTTTAAAATTGTGCTTTCTGTGTGTTTGACAAAAATGTTTTGAAAAGGCATTTCGCTTTGACTTTGTAATGATTCATGTAGGAATGTATACAAAGTGTTTGGAAATGTTTCATTTTTGAAAAGTGTTTTAACTTTGACAAAAGTGTGAGGTGTGAAAAGTATTTTGATAGAGCAAGCAACTAAAAGTCTTATTACCCACTCAGAATGGTCATTTTCGTGTTATTTTACGTTCCTTTAGAATAGCACTATCCATACCATTAGTTGGTAGGTAACCCTATTTGTTGGATGTATGAGGGACACTCGAAGGGACATCGTATGGTCATAGAAGGCAACTTGTAGGAAGTATCCTAGCACATTCGAAGGGACTATCATCATTTTTCGTAGGCGACAATCGAGGGTCAAGATCATGTATTCGGAGGCGACATCGTGGGTCTTATGATCTTTGTATCGAAGGGACTATGATGATTTATTTTGAAGGCAACGATGCTAGAATACCTCTACGTTCGAGGGACATGACCATATTTGAATTCGTAAGGCAACGAGAGAGAATTACCCTAAGGGGTGCATGTGTGAAAAGAGTGTGTTGATTCAAATACATGTTATCTTGAAAATTAGAGTGAGCTATGTTCAATTTTATCTTGCCATACACGCCTAATTACTAACAGTTTATAAGATGCGGAAAGTAAATGGCGGAAATATAAAGTGCGGAAAGATAAATCCTACGCTATTACATGGCTTTGGGGTAGATACATAATTGAAAAGTGCAGGAAATAGAAGTCCTAATTAAACTATTACATCCCATAGGAAATTACATAATATGAAAAGAAAGCGATAAAAATTGTCCGAAACGGTATAACCTGTAAACAGATGAAAATCGAGAAATACGAGGAAATTGCATAAGAGAAAAATGTTAGTAAAAATAATAATTTTTGAATGAGAAAAAAGTTTTCATGCTTGAAATAACATTAATATGCTAAAATAATTTTTTGGGATTTTTTGGAGTTAATTTGATAATTAAAAATCAATTAAAAGCTATTTAAATGCAAAAATAGAAATTAAATAAAATATGCATGCAAAAATAATAATTTTAATTTTAAAAATTAAATAAATATTTTTATGATGAGTATGCAAAAAATAAATATTTTTAGTATTTTTTAAATGCATGATAAAAATTATGAGAGATAAATTAAAATGCATGAAAAATATTAAAAGAAAATATAAAAATATGAAAAATAGTTAAAGTTTGCAAAAGGAAAAAGAGAATGGTCCGGCTCGAATCGAGACCATTGAGGGAATCTTCCACAGCCAACGCCTTAACCACTACGCCAGCGTGCATTACGTGTTATGTAAACGAAACGGAGGCGTTTTAAGGGTTTTTGAATTCTGGAAATTCAAATCACGCGCGAAGAACATCGTCTTCTTCATTTGAATTCTGGGAATTTTGCGTCGGTCTTTCTTTGACGCTAAGGCCCCTGCAATTTCTAAAATCTCATACACATAATATAAATAAATTGTGAGTACATGAATCGATTGAAAATTGAATTCTAAACACGATGGTGGTGGTCTTTTGGTCCAATTTTTCCGTTTTAAGGAAACCCCAATTTGGTTCAGAAAACCCTAATCATGGTGATTCGTATCTCAGGCCATGGAAATGCAATTAAACCATCCAGAAAGCTTGCAAACTTCAAACTAAACACAAAACAAACAACAAAACATGTTAAAAATGCATGAATAACAAAATTCGATTTTTGAAAAAGTGTGACAAACCGAAATCGTGTTCTTCCAATTCTTGATGTTTTTGGATGATGTAAAGGTCTGGACTGCTTCAGGAGATGTCAAGGAATGCAATGGGGTGCTTGGAATCGATTGAAACAAGCTAGAACTGTGGCTGCAAGTTACTTCAAGAGCACGGTTTTTTGACTTTTAGGTTAGGGTTCTTGAGGCAATTTTTCTGTCCTTTCTTGTGTGATATACATTGTATATTTATAATGGATGGAAATTGAGCTGATTTGAGGAACAAATAATGGTTAATCAATGCAAAGATTATTTGATTTTGTACAAAATCAAATCTTATCTTTTTTGATCAATTTCAATCAAATTCTTGCCAAATCAATGATAATTTCGAAATTTGCCAGCCTTTATGAATTACTTGGATCCCAAGAATGAGAGAAAAATCAATTTTGCAATTAATTTTGATTTTATACCTTATTTTTTAATTTAATTTGTATTTAAATAAATAAAATCCAAATTAAATAGAAAAATAAAGTTAAAATTCGTGGCATTGGGCTTGGATGTTCCAAATTGTATAAGGAACAAGTTTGAATGAAGAAAAACTAGGCCCATTTGCAAAAAAAATTATTTTTACAAGTATCTCTCTTTGTGCACTTCTTCAAAATTGCCCAACTTGCACAAGGTGTATTTTGCTCAATTTTCCACATTTTTGAGTGTTCTTGGACTTTTTAGAAAGTTCTAGGAGTCCTCTAACCAACCTCTTTGGTTTCATCTCAATTGGAGTTTCCATGCTCAATAAATCTTCAAAACAAAAAGTTGACTTTTTGTTGACTTTGAAAAGGACCTGTAATGTTTTGGAAGTCCATCTGGATCTGAGAATTGCCAAATCCTAGTTTGGGTTGATTGTCTAGGAGAGGGTTTGTCTGATCAACCCTTGAGGAATCCTTGAGTATGGATGTAGGAAATGTCTTGAGGAATAGGAGGGCAAATTTTAGGGTATGACAACTCTCACTTAGTAACAGTAGCGTCATTAACAAATACCATTCTTTGGCTATGGAAACATCATCCACCCTGTACTTCTTCATAGCTTCACAAACAAGATGTTTTCATGCTCTATTTACAAATCAGTTTACAGGTTCACATGTTGATAACTTTCATGGTTATTGTAGGACTCCTCAAGAACAAAACATTTTAGTAAATGAAGAAAGAACAGCGAAAACAAACTTCACCTAGTTTAAGATATAATGAGAAGAAATAAAAGAAGTATGAAGTTGTTGTGTAAGCTTCTTACTCGTTATATTTCTTTTTCATTGCTTCACAAACCAGATGAACTTGATAATTGATTCTTGTTCCACAAATAGTTTCACTAAAAGGTGCGTCTTGGAAAGTTATAATATATCTTTTTCATTGCTAAAAAATTTATACTATATAGTTCTGTTGTATGATGTTGTTTGAGTTTATTATATCATATGTAGATTGTTTGTTTCACTAACCTCACTTAAAATACATTCATCTAAATTGACATATATACTTATAATATGCAAATTAAGTTGTATTTAAAAATCAACTTATATCAATCAATGTTTCCGAATTGCATGCGTCACATCGTTTATTTGATGCTCTTTTACATATAGATTATGGTATAATGATCTGACTCCTTAGAGACGCAAATGTCTTCGATTATAGTTGAATTTCATTAACTATAATTTATTAAATGATTTTCCTCATCATCAACACTTGTAATTGTAAATATTACGATTATAAAAATTACGATGATAAGTGATGATGATAAGATATATTATCCGATGCCTTTTTGTTATGGAAATTTAACTATATTCAAAGACATCAATGCCTCTAAGGAGCCACACATATAAACCACAATATATATGTAAAAGAGTATGAAATGCAGGATTAGACGCATGCAATCAGAAAACAATGGTTTGTAGAAGTTGGTTTTCTAGAATAATTTAATTTCCAGAATATAGACTTCTTCATCAATTTGAATGATTGTATTTCTTTACTGAGGTGTATGGAAAACAAACAATCTACATGTAATATAATAAACTCTGGTACTTTCAACAACAGTTATCTATTGTGACTGTGATCAAAGGTAATTTATGTTTTACATAATTTGCTGCTGATGGATTTCGAACCTAGAACATAAGTGTATATATCACAACAGTTTATAAGAATAATCGTTGTGATATGAGGCGCGTGTCCTGCCTTTCAATAACGGTTTTAAATCCATGGTAGAAACAACAAACTTACAACTACACCCTACTTAACAACAATATAACACACATGATAGTACTCCTTTTTCCAACTGTTCTGAAATGAGTTTTCTGATATAATGAGTTAATTACAACAATTCATTTTTTTTTTAATTACAAGTTTTTTTTAATATTTAAAAATATAGATCTGAATATAGAAAATAAAAAAAAAAATTGACGTGAATGCTCAATACCCTTGATGTATTATTAAAAGCACATCTAGATAGAGGGGACTAGAGAAATACCAAGTCAGATAAAATTTAGAGACTTGAAATCTGGGTTTTAAAATTAGAGACCTTAAACTTTAGAAAACTGAAAATAGGAGATAAAAATATATTTAAATCTAAATTAAATAGAGCTCGTAAAAAAAACATAATGCATGATATAATTCTGATGACAAAAGACATTTTAATAATTCTAATAGGTCTATTGCACTCTCTATCAATTTAATATATAATTATTAAATTAAAATTTAAAAACTAAAATATTACTAAAAGTATTGATTTTGTTCAATTTACAAAACACATTTTGAAAAAAAACCGAATTGTAACGGATTTACACGGTTTGGCGGTTCTGCGGGTCCAAAATACGGTTTCGTTTGGGTTCAAATGGGCGGTGGTGGTTTAAGAAAGTGGAACCGCGGGTAACCATACCCGCCCGCCTGTAAACTCCATATGAGATGTACACAGCTAGTAATACTACAAGACTCATTTGTTTTATTATTTATCTCTCTTCATGTTCCTTTCTTTCCAGAATTAAGACTCATTTGTTTTATTATTTATCTCTCTTCATGTTCCTTTCTTTCCAGAATTAAGACTCATTTGTTTTATTATTTATCTCTCTTCATGTTCCTTTCTTTCCAGAATTTCATTGAAGAACATAAGATTAGGGCTTCACATTCTTATTATATCTTTTGCAGGTTTGTGGTGTTTGATAAAAAGACTGAAAGATCTGAAACTAGCTCATGTTTGATACTTGCTTAACCCATTCAGGTATAATTATCTTTCTCGTGTTTCTTATGCAACTTACTTACTTCTGCATTGTATTAACTGTTGTATCATGGGTATATATGTAACAATGTTTAAATTGCAGATATTTCCCTTTTCAAATGCATTTTATAGAGGGCTAACCAATCTTATACCGCCATCCTGGTTGAAATTATTCAACACTAGTTAATTTAATATCTTCTTTACTAAGCATGCCAGTGGAAGATGAGCAAACACCATCTTGATTACTACTTTGATACACTGTTATCAAAGGGAAAACTATACATTAGAAGACGATCAGTATTCAGAGAATTCTCTTGATGGTCTTACAAGATAATACGGAGATGCAGATGAATTCACTGTGTTGGTTATCTCATATTATATTCAAATTAGTAGGATATCCGTGCGTTCGCACTAGTCTTGTTATGGGTGACTGTGTTTTCACCATTTAGGATTAGAATACAAAAAAAATTAGAATAACAAATTTAAGCAATTAGAATAAAAAAAAAATGTAAAAAATGAAAAATCATATTAAGTGGATACATATACATGTGATTAAAATAATATACAAAAGTAGATTAACAAAAAAAAGTGACAAATAAATCTTAAATCAAATAAGAATTTAGGGAAAGTTACTCGGGCGAACAGCCGTGAACGGCGGAATTATCATTATTTTATCATGTAAATTCAACTAAATTATAATATATTAAAATATTATCGAAAAAATAAAATATATAAAAATAGACCGGAAGTTAATTGTATAAGTTTTAACAATCTAATATACTTATTAAAAATTATTAAATATATGATTTGTCAAAAACAATTGTGAAAAAAAAATATTTTTTTAGGTTTGGAAGAGTTTTTACTCGTGTGTTCACATATGTACCGGTATGATACGCAGATTTATTTTCAAAATATAATAAAAATAAAAATGTAATTTTTTGAAAGAGATAATAAGTCGGTGCTTATAATTCTTCTAATTTATAAAAATATTTGAATTAATAATATATATATTTTTATATAAATATTATTATTGTTTTGGAATTATTGTAAATAAAAAATTTAAACAATAGTAAATTTGTTATAATAGTAAAGTTGTTAATTCAATATTTTGATCGATAACTTCATGTTTATGCTATTATTCAATGTTTTACTCAATAATGTCATGTTAATCAGTAAGTTTATGTTCTCGTTAATATTCAATAATTTGATCAGTAATGTTATATTATTATTATTCAATATTTTGATCAATAACTTCATGTTTATGTTATTATTCAATGTTTTAATCAATAATTTCATGTTGATCAGTAACTTCATGTTCTTGTTAATATTCAATATTTTGATCAGTAATTTTATGTTCTCGTTAAAATTAAATATTTTTATCATTAAATTCATGTTCCCGTCAAAAATAAATATTTTGATCAGTATATTCATGTTTCCCTTAAAATTGAATGATTGAAATGATATTTGAATCTCTATGTTTAAAATAACATATTTGTCATTCTCAAATATAGCTTGTTGACAATTGAAAATCGATAGTATTAATATAATTAAAAAATCATAAATTTTAGAAAAGATTTATTAATTGATTTAGTTGAACAAATGTTATTGATTTAATACAAAAAAAAAAGTGATTGATTTAGCAAAAACATGTGATTAATATTATAATATAACGAATTTTGATATTGTTATCTATGCGTTCACACAGTACTGGTGTGGTACGATGTAATGTCACCATTTTGTATGATTATTGAAAAAAAATTGAATTAATAGAAAACTTCAATACGTTAATATTCAAAATTTTGATCAGTGACTTAATGTTCTCGTTAATATTCAATATTTTGATCAGTAACTTCATGTTTCTGTTAATATTCAATCAGTAACTTCATGTTCCTATTATTATTCAAAATTTTGATAGTATTATTTCGTGTTCCCTATAATATTCAAAATTTTGATTAGTAACTTGATGTTCCCATTAATATTTAGTATTTTGATCAGTAATTCGTATTTCCGTTATTGATCAATATTTTGATTAATAACTTTATGTTCCATAATTTCATATTTTTGTTATTATAAAAAAATTGTAATCGCAAGTTTTGTAAATAAACAAATAAGATTAAGAAAAAGGTAAATAATAGATTTTCATTACACTTAATGGTTTTATATGGTAAAACAAAAGCCTAAAAATGATTTCAAATATGTAATTATATTAATTATTTATTTATTTATAATAACCACTTGGCTTTTTAACCTTGATTTTAAACTAAAAGGTTAAAACGTAATTTATATATCAATGTGAACTTGCTTTTAAACTACAAAGTAATTTCACACCATTTGACCTTTTAACCAATAACTTTGTTTATTATTTTCAACCATTACATAGTGACAATGTATAGCACTTTCTATGTTTTAAAAGAACATTAAATAATGGTTTTTCATATAGTCTATATCAGTGTGGAATTGAACAAATTATCATTTTTATGTGATACACTATTTCAATATTTGTACAAAATGTTATCAAAGAGTCGCTACTGCAGTGCTACGAAACTGTTTCATTATGGAATTTGAAAAACTACTATTTCCACTTTCTACAATCTGCAACTAACAACACTTTAAGTAAATGCAAAACTTTGCATTTCTTCACAAATTCCTAACAGTGCGGCCTATTAAATTTGGATGAAGGTAATGCCAACTTTCTAAAGATCCTCGGCCTCATTCTTTATAGCCAAAGCAATATTGTTGCAAGTCTCAAATCTAATAACAAAAAGAAAAATGTTAACTCATCACGTTAGTCTCTAAGCAGTGATCATATCAACTCATCACATTAGTTTCCGAGCAGTGATCCTATCAATCCATCACGTTAGTCCCCAAACAGTGATCATATCAACTAATCACATTAGTCCTCGAGCAGTGATCCTATCAACTGATCACGTTAGTCCCTGAGCAGTGATCATATCAACTCATCACATTAGTCCCCGAGCAGTGATCGTATCAACTCATCACGGTAGTCTCCGAGCAGTGATCGTATCAACTCATCACATTAGTCCCTGAGCAGTGATCATATTAACTCATCACATTAGTCCCCGAGAAGTGATCGTCTATATTGTCACGTTAGTCCCGCACAATGGACGTTAACCTTGTTACATTGGTCCCCGAGCAGTAACCAATCATCAACCAACTTATTATGTCAGTCTCTGAGCAGTAATAGGTTATACAACATCACCTCATTCCCCAGCAAGATTCATACACGAGATATTTATCCCCAGTCGAGTATCTCTCAAGGATTATCATTCCCCAACAGAGTCAATATCAAGACCTGAGACTTGGTCAGATAGTGCAACAGAGGAATTCACATCTCTCTTATTCCCCAATCAGGGTATCAACAACTACATCCCGAAGAAGAAATCAAAGACCCCCGATAGAATATTCCCATCTTCTTCAAGATGGATATGTTTTGAAATACCACAACATCTACATCCATACATCATGCATAAAAAGTCATAACATGTGCATCATTACATACTTATATGCATCATAACATGCATAAAACTAACCTCATCTTTTCAGGTTAAATTCTCAATCAGGTGAAAGTTATTCACAAATTTCCAGACAGAAGGTCAAAGGTTAATGCCCGAAATAAGACGGGAAAACCATCTGAATGACCAGACGAGCTTACTAACAGACAACAGGATACAGATTAATACCCGAAACAAGACGGGAAAACTATCTACATCCTGACAAATACTCATTTCAGATAAAGCCAAGAATAAGGTTTATTCTATAAGCCCATTACAGTGCATCGTCAGTTGACGGTCTTTTCCATACACCAGCGAGCGCAAATTTCAGGGGCACTCGAGTGTTCAATCATCTTCCACATTCAGGTCACGAAAGGCAAGCATACCAATCTAAACCTTCAGGTACAAGAAGATTGAATAGGGGAAGCTGTTATACCCCAAAATTCTCCCTCTTATTTCTCAAATCAATCCATATTTCCATACTCAAGAATTCCTCAAGGGTTGATCAGAGGAACCCTCTCCTAAGCAATCAACCCACAATTAGGGTTTTGATTCTCTCAAGTCAAAGATGGTTTCTATTGCCACAATTGATCATCATATCCTCATATGTATCAAGGTATCACCATGTCAAGTTTCAGCCTCACACCTCAAGTTTGCTCAGTCAATTGCTCAAATGGTTGAAAATCAGTTGTATTGGATATAAAGTCAATTGTGGTCAACATACAGTCAAACGTCATCATTTTTGGTCAACATCAACATTTTGAAGTCACATCCATCATTTGATCAAGGGTTAATCATGATTCATCAAGAAAACTCAAGATTTGATAAGAAGTCAAAGTTTCTAAATTAGGGTTTTTTGATAAAAAGTCAACAGAACTTTGACTAGGCATAACTTTCACATACTTTATCAGAAATTTTTCCACCAAATCTCATTTTGAAGAGAATTCAATTCTCTACAACTTTTTGTATCACAAGCTTTGGCAAAAAATGCTTCATTTGATATTTATAGATCAAGACATTATAGGTCCTTCTAAAAGTCAACAAAAAGTCATCTTTTTTCAAAGAAGTGTTCATGAACAGGGAATCTTAAATGAAGATGAGACCAAAAGGAGTGTTTAGAGGACATCTTGAGATTTCTAAAAAGTCCAATAAGACTTCAAAATGTTGAAAATTGAGCAAGATACAACTTATGCAAATTTGGGAAATTTGAAGAAGTGCATGAAGAGAAATACTAAGCAAATTCAAAAATTTTCTAAATAGGCCTAAGTTTTCGTAATCCAAACTGGTTTCTAAGATGGTCCATGACCCCTAAGTCCAGTTACACGCCCTCTTGTTTTTTATTTTATTAATTTTTGAATTAATTCATTAAAATTCAAATTTAATTACAGTAAAAAATAAAAACAAGGAGCATGTGTGTAAGGCCTTGGATTTAAGTATCTTGAGGACCAAGGTAGCCCATGATAGGTGGCAAAATCGTTTAAAAGCTAATTGCATGAAGATTGAGCAATTTTGGAAATATTACATTTGATTTTTCAATCAAATATTTTCCAATGAATGCAATATATTTTCTCTAAAGTTTCTGACCTAATACACTCTTCACTATATATTCTACAAGACCAAGAGCAAAACACATGAATTGTTGCTCTCTTACAAAACCCTAAACTTTCAAAAAATCAAAGTTCTAGGGCACTATCAAAAGTAATCCTCCATCCGTTTTCATTCAGTTCTAAGGATCGATTCATCCTCCTGAGCTTTCCAGCAACTGATTCAAGTCCTTAGGCAAGCAAATATGTGCCCAGAATCATCCTCACAAAGTTGCACCGGTTGGTAATATTTCTTGAATCTCAAACCTTCGATTTATGAAATATAAACGACTTTGATTCATGTATTCATGTTCATACTAATGTTTGTGATTGTTTAGAACCATCGTGCATGATTTTTGACACAAGAATTAGGTTTCACCATTATTAGGGCACAAAGCTTTTGCTTCATCGTATCCATGGCTACATGCCGATTCTGGCAAAGCTAACCACACCAATAGTTTCGTAGGGTCCTAAATATTTGCTTTTATTTTTCGGTCGATTATTGCATGTTTTGGATTTTGGTCGATCAGAGAAGAAGGTGGCTTCATACAACCATCTGATTGGTTCATTCAAATCCAGGGGACCCACCAACGCGCGTGTGTTTTAAAATCTGATTTCATGAACTTGTTTTTCCTTATATATTAATCCTTGTATCTAAATACATGGATGTATCACCACCTCAGTGGTTAACCATGCGCGCGCTAGTCCTCTTTGTCTCTCAAGGTGTGGGTTTGATCCCTGCCTTTTGCGTTTTTTTCTCAAGTTTTCTAATTTTCACAGCTTTACACTTACATACAATTGGAAGCAAGGAATTAACACCACAAACAGATGGCGTGGTGGCTAGCTTTTGGCTCCACAAAATTTAGGTTCTGGGTTCAACACTTCCAGGGACCAAACCTATTTTTTAGCACCTATTTCCTTCATGTTTTTCTATTTCTCTTATTTTCTAACCAATTTAATTTCTTTTCCAATAATTTTTAAAGTATTTTCTGAAATCCTAAAAATGTTTTAATTTTGATTTAGGTTTTAAAAACCTTTATTTAATTTTTGACACAAAAACATTTCATTTTTATTTACATTTTAAATATTTTTCTTAATTAATTTCTAATTAATTAGAATTAGGGTTTTCTTAATTAAATCAACCATAAAAAACTCCAAAAATATTTTTTCCTTTTTATTAGGGTTTAGTATACTTATGTCTTCATTTAAAACATTTTTCTTTTATTTATTTACTGCTTTTCGTATTTAAATTCTAGAAATCAATGTATATGTTGCAAGAAAGTGATTAAAAGTGATCTAAAGCCCTAAGGTAACCTCTGTTTAGCCAGTTCCCCAGCAGAGTCGCCAGTTCCATAA
This sequence comes from Vicia sativa, assembly GCA_021764765.1. Taxonomy (NCBI): domain Eukaryota; kingdom Viridiplantae; phylum Streptophyta; class Magnoliopsida; order Fabales; family Fabaceae; genus Vicia; species Vicia sativa. The sequence goes on along the minus strand of CM038793.1, from coordinate 142,465,364 downwards.
CACGCGGGCCCTTGGTTTCGGCCAATTTTTCCTCTAACCTAGTGTCCCTAAATTATGAGCTCGAAACCCTAGACATGGTGAACCTTCATATCTGCAACTAAACACAAATTAAAATGTCCAGAAAGCTTACAAACATCATTCTAAACAAGAATATACAATTGAAACATGTTTATGATGCATAAATGATCAAAATCGAAATTGAAAAATAAGAGTGCAAACCGTGACTCTGAAATCGTGTATCCGAGTGTTTTGATACCTTATAATGATCTGGAATGCTTCAGAGGGGATCAAGGAATGTAGTTTGAGGCTTTGTTTGGTCTAAATCGATCTAGAACCTTGGCTGCAAGTTACTTGAAAGTCAAAGTTTTTTCAAGCTAGGTTAGGGTTCTTGGAGGCAAAGATTTCGTCCCCTTGTGATCTGAATGTCTTGTGTATACATAGTAGAAGGATTTAGGTCAACAATTGTGTAGAGAATATCTTGCATTCATGAGAAAATTATTTGATTTCCAATTTGCATAAAACTTGATTTTTCTCTTCAATCGTGCACCAATTTCATGCCAATCAAAGATATCTCTAAATTCCCAGCTATCATGACTATCTTGGACCTCAAGCAACTCCACTTTACAGCCTTGCACTTGTTTTATTTAATTTTTGTATTTTGTGTTAATTAAATTTAAATTTTAATGATTTAATTCAAAAATAAATAAAATAAATGACAAAAGGGCGTGTGTCTGGGCTTGGAGGTTCTTGACAATATTAGAAAAGAGTTTGAACCAAAGAATTATAGGCCCATTTGGAAAATTTTCAAGTTTGGTCATTATTTCCTTCATGCATTTCTTTAAAATTTTCAATTTTGCCCAAGCCATAACTTGCTCAATTTTTATCATTTGAGAGTGTTCTTGCACTTTTTAGAAAGCTTAAGATGTCCTCTAAATTCTCCTTTTAGTTTCATATTCATTGAAGCTTCCATGCTCATGTACACTTCTTTGGAAAAAGATGACTTTCTATTGACTTTTAGAAGGACCTATAATGTCTTGACCTATAACTCTCAAATGAAGCCTTTCTGGGCAAAGCTTGTGAGACACAAAGTTGTAGAGAATTGAATTCCGCTTAAAATAAGCTTTGGTGGAAAATTTATGATGAAGTATGTGAAAGTTATGTCTGGTCAAAGTTCTGTTGACTTTTTATCAAAAAAACCCTAATTTAGAAACATTGACTTTTGACCATTCCTTGAATTTTCTTGATGAATCATGATCTATCCTTGATAAAATGATGAATGTGACTTCAAAATCTTGATTTTCACCAAAAATGATGAAGTTTGATTGTATGTTGACCACAATTGACTTTTTGTCCAATACAACTGATTTTCAACCATCTGAGCAATTGACTGAGCAAATTTGAGTTGTGAGGATTGAAATTTGACATGGTGATGTTTTGAAACATATGAGGAGACATGATGATCACTTGAGGCATTAGAATTCAAATTTGACTTGAGATAATCAAAAACCCTAGTTGTGGGTTGATTGCTTATGAGAGGGTTCATCTAGTCAACCCTTGAGGAACTCTTGAGTATGGAGATGTGTATTGACTGGAAAAATAGGAGGGAAAATTTTGGGGTATAACACAACAACAGAGTCGACCTACATTTATACCACAGGCAAAGCATATTCATCCTTAATAGTGGCAACATTTAAATATCTAAAATCAATGCACACTCTTAATTTTCCATTTTTCTTAATCACTGGCACTATATTTGCCAACCAATCAACACACCTTGCAGTTCTTATGAATATGCTTTTGAGGAGTCTTTCTATCTCCTCTTTGATTTTCGACATCACTACCAAAGAAAAACGTCTGGGTGTTTTCTTTACTGGCCTCTTTCCAGCTTTTATTGGCAATCTTAACTCGACCAAATCGCTACTTAAACCTGGCATTTCATTATAATCTCAAGCAAAACAATCTTTAAATTCATTTAATAAAGATATTACCTCTGATTTTAGCTTTTGGTCGATATTAACGTTGATATAGGTTGGTCTTTTGTCCCCATCTTCGCCAAGATTTATTTCTTCTAAAGGGTCTTGTGGTTGCATCTTTTCAGGAGCCATTGGATCCTTTTCAAATCCCAAAGGCTCATCGTCATATATGCAGTTTAGACGCTTCCTATCAACATTTTCTTTGACCCTTTCATCTTTATCTGGTGGCTTTGGCTCAATAACCAAAGTGATGTCTTCCTCCAGAATTTGTATTTTATTGGCTTCGACAGCCATATTTTCTTTAGCCTTTAATGCCGAATTTATTTTATTTTTGACAATATATGTTGAAATCCTTCTCAGAGCTTCAAGCTCAGACATCATTATCACTAATGTCTCCCCAGCCTGTCGACTGATTTTCACTATATGGATCCTCCAAAGGTTCCACATCCCACATAAAACCATGGGTTTCATGCAGTTTTAAATAAACGAATGCCTTATCTAAGTTGGTATACACTTCTACAGCAGGTGAGCATGGGGAAATGTTAGTGAGTTTCCTGTCAAACTGCTTTTTCACAATGTTGTTCACATCAGCCATAAAATATCCTTGGTCGGCCTCGATGTTTTCCACAATGTCATCCTTCCTCCAAATTACCAAGCGCTGGTGCATAAAGGAAGGCACTGCTATAATTCCATGTAGCCATTCTCTTCCCACCAAAAGATTATAGCTTGGCTTCCCTTGAATCACCATAAAGATAGTCGGCCTAGTCACTGAGTCGACAGTAATGTCCACTTGGATCACCCCCATGGTGTTCTTGGTTCTTCCTTCAAAGTCTAATAGGACCACGTTATGGGATCTAATATTTGTGTCGAATTTATCGATTTTCTTCAGAATATGATGTGGCATAATGTTAACAGTCGCGCCACAATCTACCAACACCTTATTGATAGCAATACCTTCGACTTTGGCCCTGATCAACAGGGGCTTCAGATGGATTCTCATAGCCATATTTGGCCTCTCAAAAAGGCATCTTGGTTTCCAATTGAACCATTATTCATGACAAAATAACATGTTGGCTTGTGCAAAGCCATCTCTTCAGCATCGACATTAGCAAAATCTTCTACGTTAGTGGGGCAGTCATACTCTACAAGAAGAATCGACACTATATTGACCAAAATGTCTAGACTCTCTTTAGAATTAGACTTGAAGTCATCAGTAGCTTCCTCAGAACATTTAGCTACTGGTCGATTTACGAATTCCCCGATTTGTTCGTTAGCGGTAGTGTCGACTTTCACTTTGTACTGCTGCTTCTAATTGTCTACCTTATTTGTAGTAACCTACCCAGCAGCAGCTAGTCTTGCAGCCTATTTTTGACGCTTGAAGCGTCTCCACTGAGTTCGAGACATGGGATTATTTCCCATGTAATTTTCAGAAACATGGTCGTTTCTTTCAAATTTGAACTCATGTCGGTAGTTTATAGCCGAATTTCCTTTTGCATCTCTAGCAACAACACCAGCACTTGGTATCCCCATTTTTCTTGAGGGTTTATCTAGGTGCCTTTGGGAGCAGCAGCAGAAGGAATGAAACTCCTTGGCTTGGCTTAAGAGTTTCCCATGGTTTTTCTAGGATCCTTTGGATTAGGGACCTTTGGTTGTACAACTTCACTTTGCCTTTCTTTAATTGACAATTCTGAAAGTTTTTTGGATTAGGGAGCACCCAAAAAATTACACAGACGTGTTAATTGGGAAATCACCTGTCGATTTGTTTCAGCGGAATGCCTGTTAGTCCCATCCAACTCTTGTACTATAGGGTTAAATACGTTACCCATTTGGTTAGTTAACATAATAACCAATTCATGATTATTATCATCCATTTGTTGCCTTAATATCGCTACTGAAGTATTAATAAGAGGCGACACTATAGGCTAAGAAGGCGCTCCTCTATTTTGGTTTCCTCTATAATTTCCTCCTGGTGCAGATCCTTGTAAAGGAGAGTTCACATTTTGAACATTATCTGACACCACTACTGTATTTGAAGTCGACTGATATCCAGACATTAAGGAATACGGTATTCCATAAAGAGGATTTGCAGTGCCAAAACGGGGAACTTGTGGGATTTCAGTCGTAGTCATCGTAGGCCCTAGACTCACTGGCTGAGTCTGAGGAATAGGCGTAGTGACTATAGTCGACACTGAGACAGGTGGTGGAGGTAATGGTGCAACCTGAGAAACTATTGGATCTGTCAAACTTAATGTTCGTGATGGAACTTTTTCTACGTTACAGTTAGTTATTCTGGGTATACGTCTCCTATTTGGTGGTTTATTATACTCTTTAGTTAAACTCTCACTTCTAAGTCTCATTCACTTATGACATCTAACAACATACACTTAGCATTTTTCCCACTGGGCGTGCCAATTTGTTTACTGTGGAAAATAGTAAACAACCGATGGTCCTTCCAAAGTCCTAAAACTAAAGGTTACTCGCAATATCTACCAGTTCATCTTAAGACATGTGCTAAGGTTTTTTGATATTATACTAGTTCTCTCGAAATCCTTATCTAAGAAACATTTTTCTAAGACTAAGGGAATAAGTATAACGGCTTTCCACACTATGGTTAGACTCGACTGGCTGGTGACTCGTGACCGATAGAAAAAGCCTAAACGAAGCAACTAACAATTTGATTGCCCACAATATGATTTAACCAACTATGGTGACTCGTGACCGACAAAAGGCTATGAACTTCAGACTTGTTCTAAGTGAAGTACGTGTCGACTAACTCCTTTGTTAACTTGAAACTTGTAACGAAAAGAGAATCAACATAAACGATAACACAAAGAGATTGCTGAAAAGTAAATAAAATGCAAGTAAAAGTTTCAAAAGAGATTACTCAAATATAAAGGTTTTGTATTAAAATAAAGATGGTGATTCACGTACATCAAGAACTTCACAACTCCTTGTTTCCTAACGCTCAGAATGAACAGAGTTTTAGCAAGTGATTTGAGTATACAAGTGAACACACAAAATTTACATTGAAACTACTTATTTATAGTATTTACAAAGCAACTTCCTAGACATAATCGACGGATGAAGTTTGAATCCTAAGGCAACCTGTTCGCATTAAAAAGTGACGCGCGAGGGAATCGAATCGGAATTCAGATTCTCTGGCTCGAAACGATTTACTCTTTTGATTTGTTATAAAGATGTCGCGACCATCAAGATTTATTGTTTCCAACATAAGAAAAATGAGATGAAAAAGGGGAAAGCTGCAATACCCTCAATTGATATGATATGCATTACGACTAGCGCGAACTAGACGCAACGCATTGGGGAGATTCCGGGAAAGGGGGTTTGTTATATAAAGGGAATAGATGTGGCACCCTAAATATATAGTTATCTATAGCTTTATATATGAATAGTTTGATATGTTTGTGTGTTTTAATTTTCTATTTCTATCTTTGGGAAAGTTTCTCCTTTGGATTTTAAGAAAGGTAGTTTATGTGGGATCCTAGGTTTTGTTATTATTGTGCCGCAAAGATCATTGGGATCTTCTGCATACATATCCCTTAATGGGAATCAGAGCATCTGTAGCTCAGATCTAAGGGAGCTATGGTTTTGTTTGGTTTGAGGGAGAAAGAAGTTTGCTCGCCAAGGATGAGACCTTGTGCCTACGTATTCTCAAAGGGAGGTTGAGAAAGTCAGAGCAATCGTAGTTCCCACTTATGCTAGTGGAAGCAACGGGATGTTATTAAGAGACAAAGACAAATGTCATCTTAGTGAAAAATGTATCTAATCTATTTCATCACATACATTTTGAAGGGTTGATTGATTGAATCTTTCATCGTAAGTTATAGGTGTTTTGCTTGAGTGTACAAGCGTTACCACTTACAAGTTAAGAAAGATGTTTGAAAGATGATTGAATCTTTAATTGTAAGCATTGGGTGTTTTGATTGAGTGTACAAGCGTTACCACTTACAGATTAAAAGATGTTTTTGTTTTGAAAAAGAGTGTGATTTGAAAAGTTGATTGTATGTGATGTGATAGATGAGATACTTCTTCCATAGAGATGATCAATGTCTAAATCTCGAGGAGAAATTGATTGGATTAGGGGGATGCTTTTAAGAAGCCCGTGGGTCCTTGTATTGTAAGCCCAAGAGGAGGCATTCTGAGGGTCATCGAGGGTCCTTGTATTGTAAGCCCAAGAGAAGGCATTCCGAGGGTCATCGAGGGTCCTTGTATGAAGCTCAAGAGGAAGCTATAGGGTATGGCTGGATTTTGCTTTAAGAGTGGTTTCATCGGGAAACCATCCTCTTAGGATTTCAAGAGTGATTTCACCGGGAAATCATACTCTCAGGGTTATATCCTAGCGCGGGTGATTCTTTGTATTGGAAGCCCAATAGGAGGCTGTTAAGAGATTTCCAGGTCTCTTTCTTGTTTGATGCCCAAGAGAAGGCTAAACTCAACGAGGGAGTTCTTTTGAATGAAGCCCAAGAGGAGGCTAACTCAGTAGGGGAGTGTTGTCTTATATGAAGCCTAAGCGGAGGCTAAACTCAGTAAATGAGTTTTCTTATATGAAGCCTAAGAGGAGGCTAACTCAGTAAATGAGTTATCTTGTACAAAGCCCAAGAGGAGGCTAAAGGGGAACCTAGTTGTTAGGCTAATTGTTATGTTATAACTGAACAGTTATATAAACAAGTGTGTGTGACGTGTATTCACAGGAGTTTATGAAGGAAATATAAACAAGTGTATAAAACAAGCATTTAAAGCAAGTGTAACTTGAATATATACAAAGTTTTTGGATGTGTACAAGGTAATGAATATGTACACGAAGGGGTGTTTATGTACAAGGAAATGAATATGTACATAGGAGGGTTGGGACTTACACCGTGAGGGAGGCCCATTGGTTTAAGAGCAGTTTCACCGGGAATAATGCTCCTCTTAATACCAATGGAATCAGTGTATAAACAAGCGGATGAAAACAAACTGAAGAAGTTTGTTTATGCTTGAATATTTACAAAGATGATGGAATGTGTACAAGGAAATGAATATGTACACGAAGGGTGAATATGTACAAGGAAATAAATATGTACATAAAAAGGGTTGGAACTTACACCGTGAGGGAGGCCCATGATCAATTAAGAAATTCAAGGAGAAACCTGGTTTGGTTTTATCTTTAAATCTAATTGATCATGGAAAAAGGTGTGTAAGTTTGTTGAAATATTTTTGAAAGGGATTTTGAAAAGTGAAGGATATTCACAAGAAGTTTTGAAAAAGATTTAGTTTGAAAGTTGGAAAGAAACATCTTTGAAAAGTATTAAGAATACTTAAAATGTCTCATTTTTTACTTAATAAAAATATAATCAAAAGAAAATATATTTTGGATTTTTTTGACATAATCATAAAATAGGTATATTAAATGACAAGTGTACAAAAAATCATCTCAAAATGAGAAGTTTTGATTAGTTTTTTGAAAATGTTTAAGTTTGCTAGAAACATGAGAAAAAAAAGAGTTTTTGGTCCTAAGTAGGTTTGAACCTTGGACATTTGGCTTAGAAGTAAAGAGTTTTTCCACTGAGCCATGAGTTTGACTTGTCATTTAATCACCTTGTTTAGAAGGAGTTTTGAAAAAAATGAAGTTTGGAAAAAGTCCAGAAGTTGGACTTCTGAAGGATTCAGAAGTTGGTTTGCTTCTAGAGGATCAGAAGCTAACTGGCTTCTAGAGCGAGAGAAAGCTTTTGGAGCATGTTGCTAGCAGCTTCTGGAGCGTGTTCCCAGCAACATCTGGGGCGTGAGAAGGCTTCTGGCTGCAGATTCTGGGCATGAGAAGGAGCGCATTGCTTCTTGTGGAATTAGAAGCATTAGAAGCTTGAGGCTTCTAGAGATGGGAGTACTAGAAGTACTTCTGGAGAGAGTGCAAATGAATTGCTTCTAGGGGTAGAAGCTTCAGAAGCACTTCTGCTGGCTGAGCCTCAGAAGGACTTCTGGAGAAACAAGCTTAAGAACCTTGTTCTTTCCTTTTGTAAAAAAAGGGTTCCAGGGGGATTCGAACCCTGGACCTTGTGGCGAAGGAAGTTTTTAAGGGGTGCTGGCTTTACCACTGGGGTGGCTATACATCCATTGTTTTAACTTAAACTACAAATATATATTTTAAGTCCAACTTCATAAATTGAAATATAAACTTCATCTTCTTCGCTGAAGCAGCGCGCAACACCATGGCCATGACTGATTCGAAATTTTCATTTCTTGATCAATTTTAAAAGTTCAAAATACCATTTTGTCTAGATTTTCATCACGATTTTAAACATGTATCTTGTTAAAATTATTAATCAAATATGAACACGAATTTTGACAATCCCAATTTAAACCCTAACTGAAAAAGTGATTAATTCTTTAAACACAGTTGATTTTAGTTTAAATTAAAGATTCAAATAGCTTTAGTGATTGAACATCTACATTTTCCTTTTCAATTTTAAAGCTAAAAATGCATGAATGGAGGTATCAAAGTTTTGAAAACTCACCTCTTGGTATGAAATACCAGTTCGAGTTGGGAAACTTCCAGGTGCAAAGCAAGGATTGATTTAGCTTCCCTGAACTTCACTGAGTGTGTTCCTACTCTTAGTTTGTTCTGAAAGTGACTGGAACTTTCCGACCAAGTCAAGTTGCAAGTTGCTTAATTTGAAAATGGAAGATGGCGATGGAGCTGTTCCAGAACTTGCTTAAGTGTATGGACAGTCTCTACATGTTGTATACGATGTGTTTGAAGTGAGAAATCAAGGCTAGCACGAGTAGTTTTCTAGTTTGGCAGTTTTGGCTCAAAGCTTCCACAAATGGAGTTTTGTGTAGAAAACTATTTTTTAGCTTGTTTCTTGATGGTTTTAAGTTTTAAAATACTTCTAAATGATGTTTAGAACATGTTAGAAACTTAAGTTTGCTCAGATTTTGCAAGGTTTGAAGATTGCAAAATTTCCCTCTTTGAACTTTGAAACTTGGAAGTTAAGAAAGAAAGAAAGAAGGAAAGCTTGATTATGATAGCTTTGGTGTAGTTTGAATTTGAAGAAATGACCTCTATTTATAGGCCAAGAAATCTGAATGACAAGGCATGGTTATCATTGAGAGAAACTTGCAACTTGCTTAAGTGGTAAGAAGGAATCTTTTGCATTTAATGCATAAGTTACTTTCTAACCATGGTTAAAATTTTCTCTTTGATTAAATCCTCTTCTCAATCATGCATAACTGATATTTATCAGTTATAATCTATCCCTAAGTGATGACAAGGCTTCTAGAAGACAGATTTGTGAAAAAATGACTTAAAGTTCTTGAAAAATGACTTGTAATTCATGGTTATGGAGCTCTAAGTTTAATTTTCAAAACCTTAGCTACACAAAGGTTTTAGGGTTTAGTAGATGATCGGTGGATTTTACACAGTCATTTAGCATTGAGTTTTGTTATCATTTCTTTTATTTGTTTAGTGTTATATGTCTTTTTATCGCATTTTACGCTTTGGTTGTGTGTTTAAATGTTTTCAGGGTTAGAAGAATGAAACAGAACAAATCGGGACAAAAGAAGTGCAAAAAAATCAGAATATTAAAGGCTACAGAGGGATCAACACGGGCACCCGTGTTGAGCAACATGGCCCGTGTTGAAAAGCAAGTGGAAAGCGCAAAATTGCACAAGTCAGAGGATCAACACGGGCACCCGTGTTAATCAACACGGCCCGTGTTGAAAAGCAAAGGGAAAGATCAAAAATGACACAAGGCAGTGGATCAACACGGGCACCCGTGTTCATCAACACGGCCCGTGTTGAATGACCTGGAACATCTCTTCTGAGTTTAAGACCAACACGGGCACCGTGTTCAGAACACGCCCGTGTTGTTGGACGTGAAGAAAACCTTATTTTGAGCTTTGGATCTTTTCTTTGTCATTAAGGGCATTTTGGACTTTGGCTATCTTGGGATGTTGAGACTATTAGAATGGATTTTGGGAAGAGAGACGGCACTTTTGAAATTAGGGAAAAGATATCAGGAGAAAAAGAACGCTACGGAGAGGATTTTGGAGACGGCGAGATTCAAGGGCAGCCACCATTGAAGATCAAGGTCATCACTCTTCTTTGTAATGTTTAACTTTTATGCCATGTTTTCTTCTGATACTATGAGAGGCTAAAACCCCCAATGCTAGGGGGGTGGTCCTGGTTTGATGATGTTGTGAATTCTGATGATTGATTTCCTTAATGCAAGTTTACCTATTTCAATTTAATTGTGTGGTGTTCTTATGGTTATGTATCGGACAAATACATGTATATCTATGACTAACAATTGGCAGGACTGTGATTGTTAGGGTTTCTACACAATTAGGTTATTAGGAGTCTCACCTAGGACTAGGAACTCTTTTAATCACTTTAAATCTTGATATTTTTATGGTTAAAACTAAGATTTGTTTGAATGGACATTTGAACAAGGATTAGGGTTTTAATAGTGTCTTCATTAAGGACTTAAGGAAGAACATTCTAGAGATAAGTAATTGATAGTATTCATTTGCAATGAGGGAATCTGAATTCGGATCATAGTTTTGTTAAATCAACCACTCACCCTAGCATCATTCTCACTATATTTCATCACCATTACTTGTTACAAGCGTAATTGAACGCCTTAAAATCAACCCAACCATTGTTTTTGTTCAATTGAATTAAGAGCACGAATAGGTATTTACTACGCAGTCCTCGAGATCGACATTCGGGGAATTTCCCTATTATTACAAGAGGCAAAATAGTACACTTGCTATTTTTCCGATCAAGTTTTTGCGCCGCTGTCGGACGCCAAAATACTAATTTACTCTTAATTTGTTTGAAATTTTATTGCTCTGCAATTAAAAATTTTCTTTTCATTTGTTTATTTATTTTCTTTTATATTGTATTAGAACTAATATCGTGTCTAATATTTGTATGCGAGGTCAGACCTCAGCAGAATATCTTTTTGACGCAGAAATAGAGAGAACCCTTCGCGCTCGGCGAAGAGTAGCAAAGCAAGCAAGACTGGCTGAGGAAGAAGATAGGAATTCGACACACTCCAGCTCAGAGTCAGAAGACAAACCCATGGATCCACCTCAAGAGAGATTGCTAGGGGATTATGGAGGGACAAATGCACCAGGGGGAAGGATGACCATCGTCAACCAACCCGTTAATGTTCCTAACTTTCAGCTTCACCCGAGCACCATCACGCAGTTGGAGAAGAGATCCTTTTCTGGAATGGTTAATGAAGATGCCAACAAGCATTTGCAAAGATTTCTGACTATGAGCACCACTCTAAAGATAGATGGACATACTGAAGAACAGAAAAAGTTGCGAATGTTTCCGTTCACCTTGGCAGATGAAGCAGAGGAGTGGTTCTATTCTCTTCCAGCAGGAAGTATTACATCTTGGGAAGATATGGAACAAAGATTCCTCAATGAGTATTTTCCGCATCCGTGTTCATGAGGAAAGATATGAGATCTTGAATTTCAAGCAAAAGGAGGGTGAATCATTAGGAGACTTTTAAGAGATTTAAAAGACTCTTGGTGGCATGCCCTACCCATAACCGGATCGACCGAGCAGATGCGTATGTTTGTGAATGGTTTGAGAATCAAAACAAAGCAACTCATTGACACAAATGGTGGCTCATCCAACTTCTCAACACCCACGGTATCAAGAAGATTATTGAAGCTATAGTGCAAATGAGCATCCGAATTATATGACAGGTGCAAGCAAACCGAGGGAGTGATTGATCTAAAGTTGGAAGTGAATAAACAACTCAAAATCAAGAGGCTATAGCTGCAGAAGTGGAGAAAAAGCTTAAAGCTATGAATGTGGGAACTCAACAGGTAGCACAGGTGAAAAATGTGGTGTGTGACATTTGTAGTGGACCACACATGACTGCACAATGTCTTGCAACTCCAAAACAAATTGAGGAGATAAAATTCTTGAGGCAGAATAATCCTTATTCTAACACCTATAATCCTGGGTGGAAGAATCATCCGAATTTTGCTTGGAAGGATCAACAACAACAAGCTCCTCAGAAGGCAGAATGGGAAGTGGCCGTTGAAAAGATGGCTGCCCATAATTCCCAATTCCAAGAAGAAACACGAAGCAATCACAGGAACACTACAGCTGCAATTAAAAACTTGGAGGTTCAAATGGGACAAATTGTGCAACAAGTAGCGATGCAAGCACAAGGCAATCAAAAGAACCATGAGAATGTGAATGCTGTGACAACAAGAGGTGCAAATGTCTCCAAAGAAAGAGAAGATGAGGTAAAAGTTGATGATGAACTTATAGAAGTGGATTTAGAAGTGAGAGAGAACAAGAGGAAAAAGGAGGAAGTGGTGCTACCTGTGAAGCCAGCTGAAGAAAAGAGTAAACCTGTGATTAGGCTTCCATATCCCTCGCGAGTGGCAAAAAAGGATACAAAAGAGAAAGAGTTCGATAAATTTGCCAAATTGTTCAAGAAGCTAGAGATCAACATACCGTTATTTGAAGCACTCGAGAAGATGCCTTTGTACCAAAAATTCATGAAGGAGATCCTATCAAAAAAGAGGCGAATAGATGATGAACAGGTACTCGTTGATGAGAAGTTGTGCGCAATCGCGCCCGTTAGAAAAGTACCTGTCAAGCAGGGATCCTGGATCAGTGGCAATACCATGCACCATAAAAGGTAGAACTTTCAAAAGGGTTCTAATTGATTCTGGCTCTAGTGTGAGTTTAATGCCATTGTCAATCTTCAAGAGGCTTGGTATTGAAGAGATAAGCAGGAGTGGAATAAAATTAAAGTTTCCTGATCACACCATCAAGAAGTCATATGGGATGGCTGAAGATGTGTTGGTCGAGATTGAAAATTTTTCTTTTCCAAAGGATTTCCGATCATGGACATACCGAAGATGAAGAGACCCCATCATTCTTGGTCGACCTTTTCTTTGACTAGCAGTGCAATTTTGATATCGAGACAGTCATCTAACTTTAAAATATTTTGATGAGGAGATAACATTGAAGGTGTTCGAGGTCAAGAAACAAGGTGCAGATGAGAATAATAAATTTTCAGTTGGTATGGTCAAAGTTGAGGAGAGAGCAAAATTTCAAAATCACTCCTCAAGAAAGCTCAGCAAAATCTCTCGGTGGCATCAATAAAATTCCTGTGTCCACAAGAAGCCAAAGAGGAAAGAAGAAGGTTGACCAAGGTGAGAAGATGAAAGTTGACCAAGGTGAGAAGATGAAAGTTGAAGTAACGTGAATCACACTGGCTAATGATGTTGATAAGGTTAAATTTTGGGTTGCGGAAAGTGCAAGCAACAAGGTGTGGAGAAGAAAGTATCCCCGTAAAGGGATGACCCGTCGAGCCATGCGACGTTAAACGGCGCCACGGGAGGCAACCCATGTTTTCATAACTTAGCGTGTCTTTTGTTTTGTTCGCAGTAATAAAAAGGATCCCTAGCTTGAAAGCTCGGAGGTGGCAATTGGTGCTGCATCATCCTTTGTGAGTCACTTCTCTCAAATTTGGTCTGAAACATTGAGGTCAATGTTTAGTTCAAGTTTGGGGGAGGTTTTATTGCTTTGTTTGATTTTTGTTAAGTTGATGATTAAATGTTGTGTGATAACACTAGTGGAAATTCTCCCAAAAAATTTCTGAGTTCTTGACAAAAAAAATTTTGTTTTGTTTTACACAAGAGCTTGTATTTCAACAAAGGTCGGGGTTGATATTGTGTGGGATGCAGGGATGATTGTTTGAAGGTAGGAAAGTCGGAATAATGTGACATTGATACAAATCCAACGTGTCGATTAGTACTAAAGTGCTTAAGGTCTGCGAAGTACTCCTTGAATAGTTTATCTATACAGTCTGGCATAATTTTGATTCACATGCAGGTATGATTGGTTGAGAATCAAATATAAATGGCAGTGGATGATGAAAAGACGGTAAAAGGCAACCAGCCCGCTAAGTTGGGTAGCCTCACCAGTTATTCAGCCCAAAGGGGTTGATCCTCAAACGCCGCCCAAAGAAAAGGACAATAAATAACCATATGGTTTGAAAATTTCATCAGTATAAATGAAAATGGCAAATGCTGTTCGTTTGGTGCCTAAATAAGTGAAGTTCTTGGCTAGTCATGTGCATGTGATGATTATCATAAATTTCCAGTGCCTTAATTTGATTGTGCGAATGAAAGAGGAGGAAAAGCGGAAAGAGAGTATTTAAGTGCGAAGCATAGTTGGAAGGTGTTTTAGTGTCATGTGAATGCTGAGCGTACTACTTTCTGAGCAATAAGAACTGAACTCGCGCATATGAGTACCGATCTGCTTGAATTTTCATTAGTTCTGTTAATCGTCGCTTGAGGTCAAGCAACAGTTTAAGTTTGGGGGAATTTGATCGGTGGATTTTACACAGTCATTTAGCATTGAGTTTTGTTATCATTTCTTTTATTTGTTTAGTGTTATATGTCTTTTTATCGCATTTTACGCTTTGGTTGTGTGTTTAAATGTTTTCAGGGTTAGAAGAATGAAACAGAACAAATCGACAAAAGAAGTGCAAAAATCGAATATTAGAGGCTATAGAGGGATCAACACGGCACCGGTTGAGCAACACGCCCGTGTTGAAAAGCAAGTGGAAAGCGCAAAATTGCACAAGTCGAGGATCAACACGGCACCGTGTTAATCAACACGCCCGTGTTGAAAAGCAAAGGAAAGATCAAAATGACACAAGGCGTGGATCAACACGGCACCGTGTTCATCAACACGGCCCGTGTTGAATGACATGGAACATCTCTTCCGAGTTTAAGACCAACACGGGCACGTGTTCAGAACACGCCCGTGTTGTTGGACGCGAAGAAAACCTTATTTTTGAGCTTTGGATCTTTCTTTGTCATTAAGGGCATTTTGGACTTTGGCTAATACTGGATGTGAGACTATTAGAATGGATTTTGGGAAAGAGAGACGGCACTTTTGAAATTAGGAAAAGATATCGAGAAAAGAACGCTACGGAGAGGATTTGAGACGGCGAGATTCAAGGGCAGCCACCATTGAAGATCAAAGTCATCACTCTTCTTTGTAATGTTTAACTTTATGCCATGTTTTCTTCGATACTATGAGGCTAAACCCCAATGCTGGGGGTGGTCCGTTTGATGATGTTGTGAATTCGATGATTGATTTCCTTAATGCAAGTTTACCTATTTCAATTTAATTGTGTGGTGTTCTTATGGTTATGTATCGGACAAATACATGTATATCTATGACTAACAATTGGGTGGATGTGATTGTTAGGGTTTCTACACAATTAGGTTATTAGAGTCTCACCTAGGACTAGGAACTCTTTTAATCACTTTAAATCTTGATATTTTTATGGTTAAAACTAAGATTTGTTTGAATGGACATTTGAACAAGGATTAGGTTTTAATAGTGTCTTCATTAAGGACTTAAGGAAGAACATTCTAGAGATAAGTAATTGATAGTATTCATTTGCAATGAGGGAATCAATTCGGATCATAGTTTTGTTAAATCAACCACTCACCCTAGCATCATTCTCACTATATTTCATCACCATTACTTGTTACAAGCGTAATTGAACGTCTTAAAATCAACCCAACCATTGTTTTTGTTCAATTGAATTAAGAGCACGAATAGGTATTTACTACGCAGTCCTCGAGATCGACATTCGGGGAATTTCCCTATTATTACAAGAGGCAAAATAGTACACTTGCTATTTTTCCGATCAGTAGATTCTGGATCAGGACCTTCTTCAGGTAATGGTTCATCACAATCTTTTATCTTTAAGTACATAACATCCTCTTCAGGGAAGTCGAACTTGAGAGATTGGTATTCGTTGATCGGTTGATAAGCCAAGTGATCGGCGAGAATGCTTCTTTTGACTGCTTCTTGGGCACGGTACTGGATGTCATATTCAGATAATAACATCTGCCATCGAGCGATTCTCCCTGTTAAGGCAGGCTTTTCAAAGACATACTTGATTGGATCCATTTTGGAGATTAACCAAGTCGTGTGATTGATCATGTACTAGAGGAGACGTTTTGAAGCCCACACCAAAGCACAACATGTTTTCTTGAGCATGGAGTAACGAGTTTCACAATCTATGAACTTTTTACTCAAGTAGTAAATGGCATGCTCTTTCTTACCGGTTTCATCTTGCTGTCCAAGCACGCAGCCCATGGAATCTTCTAGCACGGTAAGGTACATGGTTAAGGGTCTTCCTTCAATTGGAGGAATCAATATTGGCGGTTCTGACAGGTATTCCTTGATATTGTCAAATGCTCTTTGGCAATCTTCTGTCCACAGAACCTCTTGCGGAGAAGCTTGAATATCGGCTCACAAGTAGCAGTCATTTGAGAGATAAATCTAGAGATGTAATTCAACCGTCCAAGAAATCCTCTTACTTGCTTTTCTGTATGTGGCGTAGGCATTTCTTGGATAGCCTTGACTTTGTCAGGGTCAACTCCAATACCTCTTTGATTGACAATGAAACCTAGGAGTTTTCCAGATCTTACCCCAAAGGTGCATTTGTTAGGATTCAGGCAAAGCTGAAATTTCCTTAGTCGCTAAAACAACTTTAAGGGATATTCTATATGCTCTTCTTCAGTGTCAGACTTTGCTATCATGTCATCCACGTAGACTTCGATTTCTTTGTGCATCATGTCGTGGAAGAGAGTAGCCATTGCCCTTTGATAATTTGCACCTGCATTCTTTAATCCAAACGGAATTACTTTGTAGCAAAATGTGCCCCATGGCGTGATGAAAGATGTCTTATCCATGTCTTCGGGAGCCATTTTGATCTGATTATAGCCATAGAAACCGTCCATGAAGGAAAAGACATTGAACTTTGTAGTGCTATTCACTAGCATGTTGATATGCGGTAGTGGGAAATCGTATTTTGGACTAGCTTTGTTCAAGTCTCGATAGTCAACACACATTCTGACCTTTCCATCTTTCTTTGAGACAGGCACTATATTGGCTAGCCATTGAGGTTATTCAGAGGTGACGAGGAAGCCTGCGTCGAGCTGCTTTTGAACTTCCTTTTTTATTTTGTCGGCCATGTCTGGGTGAACTCTTCTCAGTCTTTGTTTAACTGGCGGAGACTCCGGTTTTAATGGCAAGTGATGCTCCACGATGCTGGTATCTAAACCTGGCATGTCTTGGTAGGACCAAGCAAACACATTGACGTATTCTTTGAGAAGATCTATCAGTTTTCCCTTGACGTTGTTGTCGAGTAGAGCTCCGATGTTTACTTCTTTTTTGTCTTCCTCAGAACCTAAATTGATTGCTTCCAAAGGCTCTTTGTGAGGCTGAATGATTCTTGCCTCGTGCTTAAGCAGTCAGGAAATCCCATCCAGGATCTCTTCTTCCTCGGCATCGAACACAGGGAATTCAAAGTTGAGAGAGAGCGTAGAGTTATTGCGTTCAATGGATTTGTCCATTTGTTAATCTGCATGTTTGATTTACGTTTGATTAATTAACTCTTCTTTTTCTTTTATTTTTTATAGAAAAAGTTAATGTGAAAGTGTATGCAGATTATTACTTTTTTAAGATGCTTGTTTTTTATTTGGGTTTTTTAGGATTACCATTTCCAGGAAAAAGGTAAAAAACGAAAAACAAACACAAAATATGGAATCAAAACAACGCTTTTATTTATGATTCACAATATGAAATAGGGCCCTAAATACAAACTCATTTGTCTTGGGCAAGACAAAGAGAAATTATTTAAAAGCTAAACCCTATAAAACATCTCTCCGCTTTGGGCGAGGCGAGAGTTCAAAACAAAAGCAAAGTAAACTACTTAGAGCTATGAACATCAATTTGAATTTTAACAGGCTTCCAATAGTGGCGAACTCCTTGGAAGTCTAGATATTCGGGTAGTTTTCCTTTTGGCTTATTTCTTGTGTAGACTTTGGTCGTTGGTCGAACAGGCTTTGAAGATTTTGGTCGGTTGACCTTGCCTTTTGTGCTGCTGAAGCGATCTTCTTCTGCTTGATTGACAGGTCGAGGAGCATAGAATGCAGCATATGTGCTTTCAAGTGGCATGTATTCTGGATTTTTGGGATGTACTTCCCAATCTTCTGGGTGAAGAGACTCATTGTCCGCAACACTTTCCAACTCGTTTCTAGAATTGTCTTCCTGATCTTCTTTGGTAATTGCGTTGACATGATGATAATCAAAAACTGACTGAACAACCTCGGCGGGTGTATTGAAGCAGAGATTTTCATTTGGGATCTCAATTTGATGATGAGATCGAGAAGATGTGTATGACTCTTCTGGTTGACTGGGGTACTCAAGAGGATCGTCCCATCCAGTTGGTTGGATGTCTTCAATTCTGATTCTTGAGCTTTTAGGTGCAGTGTATCTTACCATGAAGTCAAACTTTCCACTTGGTTCTCCCAAGGTATCCCAAACTTTAGATGGGATAGGTGGAATTTCATTCTCATTCTTTCGTAGGAACATGCCTTTGAATTGGTCTATATGAGGATAGAACGGCGGGTGCGATTCTTCCTGGGACACATACTCAAAGTTATTCATATAAGTGCTCCATTCTTCGGATTCAAAGAGGTTGTCTTCATTACCTTCATCGATAAGAACATTAACCTCTTGAAGAACAGGGTTTAAGAAACCTCCGTTGTGGAATACTTCTTTGATTGGACAAAGAGTTTCATCCCTTTGATTGGCTTTTGGAAATACTGGAGCAAATCCGAACCCTGTTTTTATTTCATTGTTGACAGGATTTATTACTTGTCCCCAACCTGCGGCATTGTCGTCTTTTACTATCTGTGCTGCTTCTTTGTAAGAGGAGATAAAAGATCTTTTTTTCTTTGCAGATTCACCTTCTAACGAAAGTCCTTGGAACTGTGTCATTTCAACATCGTCGGCAGTGATGAAAGAAAAAGTGGACAAATGGCTCACTAGTAAAGCTTGTTCACCGATAATGGTTACTAGCTTCCCATTTGTCGTGAATTTCAGTTTCTGGTGGAGCGTGGATGTCACTGCTCCTGCTTCATGTATCCAAGGTCCTCCTAACAAACAATTGTAAGCAGCTGGCACGTCCATGACCTGGAAGGTGATTTGGAAGGTATGTGGACCAATCATCATTGGAAGGTCAACTTCCCCAATAACAGATTTCCTTGATCCATCAAAGGCTTTCACTACTATATCATTGGATTTCATTGGCGTTCCTTTGTAAGATAAACGAGCAAGGGTCGTTTTTGGCATTACATTCAAGGATGAGCCAGTCCACTAGCATGTTAGACAGAGAGTCTGATTGGAAATTCATAGAGATATGTAGAGCAAGATTGTGATCTCTTCCCTACTCTGGGATTTCTTCATCACTGAAGCTTAAATTGTTGCAAGCTGTTATGTTGCCTACAATTCCACCAAATTGATCTGTAGTCACGTCGTGATCTACGTAAGCTTAATCTAGTACTTTTATCAAGGCTTCTCGGTGGGCTTCGGAATTCAGAATTAGAGAGAGTATTGAGATTTTAGAGGGAGTCTGCATTAGTTGATCTACAACTCTGTACTCACTCTTCTTAATCAGCTTTAGAATCTCGTCGAAGTCTGAATTAACGTTGGTTCCATCAGACGGACCAACGTTTATGTCTGGATTACCAATGTGAATTCCATGGGATTCTCAGGAGGTGTATCAACAGGATTTTGTCCAACAGCGGGAGCAATGGGTTGCTTTGGTGGCAACGGGGTATACACACGTCCACTTCGCGTTACCCGTCCTATTTCAGTGATGTTAACTACGGTCGGAAGAGTTGGTATGGGTTTCTCCTTCCCATCTTCTATCATAGTTGTGTTGTACTGATAGGGAATTTCTTTGTCAGAGTTGTAAGGAACAGGACCAGGTGTCACACGGTGAACTGACTTTGTAGGATTTTGTATCGCAAATGTGCGGATAGCAAGAGTCGCCACCGACTTTTCTTTTGTCCAATTAAGGGAAGGTAAAAAGTACAGAAAAAGACCTTCGTTAGATTCTGAGTAAGGGAGAAGGTTATGAAAGGGAAGGTATTAGCACCCTTTCCATCCGTAGTTATCTACGGCTCTTAGTTGCTCTTAGATCACTTTAAAATTGTGCTTTCGTGTGTTTGACAAAATGTTTTGAAAAGGCATTTCACTTTGACTTTGTAATGATTCATGTAGGAATGTATACAAAGTGTTCGTAAATGTTTCGCTTTTGAAAAGAGTTTGAACTTTGATAAAAGTGAGGTGTGAAAAGTATTTTGATAGAGCAAGCAATTAAAAGTCTTATTACCTACTTTAATTGGTCGCTTTGTTATTTTATCGCCTTTAGAATAGCGCTATCCATACCATTAGTTGGTAGGTAACTCCATCGCTGGATGTAAGCGGACATTCGAAGGGACATCGGATGGTCATAGAAAGCAACTTGTAGGAAGTATCCCAGCACATTCGGCGGACTATCATCATTTTCGTAGGCGACAATCGAGGGTCAAGATCATGTATTCGTAGGCGACATCATGGGTCTATGATCTTTGTATCGAAGGGACTATGATGATTTGTTTTGAAGGCAACGGTGCTAGGATACCTCTACGTTCGAGGGACATGACCATTTTAATTTGTAAAGGCAACGAGAGAGAATTACCCTAAGGGGTGCATGTGTGAAAAAGTGTGTTGAATTCAGATATGTTATCTTGAAATTAGAGTGAGCTATGTCCAATTTTAGTCTTGCCATACACGCCTAATTACTAACAGTTCATAAGATGCGGAGAGTAAAATGCGGAAACGTAAAGTGCGGAAAGTAAATGTCCTACGCTATTACATGGCTTTGGGGCAGTTACATAATTTAAACTTGCGGAGAATAAAAACCCTAATTAAAATTATTACATCCCAAGAGCAATTACATGATTGGAAAAAAGAAAACGATAAAAAGAAATCGTCCGAAACGGGATAACCTATGAAAAGATGAGAAATCGGAAAATACAAGGAAATCGAATAAGAGGAAAATGTTAGTAAAAATGCAAATTTTTGAAGGAGAAAAATATTTCATGCTGGAAATAACATTAATATGCTAAAATAATTTTTTGGGATTTTTTGGAGATAATTTAATAATTAAAAACTAATTAAAAGTGATTTAAATGATAAATTGGAAATTAAATTAAATATGCCTGCAAAATAATATTTTTTAATTTTATAAATTAAATAAACATTTTCTGGAAATAATGCAAAAGGAAAAAATATTTTTGGGTATTTTTAATGCATGATAAAAATTATTGGAATAAAATTAAAATGCATGAAAAAATATTAAATAAAAAGAAAATAGAAAAATAGGAAAACATGAGTGAAAATCAAACTTTGTAAAAAGAATGGTCCTGGCATGGTTCGAACAGGGGACCTTTGAGGGTATCTTTGCACAGTTAACGCCTTAACCACTGGGCCAAGTGACACTTGGTGTTCTGAAGGTGGAAATCAATTGAATATAAGCGTTTACGTGTCATGGATTTGTATCAAACACACACCACGCTGGGTCCATTGGAAAGAGAGCGAATCAGGACGCGTTATGACGCCACGCAAGCCACGCCGGGGTCAGCTCAGGTCAACGACGCCGGAGCCCTAGCTCCGGTCGTCTTCTCCGGCGATCATCAACCTCGATCCTGCAAAATACACGAAATAAATGGACAAAGAGTACCCTACCCCCCTAAATCGAACCTTCTGAATCCAATGGTGGGATTAGTTTTTCCGAAAGTTCAGATAGGCGGTTCAAGAAGACAGCTCAAAACCCTAACTATGGCAAACTTGTTTTACGCAAGCTTCAAAACGATGGCCCAGATCGATCACATGGAGTCTCATGAACATAATAAAAGCATTAGAATCGATTAACACAAGCAGAATAATAAAATGCAAAATCAAGAAAAAAAATTGAATATGTATGCATGTATATGGCTCGATTTAGCTTGCTTTGATCAATAACAATGATGCATTCTTACTCAATCTTACCCCCTGAGCACATTTGGATGGTTGAAAGAGGCTGAAAGAGGCTGGAGAATAAAATTCTATTTTCACCAATTCTTGAAAAAATTTGGCAAAGTTTTGGTTGTTGTAAGGGCTAGGGTTTCGTGTCCTTTGTGCTTCAGCTTGCTGGCTATTTATAGAGGGATTTGAGAGAGAAAAAACAAGGCAAAAAGATTTGATTTGGAATGCATTCAATGATTTTCAAAAAAAAATCAAATTTTGAAAGAAATTTGATTTTCTCTTTAATGAATGATCATGCATGAAATTGGCAAGTTGTATGGGCTTCCTTGAACCTCAAGTATGATATAAAATCACTCCTCTTGAAAAAATATCTTATTGTCATATTTTATATAATTTAATTTTGAATTAGATGGTTTAAAATTCAAAAATAAATTAATAAAATAGAAAATTGCCATGGCCAAGCATTTATGGGTCACAAATAATGTCATCCAAAATATCCTTTTGTGCAATTGTCCAAAATTTCCCAACTTCTGAATAGTGTATCTTGCTCAATTTTCCACATTTTTAAGTTTTCTTGGACTTTTTGGAAAGCACTAAGAGTCCTCTAACCAACCTCTTTGGTTTCATCTCAATTGGAGTTTCCATGCTCAATATATCTTCAAAACAAAATGTTGACTTTTTGTTGACTTTGAAAAGGACCTGTAATGTTTTGATCCATACCTTCCAAATGAAGCATTTTTTGAACATTCTTGTGAGACATGAAGTTGTAGAGAATTGAATTTCCTCCAAAACAAGAGGTGGTGGAAAAATTTCTGAGAAAGTATGAAGAAGTTATGACCAGTCAAAGTTTGGTTGACTTTTCACCTAGAAACCCTAATTTAGAAAGTTTGACTTTTGAGCAAATCTTGAGTTTTCTTGATGAATCATGATCAACCCTTATTCAAATGATGAATGTGACTTCAAAATGAGGATGTTGACCAAAATCATGAAGTTTGACAGTATGTTGACCACGTTGACTTTTGTCCAATACAACCGATTTTCAACCATCCGAGTAATCGTTCGAGGAAATTTGACTCAGGAGGCTTGATACTTGACATGGAGAATCTTTGAAGCATATGAGGAGGCATGAAGACCATTGGAGATGTTGGAAGTTCATCTGATCGAGAAATGCCAAACCCTAGTTTGGGTTGATTGTCTAGAGAGGGTTTGTCCGATCAACTCGAGGAATCCTTGATCATGGATGTATGGAGTATCTTGAGAAGATGGAGGGCAAATTTTGGGGTATGACAGCTGCCCTGCTCAATCTTCTTGTATCGAAGGGTTAGATTGGCGCTGCCTTTCGTGACCGGAGGTAGAAGATGATTGAACACCGAGTACACCGAAAATTTGCACTCGCTGGTGGTTGATGATGCGGGAATGGGCTTACAGATGCCATTTGGAGAAGTTGGAGACTTCGCTGGGGAATGAGTCGTACGCTAGACTCGAGATTGTTGATAGGAGAACTGACGGGGATGGGCTTAAGATGTCATCTGGAAAGATCGATGCTAGGGAGTGAGCCGTATGCTAGGCTCTGTAGACGTTTCTGGAAGGAGCATGGAGATGGGCTTAAGATGCCATCCGGAGGGAGTTGTACGCTAGACTTCGTGCTCATCTTTGAACGAAGTTATTGATTTGTATTGATTTTTAACCAAATATGCAGCATTCTGAAAGTGGAGAAATGTTGACAAATAGTCGGAGATGGGCTTAGGATGCCATCCAAGGCAATCGAGTCGTATAATTATACTGTAGTCATTGATAATAAGAATGAGTTAGAATAGATCTTCGTGCTGATTACTCTGAGGGG
Organism: Vicia sativa; assembly: GCA_021764765.1. Classification (NCBI taxonomy): domain Eukaryota; kingdom Viridiplantae; phylum Streptophyta; class Magnoliopsida; order Fabales; family Fabaceae; genus Vicia; species Vicia sativa. Next base: position 142,441,612 of record CM038793.1, on the reverse strand, counting down.
AATAGTAGTTGGCAAAATGTGGATATCTTCCCTGTTGTGCATCGGGTATTGATCCACTGCCTGTTATCGGAGGATAACTTGTGATCGTACGGATAGGGTCTCCCGCCTAGCTTCGTACATCTCGGATCCGTTGTCGGAGGACAACGAGGGTGGTCGTTCGATAGTTTTCCGCCTCGATTCGGTCTTAATCTCGACCAAATTGGAGGACAACTAGGGCGGTCTTTCGATAGTTTTCCGCTTGATTCGGGTCTTAACTCGGACTGTTATGGCGATTTTTCACCTGTTTTGGAGAAAACAAGAGAAAATCTGATAGAATATTGATTAGTCTTATGCAAGGAATGATGCATGACGATGTGTATGAATGACATATGCATATATGAGAAATGTATGAATGATATATGTTGTGGTATTTCAAAACATATCCATCTTGAAGAAGATGCGATGTTCCGCTTGAGATTTTCGATGGGATGGAGATCCCGAGAAGAAAGATAACTTTGATTCCTCTGGTGCACTATCTGACCAAGTTTCAGGCCTAGATATTGTGGAGAGTTTCATAAATAGACCCTGCTGGGGTGAGTCTGGGAGGTACTCTACCAGGGATTTTAAGTGTAAATCCCGCCGGAGAGCATTTGGTAGCTGCTGGCAGACCGGGTTAGAGGAATCTGGAGCCCGTTGGAATCTCTGACTGGGGAATAAGAAGTGTAGGTTTCCTCCGGTGCACTATCTGACCAAGTTCTGGGTTTGGACACTGCTGCTGGAGAAAAAAAAAGGAATTGTTGAGAGACATCCGCCGGGGATAAATACCGCCGGATGTGCCCATTAAGTTGAGTGGAATCATTGCTTGGGGATCCTCCTCTTCTTTGCTGGGGAAAGTTTTGTGGTGAGTGACATTTCTGTGGGGATCACGCTCTGTGGGGGAAACGCATTGGTGACTTTCGTCGTCATCTCAATTCCTGAAGCCTGTAATAATTACTTTCGCATGCTCCTTTCGCATGTTTATAAATAGATTTTTATTGTCAAATGCATATAATCATTCAAAGCAAACGTTGGACTTTATGCAGACGACAACAGCAACAAATTTGTAAAGAGAAGGAAACTTGTATTTATTTGAAATGCGACGTATGGCCAAGTAGTTTATACACAAGAAAATTGAAAAGCTATGCGGAAACAATCTCGTTAAGTTCCAACTATGCTAGTACTCATATATTTCAACTATCTCATCTCCTTGCTGTCAGTAGAAAGTGAGTAAATTGGTTGTCGCCATTTGAATCTTGAATGCTGATAGTAGTCTGTAGATAGGTGATCTGGACGAGACATAGTCGTACGCTTAAATCCCTAACTTTTGCCTAGACCCTTTTGGTTTTCACCACCGATACCTCTTTGCCCAAGCCGCCTTTTCGTGTTTTCGACTTGTCGGTGTACATGTTTTGTATATATCCTTAACTTTGCCCGAACCCTTTGGTTCGCCAGATGCCCTTATTTTTCCTAGGTCACGACCTAGCGGGTCTCATTTATGCGTAGTATTTTTGACTATGTCCGCTTCGTGGTGTGGAAGTCTTCACCATCCATGGTGCTAAGTATCATAGCTCCGCCGAAAATATCGTTTTGACTACAAATGGTCCCTCGAGGTGGGAGTCCATTTGCCATTGGGATCACCTTGTGGAAGGATGATGCGCTGACTACTAGATCACCGACTTGGTAGACTTGTTTGACCTTCTTGTTAAATGCTCGATCATTCGCTTTTGATAGATCCGTCCATGGCGTATGGATGCGAGTCGCTTCTCATCAATCAAGTTAATCGGTCAAGGCGAGTCTCGACCCAATCGCTCGCTTAACTCGCCCCGGAGGACTCGTTGAGGGTATCTCGAACCTCAATTGGTAGGACCGCCCATACCATATACAAGAGAAGGGGTTGCCTCGCTGATGTTCGTTATAGTGTGATAACCATGAAGAGCAAATGGTAACATCTCATGCCAATCTTTGTAAGTCACCGTCATCTTCTATATAATCTTCTTAATGTTCTTGTTGGCGGCTTCATCGCCATTCATCTTAGGCCGATAAGGAAGAGTTATGATGCTTGATCTTGAACTACGATGAGTTCTATGATCATCTTGTTGTTGAGATTAGAGCCATTATCCGTGATAATCCTTTCGGAGTGCCATACCGATGATAAGATTGTGTTTGATGAATCGAGCCACAACATTCTTGGTAAGATGCGAACGAGGCGCCTACCCACTTGGTAAAATAGTCAATTGCCACAAGGATGAAACGGTGTCCGTGGAAGTCGGGATTTTCCGATCATGTCAATGCCCCACATTGCAAAAGGCCAAGGAGCTGTCAGGACATTCAGAGGTACTGGAGGTACATGCACTTTGTCTGCATATATCTGGCATTTGTGACAAGATCGAGCATAGCGGTGACAATCAACTTCCACGGTGGACCAGTAGTAACCTGTTCTCAAAATCTTCTTAGCCATGGTGTGTCCACTAGAATGGGTACCAAATGCGCCTTCGTGTAACTCTTCCATGATACGTTCCGCTGTTTTCCGGTCTATGCAGCGGAGTAAGCACAAATCGTGGTTGTGCTTGTATAAGATGTCACATCGAGGAAGAATTTGATGCAAATCTTCTCAAGAACTTATCATTGATGATGCCCTCTGGATATTCCCGAGTCTCAAGATACCTCTTCACGTCAGAGTACCAAGGTCTTCTATATCAAGCTCATAACAATATGGTTCGTCAAACTTCTCAATGATGATTGGGAGCCTCGTTGTCCCATCCGACCTTGAACATAGACGACATAGTAGCTAATGCGCGCCAACCGATTCTTCTCGTGGATGTGATCAAAAGTAATTTCTTTGAAGTAGGGGATCAAACTCGTATGCTCTCGATACGGAATGAGATTCGGATGCTTCGTATCCCACTCGCTCTTAATCTGACTGATCACTAAAGCTGAGTCTCCATATACTTGTAAGAACTTGATTCTTAAGTCAATAGCAGCTTTGATACCCATGATGCACGCTTCATATTCGGCCATGTTGTTAGTGTAGTCAAACAGTAGCTCGGCGGTGAAAGGCGATGTCCGTAAAGAACGTAATGATGGCGCCAATGCCATTGCAAGTGCGTTGAGGCTCCATCAAAGACCATGGTCCATCGGATCCTTGTTCGTGTCCTTCGTCTGGCCTAGTTCTTCACAATCGAATTAGTAAAACATCTTCGCTGAAATTAACCGCATAGACGATAGTCATCTACGGCTTGGTGAGCCAAATGATTAGCTACTACACTTTGATCGCTTTTTGAGAAGTGTACGGATGTCATACTCGGTCAAGATCATCCGCCATCTTGCTATTCTTCCGAGAGAGCTGGTTTCTCAAATATGTATTTTATCGGATCCATCTTGAAATCAACAAGGTAGTGTGAGTCAACATATACTGCCTTAGCCGAGCAGCCCAAGCGAAAGCGTTGCAAGTTTTCTCAAGCTGTGAGTATCTTGTTTCACAATGGTAAACTTTTGCTAAGGTAGTATATTGCATGCTCTTTTGACTGACTGGCATGTTGCCCCAACACACACCCCATTGAGTTCTCTAATACCGCCAAGTACATGATAAGAGGTCTTCCTTCGTGCGGCATCGATAGGAGGATTGTAGGTACTCCTTGATTTTGTCAAAAGCGATCCGAAATCGCTGCTCCATTCCACTACTTGATCTTTCTTAAGTAACTTGAAGATTGGCTCACAAGTAGCGTTAAATGTGCAATGAATCGCAATGTAATTCAATCACCCAAGAAACCTCGACTTCCTTCTCGGTGGGAGCGGCATTTCTTGAATAGCTTTAACCTCATGGTCGACTTCAATACCTTTACCATCGACAACAAACCCTAGGAGTTTTCCGGATCCGACTCCAAAGGTACACTTGTTAGATTAAGTCTCACCGTACTTCTTCAATCTATCAAACAGCTTTCGCAAATGATCAAGATGTTCTTCACCTGTGATCGAGCTATCATGTCGCCGACGAGACCTCTATCTCGTGATGAATCATGTCATGGAATAATGTCACCATAGCACGCCGATAAGTGGCGCCCGTTTTAGTCCGAACGGCATAACCTTGTAGCAGAAAGTGCCCCACGTGTGACAAAAGTAGTCTTCCATGTCTTCGTGGAGCCATTTTGATCTGATTGTAACCGGAGAAACCATCCATGAAGGAGAAAACTTATGGTGTTGTCAACCGTAACATCAATATGAGGAAGTGGGAAATCGCTTTCTGACTCGCTTTGTTCGATCTCTGTAATCCACACACATTCGTACTTTACCATCCTTCTTAGGCACGGTACCACATTCGCAACCCATTGTGGATAGGAAGTAAATAAGAAACCGTTGAACTGTTTATAACTTCGCTTTGATCTTCTCCGACATCTCAGACGATGCGACGAACCTTCCGTTTCACCGAGAAAACCTTCTTTGTCGGCAATCGTGTACCAAAATATCAATGTCTAAACCCGCATGTCTTCGTATGACCAAGCAAAACCTCAATATAGTCTCGTAGCATCCGAACCAATCTTTCTTTAACACCGCCTCAAGACCGCTCCTATCTTGATCTTTTCTGTTTTCACAGACTATTCACAACCTCAACTCGCTCTTCGTGTGGTCAGACTCGCTTCTTCTTGCTGTAGCAATCGATAAGTTCTCTCGGCACTTCACAATCTTCCTCACTTTCGCCTTCGCTTGGTAGATCGGATTATCAAGTCATATTTAGCAATAGCATAGCTATTATCAACGAGATTCGAGTGATTCAGTTGTATCACGTGGTGTGTGTAAGAAACACATAGCTTTTTGAAGGGGTGATAAAGTAAAAGAAAGAAAACAACAATTGAATGCAAAAGTCCAACGATTTTATTGAATGAAAATATGCAAATGATGATAATAACCTCACAACGAGCCATGATGCCCGGTAAGGCACTAGGCTTTAGAGTTTATTGTTCAAAACATAGCAAATACGAAAAGCAAAACAAAACAAAAGCAATTACCCCTGCTAAAGGAGATTGGTATGACGCCTTCGCCTTCCAATTGTCGAGCCCATTGTCGAGTGGAAGATCCACTTGCCGATGTCGAAGTCGTTGTCGTTGTCTTCTATAGCATGGATTCCACTTTGGCCGATGCGAAAGGAAGTTGGCAAGACGTCGCGCATCATCTTCTCGACCTCGATGGTGAAGCCTAAACCAATCTTGTCGATTTGAAAGGAAGATCTGTGGAGCTGACCCAAATAGTACTACCTCCTCCTTCAACCGCAGCTTGAGCATCTTTCAAGAGGCCATCCTAGGCGGAGCTTTGAACTTCAGGAGTGATAAGAGTCATGGCATGACTGGGATTGTTTCAAAAGCTTGACAGGAGTCTCAAGAATTCACCTCCATCTCGAGGTATCGGAATGATTGTAGATGATCGACCATATATTCCTCTTCACCACACACGTAACAACCTTCCCTTTCACCGGTACTTTCTCGATGCAAGGTGGAGGTAATACCGCCCCATGTATCCAAGGGCGCCCAAGTAGGCAAAAGTAAGTGGACGGATGTCCATGACAAAGAAAGTGGAATCAAAGGTCTGGAACCGACTTAACAGTGAATGAGCTCCAAGTATCGCTTAGAACCATCAAAAGCTCTCACAATTATATCATCGGGTCTCGTAACCAACCTTCGATATCAAGTCGATCAAAAGCAGCCTCGAAGGATATTCAAAGCGTAACCGTATCCACCAAAACATGAGATAATGTAATGCCCTTGCATTCGATGTAGATGTGCAAGGCCTTGTTGTGTTTCTTTCCCAGTGAGTCAAATCAAGATCGAGAAGCCTAGGCCGTTGTTGGCGCCTAGCAATACAAACTTCAAATTGGTCAGGTAGTGTTCTTGGCACATGAGCATTCTTCGAAATTTCACCGGCTAGCATGATCCTCGAGCACAAGAGCAGAGCAAGCATGGAGATCTTGGACGGAGTTTGTCCCAACTGCTCCACAACATTGTAGTCACTCTTTTGATAATCTTCGAATTTCTTCCATTTCTTGTTTGAGGTGTCTTCAGAACTTCCTTTGGTACTCTCCCGAAAGGTGATGAGTCACCGGTTCTTGGGAATGGACTGAATAGTGGAATGCGAGCTGGAGTCGCGTGTCTTTGAGGAGAGATTTCGAGAAAACCCTTCCGTTCTGGTCACCTTACTTGATCCGTGATGTTGTCAATGTCGTGAATGGTAGCTTCAATCGTAAGATCTTCAATGGTCGTAGGGTCTTGCTTGACGCCATGATAGTAAACATCAGCTCCATAGTTCCAAGGAATAGCTTTGTCATAAGAATATGGAACTGGTCTTGTAGAAGTGATGATGAGAGGCGCCACTCTAGGCACAGAATCAGCAGAGGAAATCCTTATAGTGTTAACATCAGCATAGTCTTCTGGGAAATCGTCACCCCATCCGGTTGCTTTAACATCTTCAATAGGAATTGTGTAGCTCTCAGGAACAGTGTACTTCACCATGTAATCATACTTTCCACTTGGCTGCCCCAAGGTATCCCACGCAGATGGTGCGGCTTCATTCACATTGTCAATCTTCAACTTAGACATTTCTTCACACAACTTTTGCACAGGTGGTTTCAAAAATAGTATCTCACGGTTATCCATCATGCATTGAACACGTCTTCTCAACCAAGCACAGCCATCAAGTGATGGGCACCAACGGCACCGGGCATCCTGATTGACACCGGCAGCAAATTCTTCTTAATAGTCAATGAGGAATGGTCAAGTCATCTATGTTGAAAACATAAGTATCTTCACCAACAAAGATTGGAACTTTGTCATGATTAGGCATAGGAGCGTTGATCACATTCGAGTCTCAACAGAGGGCAAACTCAACTGCTTAGCTTCAATCATATCTTGAATCTTGTTCTTCAGAGCCCAACAATCATCAAGATTATGTCCCGGCTATTGGAATGGTAAGCACACTTAGCATTAGGATTATATCTCGAGAGGAAGTGTTGACATTCGAGGAGGATCCTCAAGGTAATCACTCGCTTTCAACATGTGTTGCAAGGCTTATGACAATGGCATGTTGATCTTGTAAACCGTCTTCGTGGCGCTGCCGCTGCGTTGTCTCACCGAGGTTGGCTGATGTAGGATCGAGATCACAACCGCCCACAGATTGAGCATGGTCGGTCTTGGCTCGCTTTTCCGACCATACACAAGATTAGCTTCTTTTCTTACCACCAAAAGATCTCTTTGCAGATTGAAGATGTCTCTACCGAATCTTTCCACTTGATACCACTTCGATATCATTAATATCACTGAATCCTCAAGAGTTTCCAATCGATGATTGAAGAATGGGCCTGCAAGTTGTTCTATAAACATATCAACCAACTCCCTATGGACAAGGGTGGTTCACCGCTAAATCTCCATTTTTAGCATACATCCTTAAACTTCTCATCACGACCTATATACATGCTTTGTTGTATGCGAGTGGGTGTCAATTCAGATTGTACTATATTGCTGTAGAAAGCATCCGCTAAGTCACTCCAAGTACGGATACGGTCATTCTCTAGTCGATAATACCACTCCAATTGAGTTCCGACAAACTCTCTTGAAAATAATGCATCCACAACTTCTCTCATCAAGGGGATTGATCTTCCAACATAGGACTTCAAATGCGCTTTGGACAAGACATGCCATCATACTTGGCAAAAGTTGGAACTTTGAACTTAGGAGGAATCACCACACTGTGGACAAGACTCAGATCATCAAAATTCAGCCCGACATCTTCGTGTTTTCCACAGATTCGACGTCTTCAAGTTGTTTGTACTTGTCATCTTCATCGTAGTATCGGCATGGTCGAGCGATCTTCTCCTCCTTCTTAGGCTCACGCTGGTCATCTTCATTACCCTCAACACTCCCTTCATTCTGACACTTCCTTCAGAGCTCTATCCGATCGACCTCTTAGGACCTCCTTTGAAGGCTGCCCATGTTGAGAAGACCAACAACCTTCTTCTTTCTTGATGAGCTTCTTCAGATCTTCTTGGCCTTGACCAAACCGGTGAACATCTGTTGAACCGAGCATTCGAGCTCGAGATCTTTGACGACTGCTCAAGAGCCATTTCGCTAAAATAAATAGCGAGAAATGAGAAACCAATCTTCAATGTACCGTGATGCAATGTTATGCTATGATATGCAATGTTTATGCAAATGCAATGCAATGTTTTCAAGGACCTTAGAGATTTAAATTTGTTAAACAAGCACGAACAAACATTTATTAGTTCTCTTTATTATTCTTTTTCTTTTAAGTACAAAAGATAGTTCAAAACAATAAAAGAAAACATATAAATCCTAAAGCTCTAAGTCTCCCATGGGCGCTTCCTTTGATGTCGAGGTAGGCTGATGCTTCGCCCTCGTGAAGTAGCTTGGTCAATTCTAGCACTTTCTTCTCACTTGTAACACCGAGCTTCAAAGGTATCCTTTCTTCTTTAAGTTGAATCCGTGATCTCTTCAAGTCTTCAAAATCAGAGGCATGTCGATGGAGGACAAGATAGATTCGCCACCTATAGCAACAGTTCCATAATTATAAAACAGCGTGAATGGCATCATGAGGTTTTGAGCTCGAGCTCTCACCCATCTGAGGTAAGGTTCCCAAGGAATGGAGTTTCGTGCCCCAAAGTCTTGTATCGCCTTCTTTACCATGCCCCAAGCGTATGAACCTTCATCTAATTCGAGATCGTGATTGTAGTCGAACACAATATCTGGAGAAGCATATCATGGACCATCTCTTCGAGCAAAACCAAACCGACGAGAGCTAGAGAAGGGTGTAGGTGATACCTCCTTATACCAAGTAGTGGTACATTAGGGAATTCTCCACAACGTTCAATGAATGTGAAGTCCTTTTGAGAGAAAAGACTCTAACGGATATCTGAATGAGAGTGACATTAACCTTTGAGACCACCTCCACCTTTGTTCATTCTTCAAAACTGATGGAGGAAGGTGCTAAATAAACCACCTAGAAAGTAACGATATACAACACATGAGAGTTCCTTGTCTTAGTAGTACGAGTGTGGAGAGAATGTAGGATGTCTCCAAGTAAAGTAGGCATGGATCGGGTAAGAAACAACTTGATGGCGTTGACATCTATGAATTGATCCGAGTTAGGAATAGAACCAAACCATAAATTATCAAGGCCACAATGTCTTCAAATGCATGGAAACTCATAACTTTGAGGAATTCTCTTTCTTAATTAGGAACTTGAAAGTAAACCTTTAACTCCACTTCTAGTTTCCCAAGCTTCAATGTCGAGCACTTAAGATGTAAGGTCGATGCGATCTTCGATTTAGGAACCTTTTCTAGACCGTGAATGGCATTTGATCAAGAATAGGTATCCCAAGTAGCTTAGAGAACTCTTCCAAGGTAGGAACCAACCGATAACTGGGAATGTAAAGCAATGGTGTTTCAATCAAAGAACTGGAATAAACATGCCTCATATCTTCTTCAAACCGAGATAACCAAATCAAAGATAACCATGTCTTTGATGAACTCGAGCATGGTCGGAATTTCAAACCAATTTTGAGCTGAGAAGGTATACCCATGAAGTTGATTCTGATAGTCTTTCTAGAAGCCATAATTCCCTACAAAACAGAGCAAAGATAAATCCTAGGTCCTTGAAATAGTTAGAAATGATATGCAATGCGGATGATGTCATGATGTCATGTTTGGCACACAAACAATTCACACAATGAGCCTAGGTTTAAGGCTTGCAAGAGGTATAGGTGATTACCCCACCAAAAGTTTGAGTTGGTTCATCCCGTCCTATAATAGTAACCGGTTCTAGGAATCTCACATCATTGATCTTTCTCGAGGCGCTTATTTCAATACGACTACCAAGTGGTCGACCGAAAATATCCCAAAAGTCTGATCTCAATGAGTGTAGCATCGAGTATCAACCAACCTTAGTTTGCACCAAAGCCGGCCATCTCACTACCTTCTAATGGCCAAGATGGATCAATTAAGGTTCTAAAAGTTTAGTTAGTGCTTGATGACACCACGCAGAAGCCAAATACTATCCTCAACTTGGGAATGAAGAGTATCAGGACATCCAAAGGGTCACACTAACGTAGCCATCATGTTGACCGTTTTGATATACGTCTAACGGTCGCGACGATTTATTGCTACTTACCTAAAAGGAAACCTGGATCCGGGTGTAGGATCCCCCACAAATATATAATACCCAAGCAACCCTTAAAATTAAAGCATATAAATCAAACAGAAAGCGGTAAAGGTGATCTAAAAAATCCCTATGGCATTCTCTCTATAGGGTGTGTCCCCAGCAGAGTCGCCAGTTCTGTAACACGGTGAACTGACTTTGTAGGATTTTGTATTGCAAATGTGCGGATAGCAAGAGTCGCCACCAACTTTTCTTTTATCCAATTAAGGGAAGGTAAAAAGTACGTAAAAGACCTTCGTTAGATTCTCGAGTAAGGAGAAGGTTATGAAAAGGGAAGGTATTAGCACTCTTTCCATCCGTAGTTATCTACGGCTCTTAGTTGCTCTTAGATCACTTTAAAATTGTGCTTTCGTGTGTTTGACAAAATGTTTTGAAAAGGCATTTCTTTGACTTTGTAATGATTCATGTAGGAATGTATACAAAGTGTTCGAAATGTTTCGCTTTTGAAAAGAGTTTGAACTTTGATAAAAGGTGTGAAAAGTATTTTGATAGAGCAAGCAACTAAAAGTCTTATTACCTACTAATTCATTTTCGTGTTATTTTACGCCTTTAGAATAGCGCTATCCATACCATTAGTTGGTAGGTAACTCCATTCGCTGGATGTAAGCGGACATTCAAGGGACATCTGATGGTCATAGAAAGCAATTTGTAGGAAGTATCCTAACACATTCGAAGGACTATCATCATTTTGAGAGGCGACAATCGAGGGTCAAGATCATGTATTCGTAGGCGACATCGTGGGTCTATGATTTGTATCAAGGGACTATGATGATTTGTTTTGAAGGCAACGGTGTAGATACCTCTACGCTCGAGGGACATGACCATTTGAATTTGTAAAGGCAACGAGAGAGAATTACCCTAAGGGGTGCATGTGTGAAAAAGTGTGTTGAATTCAGATATGTTATCTTGAAATTAGAGTGAGCTATGTCCAATTTTAGTCTTGCCATACATGCCTAATTACTAACAGTTCATAAGATGCGGAAAGTAAAATGCGGAAACGTAAAGTGCGGAAAGTAAATGTCCACGCTATTACATGGTTGGGCGTATACATAATTTAAACTTGTGGAGAATAAAAACCCTAATTAAAATTATAATATCCCATGAGCAATTACATGATTGGAAAAAAGAAAACGATAAAAAGAAATCGTCCGAAACAGGATAACCTGTGAAAAGATGAGAAATCGGAAAATACGAGGAAATCGAATAAGAGGAAAATGTTAGTAAAAATGCAAATTTTTGAAGGAGAAAAATATTTCATATCGGAAATAACATTAATATGCTAAAATAATTTTTGGGATTTTTGAGATAATTTAATAATTAAAACTAATTAAAAGTGATTTAAATGATAAATTGGAAATTAAATTAAATATGCATGCAAAATAATATTTTTTAATTTTATAAATTAAATAAACAGTTTTTTGGAAATAATGCGAAAAGAAAAAAATATTTTTGGTATTTTTAATGCATGATAAAATTATTGGAATAAAATTAAATGCATGAAAAATATTAAATAAAAAGAAAATAGAAAATAGGAAAACATGAGTGAAAATCAAACTTTGTAAAAAGAATGGTCCCGCATGGTTCGAACAGGGACCTTGAGGGTATCTTTGCACGCTAACGCCTTAACCATCGGGCCAAGTGACACTTGGTGTTCAAGGTGGAAATCAATTGAATATAAGCGCTACGTGTCATGGATTTGTATCAAACACACCACGCGGGGTCCAGCTTGAAAGAGAGAGCGAATCAGACGCCGCTATGCCACGCCACCAGTCAACGACGACGAGCCCTAGCTCCACTGCCTTCTCCCACGATCATCAACCTCGATCCTGCAAAATACACGAAATAAATGGACAAAGAGTACCCTACCCCCCTAAATCGAACCTTCTGAATCCAATGGTGGCAGTAGTTTTTCTTGAAAGTGCCTGTATAGGCCGGTTCGAAGAAGACAATTCAAAAACCCTAACTATGGCAAATCCTTGTTTTTACGTGAAAGCTTCAAAACGATGGCCCAGATCGATCACATGGAGTCTCATGAACACAATAAAAGCATTAGAATCGATTAACACAAGCATATTAATAATAAGCAAATCAAGAAAAAAATTGAATATGTATGCATGTATATGGCTCGATTTAGCTTGCTTTGATCAATAACAATGATGCATTCTTACTCAATCTTACCCCCTGAGCACATTTGGATGGTTGAAAGAGGCTGAAAGAGGCTGGAGAATAAAATTCTATTTTCACCAATTCTTGAAAAAATTTGGCAAAGTTTTGGTTGTTGTAAGGGCTAGGGTTTCGTGTCCTTTGTGCTTCAGCTTGCTGGCTATTTATAGAGGGATTTGAGAGAGAAAAAACAAGGCAAAAAGATTTGATTTGGAATGCATTCAATGATTTTCAAAAAAAAATCAAATTTTGAAAGAAATTTGATTTTCTCTTTAATGAATGATCATGCATGAAATTGGCAAGTTGTATGGGCTTCCTTGAACCTCAAGTATGATATAAAATCACTCCTCTTGAAAAAATATCTTATTGTCATATTTTATATAATTTAATTTTGAATTAGATGGTTTAAAATTCAAAAATAAATTAATAAAATAGAAAATTGCCATGGCCAAGCATTTATGGGTCACAAATAATGTCATCCAAAATATCCTTTTGTGCAATTGTCCAAAATTTCCCAACTTCTGAATAGTGTATCTTGCTCAATTTTACACATTTTTAAGTGTTATTGGACTTTTTGGAAAGCTCTAAGAGTCCTCTAACCAACCTCTTTTGTTTCATCTCAATTGGAGTTTCCATGCTCAATATATCTTCAAAACAAAATGTTGACTTTTTGTTGACTTTGAAAAGGACCTGTAATGTTTTGATCCATACCTTCCAAATGAAGCATTTTTTGGACATTCTTGTGAGACATGAAGTTGTAGAGAATTGAATTTCCTTCAAAACAAGAGGTGGTGGAAAATTTCGAGAAAGTATGAAGAAGTTATGACCACCAAAGTTTGGTTGACTTTTCACCTAGAAACCCTAATTTAGAAAGTTCGACTTTGAGCAAATCTTGAGTTTTCTTGATGAATCATGATCAACCCTTGATCAAATGATGAATGTGACTTCAAAATGAGGATGTTGACCAACAATCATGAAGTTTGACCGTATGTTGACCACTGACTTTTGTCCAATACAACCGATTTTCAACCATCCGAGCAATTGTTCGAGGAAATTTGACTTGAGGCTTGATACTTGACATGGAGAATCTTGAAGCATATGAGGAGGCATGAATACCATTGAGATGTTGGAAGTTCATCCGATCTCGATAAATGCCAAACCCTAGTTTGGGTTGATTGTTCAGGAGAGGGTTTGTTTGATCAACCTCGAGGAACCTTGATCATGGATGTATGGAGTATCTTGAGAAGATGGAGGGAAAATTTTGGGGTATGACACTGTGTAAACGGATCACCAGAGGAGAGTCGTGAACTTTTGGACCATTTCAACTTCTTCACACTTGGGCACATCAAGTAGGATAATGACGCTTACTTCGGAATTTCGAGTCGATATTCGAGACCGAAAGCTCACGGATAATACCCTACCATATTCACGCCATAATCGCTCCTGTCAAGATCCGAATGTCACCAATGTCTATTAATTGTTGAAGGTCTGCTCTCATAGTTGGAAATCCTCAAAATTGGAAGCGATTCGCAGTCGTAGTCATGTTTAGCAAAGGCCCATCAGGTCAATGTAGCGGAGTCGTATCAAGCTTTCTTATCATATTTATGTTGATGACAAGATACCGATCCGTATTTTTAGTATCAAATTCACGGTATGTCCACAATGATTAGGAAGTGGATTTGCTTGTACATTCGGATTTGCATTCTCGAGGGAGAGAAGATTAGCGCTTACTAATCTTTGCACTTTCAATGCTATGCGGTGTTCGAGATCATGACCTGGTGCCCCTTGATGAAAAGGGCAAGACATATCTGCTTTGTACCACCAAGGTAACTTGTCTGGTATCGAAGTGGTAATCTTGTTTGCACAAGATTTCTTTCTATCAAGCGTGATATTATTCTCGTATGTCATCGAATCGATCAAATCGCAGATCCGAGGAGTACGGTTTTGATTGTTGAATTGTTGAGCCATCGTCGAGGTTGTTAATTTTGCCGGAATTGTGGCTAATTCCCATGTTTGAATTTTTATTCACAACGTGCTATCGTATACCGTTGTTTGGTGATCGACATTTTCCTTGGTTTCTCGATACCATTCCAACGCCATGTTCTTTCTTCTTCGGATACTACTTCTGACTCTCTTGGTTCCACTTGAAGACCCCATTTCTTTGGTCAAGCGTCCTGTTCGGACTCCTTCTTCTAGTCGCATCCCCATACTTACCATTTTGATGAAATCTCCGGGAGCGCTGGTGACCATGCGTTCGTAGTAGAACGGGCCAAGAGTGTTTAGGAAAACCTTGGTCATTTCTTTTTCTTCTAATGGTGGATTAACTTGGGCAGCAATTTTCCTCCAACGTTGAGCGTATTCTTTGAAAGTCTCTTTTTTCCTTTTGAGACATAGAACAAAGTTGATCTCGATCTAGAGCCATGTCCAAATTGAATTTGTACTGTTGGACAAAAGCTTCACCTAGGTCATTGAATGTCTGGATATTTGCACTATCTAGTCCCATGTACCACTTCAGTTCGGCACCGGTGAGACTGTCTTGGAAATAGTGAATGAGCAATTGGTGATTGTCATTATACATAGACATTTTCCTAGCATACATTGTAAGATGACTCTGCGGGTAGGAATTTCCTCTATATTTTTCAAAATCGTGGACTTTGAACTTAGCGTATCCTTACGCGAGGAACTAGGCATAGATCGTGGGCATTCTTCCCAAACAATTCCTTTCCACGGATTGTTTTGATCTCAAGCTGCATCTTATGGAATTGTTCCTGGAGATTTTCCATTTGGCCACGAGGATTCGTGGTTGTCTCTGGTTATGATAGACTTCTTCGCTCGCAGAGCGTGAACTACGTTGAGTTTGTCATAATCGGTTGAGAAACCCATAGTGACTTCATGGAAAAGTTACCGTGTTGCGGATTAAATGTCGAGTTCGTAGTAGGAACTTCAATCGTGGTTGCCCGCACTTCGTATGTGTCGACGAAACCCGATGCGAAATTGAAAGGCATGCCCCATGGATAACCTTCCGCATATCAAGAGAGGATTACCGATCGCAACAAATTAAATCGAGTAGTAGTGATCTCTCAAATCGTCGCTGATTTTGACTGCTTAATGTTGTTTGTCGATTTTGGGTAGTTGTCAACGAACTTACCAAAGAAGTGAGTATTCCACCTCTTCCTCAAGTGTTGCCACCGTACCTAAGCTCAATATTTTCTTGTTCAAAATCTTCCATTGCTTTTCTCCTATTTGCACGAGTATTGTATCCGAGTTGATCGTGAACGTAGTCGAAACTCTAAGACGCGATACTGACGATCTTTCTTTGGAAAAATTCCAAAAGACTCTAAATAACAAACTCGAGATGCAAAGTATGATGCATGATTATGAATTCAAAGAGAAAAGAATTTCCAAAGAATTTACGCTAACAGAGAAATTTCTCGTAAACACTTGATGGAAAACTCTTATTTTATTAATATTGAAAGAAGATTACAATAATTTTTTGGAGCATAGCTTTACAATGATAAAATAAATGATAAAATAAAGCTAAACTAATTGTTCGTCTGATGAAGAACCAAATGCTTGATGCAGCTTCAACATCGATTTCTTTCCCATAGTAAGCTCTCGGCCAGCTTTCTCGCTTTTAGCTTGTTGATGACTTTTTCCAATCGCCGAGCAGGATTGCTAGTCGTCATTTCTTCAAGCTTTTCCTTTCTTTGATGTATCTTTTGATCGCGTTATCTTTCTCGCGAATCTTCTCATCTTTCTCCATGAGCCATTCATCTTGAAGTAGAGTTTTTTCATGATCTTTGACCGCTTCTTAAGCTTCTCATTTTCAAAGTCATTTTAAGAAACTTGTCTTCCAAAGCTTCTTTTTCTAGCCTCATCTTAGCCAAAGCTTCTTGGTATTTTCCCATAGTCTCGATGGGAATGGTGGTCGATTTAGATACCATCGAATAAGGGTTCTTCATAAGCATAAGGCATTCGGCCTTTTCTTTTCTTTCCTTCGAATGTGATGCCAAGCTCTTACCATTCTCGGCTTTCAAACCTTGGGAATCTTCCCTTCATGATAAAAGTAATTTACTACCGTGAAACCAAGAGGTTTATCGAGTTTGGTATCCGAGTTGACGCCTCGCCAAGAATGGGTTGTAGTTGATTCCTCCTTTCGCACGATGAGAGGTACGCTGGCAAATTCCCCACAAATTTTCAATGATTTCCATCTCATTGTTGGCCAAGGTATACTAATGGATATCATCGCTTGTAAGAGACATGAATCTTCGAGACCAATGCCAACCGCTTTTGTTTTCGGAAGATAGGAGACTTGCAAGTGAGAGACAATCCATTTGAATAACAGAGGTACACAACACATGATAGTTCCATCTCCTTAATGATTCCTATGATGAATGGAGAAATACGTGTCACCAAGCAAAGTGGGAACGGGATTTCCAATCAGAAAGATCCTTATGGCATTGATATCAACGAAACTTGGGACGTTGGGAATCTACACCAATCCATAGATGAGCAAAGCTAAAACATCTTCAAAGGCTACCATGCTACCGGCTTCAAAAAATTTAAAAGCCTTCTCCATTAGAAACTTTGAAGTTAGTCCTAAGAGTTTTCCTTTGGTAGTTAGGTTTTTGTCTATCTCGATTCGTTATGAGTCATTGTCGCAATGATCGGTGGCTTAGGAATGGCTTCCAAACCATTGAAAGGCACCTTGTCCGACATCGAGATACCTAGAATGTGTGCATTTTCCAAAGTAGGCATCAACCGATAATCGTGGAAAGTGAAACAATGATAGATCGGATCATAAATCGAACGAAAGTTTTGAGAAGTCCTTCATCAACGTTAGTGTTTAGGATGCTAAAAGAGTTCCATAGCATTTTCTAAACCGAGGGATCTTCTACCAAGGATGCTAACTTTTAAATTTCCTATATCGTGAATTCTAAAACCGTATTTTGGTAAATCTTCTTCGACGTCCATCACTCTAACCTAAAATGTTTACAAAGAAAAATCTCTAAATTCTTTGAAATGGAAGAGAAATGAGAATTCAAAGTTTTGAATGAATGCATGAATGCCACAAAGATACAAACATGGTTAGTGGTTATACACACGCTCAAGCTTGAAGTCACGAGCATGAGGCCAACGATAAGAACCAAACGGGTAAGTTCTAAGGGCTTATTCATCTATGAAATAGGTTCTACCGATAATACAGTTCAACGCTTTCTTTGAAATATTATCGATTTGTTGAATACTCAAGTCCAATAATATTTTTCAAGAAAACTCGCCTTGATCGTAGTCTCGCATGACAACTATTTCAAGCTTACACATGAATAGCTTCTGCACTACATCCTAAATGGCCAGGATGGGTTATGTGTTCTACAGCCACTCAGCTTCGTTAGTTCTCTCGAAAGCAAAATGTCTTTGCAAATACTTGCTAAACACAAATACTCCCAAGACAACCTCCACTGAGAGAGGGATCTCAAATTAACTTAGTAAGTAATGAAACTTCCCACAAGTTAATAGGACTATACCCCACCTAGATCTTAAAATGTTTCTAAACCGGTTAGATTTTTTTCCATCAGATGAAATCGCGAAAACACACATTAAAGAAAACCAAACATATGCACATATGAAAGCTTAACCCCTTTTTTTCTTTCTTTTGAAAACAAAAAAGCTTGGTGCTCTTGAGCAGAGTCACAGTTTTCTTTTTGAAAATAAAAGTTTAGCGATTCTCAAAGAGTCGCCATTTTTTCTGCTCGCATTAAAAGTGACGCGTGAGGGAATCGAATCGAATTGGATTCTCTAGCTTGAAACGCATTGGGGAGATTCCGGGCAAGGGGGTTTGTTATATAAAGGGAATAGATGTGGCACCCTAAATATATATAGTTATCTATAGCTTTATATATGAATAGTTTGATATGTTTGTGTGTTTTAATTTGCTATTTCTATCTTTGGGAAAGTTTCTCCTTTGGATTTTAAGAAAGGTAGTTTATGGGATCCTAGGTTTTGTTATTATTGTGCTCGCAAATATCATTGGGATCTTCTCATACATATCCCTTAATGGGAATCGAGCATCTATAGCTCGGATCTAAGGGAGCTATGGTTTTGTTTGGTTTGAAAGAGAAAGAAGTTTGCTCACCAAGGATGAGACTCAGCCTCACGTATTCTCAAAGGGAGGTTGAGAAAGTCGAGCAATCGTAGTTCCCACTTATACTAGTGGAAGCAATGGATGTTATTAAGAGACAAAGAAAATGTCATCTTAATGAAAATGTATCTAATCATTTCATCACATACATTTTGAAGGGTTGATTGATTGAATCTTTCATCGTAAGTTATAGGTGTTTTGCTTGAGTGTACAAGCGTTACCACTTACGAGTTAAGAAATATGTTTGAAAGATGATTGAATCTTTAATTGTAAGCATTGGGTGTTTTACTTGAGTGTACAAGCGCTATCACTTCATGATTAAAAGATGTTTTTGTTTTGAAAAAGAGTGTGATTTGAAAAGTTGATTGTATGTGATGTGATAGATGAGATACTTCTTCCATAGAGATGATAAATGTCTAAATCTCGAGGAGAAAATGATTGGATTAGGGGGATGCTTTTAAGAAGCCCGTGGGTCTTTGCATTGTAAGCCCAAGAGGAGGCATTCTGAGGGTCATCGAGGTTCTTTATATTGTAAGCCCAAGAGAAGGCATTCCGAGGGTCATCGAGGGTCCTTGTATGAAGCTCAAGAGGAAGCTATAGGGTATGGCTGGCTTTGGCTTTAAGAGTGGTTTCACCGGGAAACCATCCTCTTAGGATTTCAAGAGTGATTTCACCGGGAAATCATACCTCGTGGTTCTATCCTAGCTGGTGATTCTTTGTATTGAAGCCCAATAGAGGTCATAAGAGATTTCCGTGTCTCTTTCTTGTTTGATGCCCAAGAGAAAGTTAAACTCAACGAGGGAGTTCTTTTGAACGAAGCCCACGAGGAGGCTAACTCATCGTGAGTGTTGTCTTATATGAAGCCTATGGAGGCTAAACTCAAGAAATGAGTTTTCTTATATGAAGCCTAAGAGGAGGCTAACTCAAGAAATGAGTTATCTTGTACAAAGCCCAAGAGGAGGCTAAAGGGAACCTAGTTGTTAGGCTAATTGTTATGTTATAACCGAACTTATATAAACAAGTGTGTGTGACGTGTATTCACAGGAGTTAATGAAGGAAATATAAACAAGTGTATAAAACAAGCGCTTAAAGCAAGTGTAACTTGAATATATACAAAGTTTTGGATGTGTACAAGGGAATGAATATGTACACGAAGGGTGTTTATGTACAAGGAAATGAATATGTAGGAGGGTTGGGACTTACACGTGAGGAGGCCCATTGGTTTAAGAGCGCTTCACCGAATAATGTTCCTCTTAATACCAATGGAATCTGTATAAACAGCGGATGAAAACAAACGAAAGAAGTTTGTTTATGCTTGAATATTTACAAAGATGATCGAATATGTACAAGGAAATGAATATGTACACGAAGGGTGAATATGTACAAGGAAATAAATATGTACATAAAAAGGGTTGGGACTTACACCGTGAGGGAGGCCCATGATCAATTAAGAAATTCAAGGAGAAACCTGGTTTGGTTTTATCTTTAAATCTAATTGATCATGGAAAAAGGTGTGTAAGTTTGTTGAAATGTTTTTGAAAAGGATTTTGAAAAGTGAAGGATATTCACAAGAAGTTTTGAAAAAGATTTAGTTTGAAAGTTGGAAAGAAACATCTTTGAAAAGTATTGAGAATACTTAAAATGTCTCATTTTTTACTTAATAAAAATATAATCAAAAAAAAATATTTTTTTGATTTTTTTGACATAATCATAAAATAGGTATATTAAATGACAAGTGTACAAAAAATCATCTCAAAATGAGAAGTTTTGATTAGTTTTTTGAAAATGTTTAAGTTTGCTAGAAACTTGAGAAAAAAAAAGAGTTTTTGGTCCTAAGGAGGTTTGAACCTTGGACATTTGGCTTAGAAGTAAAGAGTTTTTCCACTGAGCCATGAGTTTGACTTGTCATTTAATCACCTTGTTTAGAAGGAGTTTTGAAAAGAATGAAGTTTGGAAAAAGTCCAGAAGTTGGACTTCTGAAGGGTTCAGAAGTTGGTTTGCTTATGGAGGATCATAAGCTAACTGGCTTCTGGAGCGTGAGAAAGCTTTTGAAGTGTGTTGCTAGCAGCTTCTGGGGCGTGTTGCCAGCAACTTCTGGGGCGTGAGAAGGCTTCTGGCTGCAGATTCTGAGCATGAGAAGGAGGGCATTGCTTCTTGTGCAGTTAGAAGCATTAGAAGCTTGAGGCTTCTAGAGATGGGAGTACTAGAAGTACTTCTAGAGAGAGTGCAAATGAATTGCTTCTAGGGGTAGAAGCTTCAGAATCACTTCTGCAGGCTGAGCCTCAGAAGGACTTCTGGAGAAACAAGCTTCAGAACCTTGTTATTTCCTTTTGTAAAAAAAAGGTTCCAGGGGGATTCGAACCCTGGACCTTGTGGCGATGGAAGTTTTTAAGGCGTGCTGGCTTTACCACTGGGGTGGCTATACATCCATTGTTTTAACTTAAACTACAAATATATATTTTAAGTCCAGCTTCATAAATTGAAATTTAAACTTCATCTTCTTCGCTGAAGCAGCGCGCAACACCATGGCCATGGCTGATTCGAAATTCTTCATTTCTTGATCAATTTTAAAAGTTCAAAATACCATTTTGTCTAGATTTTCATCATAATTTTGAACATGTATCTTGTTAAAATTATTAATCAAAGATGGACACGAATTTTGACAATCCCAATTTAAACCCTAACTGAAAAAGTGATTAATTCTTTAAACACAGTTGATTTTAGTTTAAATTAAGGATCCAGATAGCTTTAGTGATTGAATATCTACATTTTCCTTTTCAATTTTAAAGCTAAAAACGCATGAATGGAGGTATCAAAGTTTTGAAAACTCACCTCTTGGTATGAAATACCAGTTCGAGTTGGGCAACTTCCAGGTGCAAAGTAAGGATTGATTTAGCTTCCTTGAACTTCACTCAGTGTGTTCCTACTCTTAGTTTGTTCTGAAAGTGACTGGAACTTTCTGACCAAGTCAAATTGCAAAATGCTTAATTTGAAAATGGAAGATGGCGATGGAGCTGTTCCAGAACTTGTTTAAGTGTATGGATAGTCTCTACATGTTGTATAGGATGTGTTTGAAGTGAGAAATCAAGGCTAGCACGAGTAGTTTTCTAGTTTGGCAGTTTTGGCTCAAAGCTTGCACAAATGGAGTTTTGTGTAGAAACCTGTTTTTTAGCTTGTTTCTTGATGGTTTTAAGTTTTAAACTACTTTAAATGATGTTTACAACATGTTAGAAACTTAAGTTTGCTCAAATTTTGCAAGGTTTGAAGATTGCAAAATTTCCTCTTGAACTTTGAAACTTGGAATTTAAGAAAGAAAGAAGGAAATCTTGATTATGATAGCTTTGGTGTAGTTTGAATTTGAAGAAATGACCTCTATTTATAGGCCAAGAAATCGAATGACAAGGCATGGTTATCATTGAGAGAAACTTGCAACTTGCTTAAGTGGTAAGAAGGAATCTTTTGCATTTAATGCAAAAGTTACTTTCTAACCATGGTTAAAATTTTCTCTTTGATTCCATCCTCTTCTCAATCATGCATAACTGATATTTATCAGTTATAATCTATCCCTAAGTGATGACAAGGCTTCTAGAAGATGATTTGTGAAAAATGACTTAAAGTTGTTGAAAAATGACTTGTAATTCATGGTTATGGAGCTCTAAGTTTAATTTTCAAAACCTTAGCTACACAAACTGTTTTTTCAAGTTCTTGGACATTTTGGAAAGCTTGTAACAGGGGCTACAACTTTCATGTTTTGAGTTTTTCCTGAATCCAAATGGATCTAGGTGAAAAATGGCCAAGAAAGTGAGGAAAAACCATGTTGGATTATTTGAAATGTTTTTATGATTGAAAAAGTTTAGTCTTGAAAGTTGACCAAAAGTCAAAGTTTGACTTTTTGAGCAGATGAATTTTCATCAGATGGTTCAGAATTTGTCTGATGAAGAAACATGGACTTTGCAATGTTTTGAACCAAGAAATTAGGTCAAGATGTTGCATTGAAGATGTTAAGATCAATCTTCAAGCAAATAGGTCATCCATCGAGCGTAAAGTCAATGATTCACTATCGCCGATCAAAACCCGAATTGGTCGATTCAAAGTAGATCATGAGAAAAGTTGGGAATCAAGATCAAATGTTGATGATTGATTAAGATAGACCATTTGAGGTGAGTGGAAACTCAAACCCTAATTGATCATATCTTGAATGATGAAATTTTGATGAAACCCTAACTTTGACTTCTAAAAGCCACGACGATCTACCTATTCAAACTATTAGTGATGCAATGATGCATATGTGAATGATATAAGGTAGTATCTTAGATCAAAAATTGGGGTATGACACAACCGCTTCACCGATTTTGCCACCTATTTGGCGCTTAAAAGAGTTATAAATTGTTGGCAATTGCTTGGAGAATTTAAATTTTGAATCTTCCCGCTTCTAACTAAAAATAACCGCTTTTGACTTGCTTCGACATACTCCCCTTTGATAATAGAAAAACGACATAATTCTTCTAAGTCCATAATTCTCTATGGTTGACAAGACCAAATTTGACCATTTCCTTTGCTCTACATGCCTTGGTCGATTCAACCAATTTCCTCATATTTTAACATGTTCTCCTCCTGGTCGACTCCACTTTGACGTTGTGGCTTGGTATTCTCTTTAATCATTGATTTCTTTAATTTTCCAAAACCAAACTTTCAAACACTTTGTTCTCAATTTCTAAAAGGTCTTTATTTCAAAAAGCCACCCTTAACTTATAAGAACATCCTCATTTAATACACGTACTTGAATACCTTGAGATTTTTCAAGGTAAAATAATCTAGTTATTTTAATTAAAACAAATTTAATTAAATCGGGTGTTACATTACACATAAACAACTAAGCATGGATGTCAAAATCATCGCTAAATTGAAATTTAAAGATTAGAAGACAAATCATACCTTATAGTGTGGACATCCTCAAATTTTAACTATTTTCCTTATAAACATAACCAAGTTTCCACATAAATAGTTAGACCCCATTACTTTGAAAAAGATGAATAACTGGATTATCGCTTTCTCCATCATTACCATAATCATTTGGAAATAGATGTGAATTTGAAGACATCATACTTTTACTTCATTCTATAATTGGAAATTCTAATTCATACTATGAACCCTAAACCATAAAGTGAAGAAGAAAACCTTTGTAAGGTATATTTGATGGAGTTGTAGAATAAGAACAACAACAATAACCACGAACCCTAATTTCAAAGATAAAAGAAGAATAAAGTTAAAATTGGTCTTAAGAATTTCAAGTGAATAATTATTTATCTAAATGTATCACAACTATACTATTACTCTAAGTTAAAACAAATCTCTAGTATTTTATTTGAAATTTTTATTTTGTTGATGGTGGTTTGTTAAATTGGGATCTAGCATTTACCGCATATGTGCGGGTTATTGGGTTGATTATGAGGTATTTGAGTTTTTTTTCTCTTTATTTTACTGTTTTTTTCTTCTCTTTCTCTCTCTCTCTCTCTCTCTCTCTCTCTCTCTCTCTCTATTTCAAATATTAATTAAATTGTTTTAATATTAAGTAATAAATTAGAAGTATTATTTGTAGAAAAATGCTCCAATAAACTCCTTCTATTCTTGATCAATCTCCATTGACGCTCCTCCATGTTTCTTTGCATCATTTGTTATCTACTTTTTTATTCCCGTTGTTGATCAACTCATTGTATGGTCCACTCTTATAGGTGTTTTGTGTTTGTGCTTTGTTTGTTTTCTTGTCATACTATCATTGTAATCTTCCTTTCACTCGATCTCGATCTGCTCCATAGAGAAGCTAATCTCCAACTCTCAACCATCCATTCCTAGAAAAGTAGCAACAATGCAAATTAATTAGCTCCATAACAACCATGACAAACTCGTTATGGATAAAGATCATTAAATTCAAACATATTAGAATAACTCACAAACAAAAGACCATACTGAGGAAAAATATGAATCCACACATTACCATCGATATGAATCACAATCGAAATATATGTACGCATTCTCGTAATAACCTAGCCAATAACGCCTGCTTTAATTAATATTATATTATATTAATATTTTCGACTTACCGATCGATATTTATTTTGCGACGAGAATATTTATATTAATTGATATATCTATTAATATATTCGGTGATGTTCCGCTCGATCCGTAAAATATTATTCGGATCCGATATTTAATTTCCGGATTATTTTAATTGATTGAATTAATAATATTAGTAGATATTATTAGTGTGTTAATTTATAAGAATAGATGGGGTGTGAGGATTAATTGTGTAGAAATGGGTTTGCACCCTTGTTTCTAGTAAGAAACAACATATAAATCCATTTTCCTCATTTTCTTTCCATTCAAAACACCAAACCAAACTTAGAAACTTGAGAGGAAAAGAAAGGGTTTTGGGAGAAGAAGAACAAGAGAGGAAGAAGAGGAAGAACATGAGCAAGCTTGAGGTTGGAGTTGTAGGATCATCAAGAAATATCCAAGCTTGTGAGGTAAGGGTTTGATTTTCCTTTCCATATAGTTGGGTTTTGTTGATATATAGTTTGAATTGGGGAAAATTGATAGTTGATTTATAGGGTTTTGGTTGATTGATTGTTGAAATAGTTTAGAAAACTTGGATTAGAGTAGGTATTATGAGTGTGCTTCCTTGCTAGTAGTAGAAATAAGAGTTATATAATGGAAATGGAAAAGAAAGAAATTGAAATCAGTAAATAGAAAAAGAGAAATAACACGATCGTCAGTAGGGATGAAGAAGAATTCGTGCAGGTTGGATAAGGGGGGAGGCGCCCACCTCACCATGAGGGGCGGACGTCCCCCACTTAAGGGCGTCAGTCTCTTTCTCTAGCACCCCTGGGACGATCGTCCCGCAGCCATGGGGTTTTCGTTTTGTCGTCAGAATTCATGTTTTCTGCTTTTTTCCAGAATAATTTTATGCATAATCCTTGCTAGCTAGCTTTTGTTTCTATTCATTTTTCCAATTCCAAATACTACTAGTTAGTATTAGTAAAATATAATTAGGACATAAGTTAGCCGATTTAATTTGGAACCCGAAATAGGCCAATTTACGTTAAATTGAATTGATTATGCTTTTAGTGGATATAAGGCACGTATGGACAATCCGATTTCGATGTTGACGATTATGATTAATGCCGGTTATTGAGGATGAGTTTCGCGACGATTATTGAGGTTTTGACTATTTTTCCGTTTTTGGAATTAGGTGAATTAATTGATAATGATGCGGTGTGAATAAACATAATGTTCGCGGCGGTGTATTTATTAATGAATACTCGTGATATGCGATGCGATGATATATGTCTTTGTACATGATGATGTGATGATTATATTAATGTTGTTAATAAATGCTTCCGATTTATGAATGCATGACTTTTGACGATGATGAATTGTTTGGTGATGTTTTGCATAAATGCAAATATGATGCGATGATATGTTTATTTGATGTGAATAAATATGACGACGTGGACTTTATGTCAATTTTGATGAGCGAAGATGATGTGTTGTTGTGTTGTCTTTATTATTGAGTCACATACATTGCATTGGCGACGAGGGTTTTTATGCCAAGCGACGGGGCTTTTATGCCAAGCGACGGGGCTTTTATACCAAGTGTTCCTAATTATGGACAAAGCGACGGGTACCACATGCATAACATAGTCGTGTCTCATGGAGTCGGTTATGTTTATGTTTGAGTTGTTTGATGTTGGGTTTTTGTTAATTGATGGATGATATTGAATTGCGATGATATATGATGTTTTGTTTGGTGATGATCTTTATGATGAACATGAAATGAATATGATTTGATAATTTCATGATAACTATGCGATGAATATAAATGATGAGTTTTATGATGATTTAACTTGATGAAATGCTTAATGCAAATATGACGGATGACGCTTGTGACGATGGGCTTTATGCCAAAAGTGATGATGGGCTTTAGCCAATTGGTGATGATATTATTTATGTTGATTAAGTTATTAGTATGGTTTAATGTTGTTGTTTGATGTTGTTGCTTATAATTGTCGTGTTGATTAGTGATGTATTAACTTGTGATGATTTCGTGGTGATGGAAGTTTATGTGTTGTTGTGATGATTTATGCCGATGAGGTTATAGCGATATAGTGTAGATTATACACATTAGAAGAATGATTGAGTAAGTGAGTTTCGTTATGTGTTGGAATGCACTTTTAATCTATATCTTTATGATTCCAAATACTATATATATATATATATATATATATATATATATATATATATTATCATGCCTTTAATTATATGTTTTGGATTATCTCACCCTTTATTTGTTTCATTGCTACCTTTATATTGGTAACGCAGTGTTATGAAGACGGAGTTTATAGTCGCTATTAGTCGGGTCGGTGTCGCCGATACGTAGAGCACCTGGGGTAATAATTATGTTGTCTTGTTGTTGTTCTTTGTTGTTTTCCTTTTGTAAATAAGAATCATACTTTATGAAAATATGATTTGTTAAGGAAGTTTAATAAAAGAAGATGTTTTGATTTTTATGAATCAATTTATGTTTTCCGGCGATGCTATGTATCCGAGATTTTTACTTTAAAGCAAACTGTTTAAAGTG
The DNA here is from genome assembly GCA_021764765.1 of Vicia sativa. Classification (NCBI taxonomy): domain Eukaryota; kingdom Viridiplantae; phylum Streptophyta; class Magnoliopsida; order Fabales; family Fabaceae; genus Vicia; species Vicia sativa. The sequence goes on along the minus strand of CM038793.1, from coordinate 142,414,439 downwards.
ATTTGATTTTGAAGGTGTGATGCCTCAGTATTGAATTATGAAATTTTAATTTACTCTGATTTCTGCTTTTAAAACCTTAGGTAATATTGGGGTGTTACACCAACATTTATGGTTTTTGAAGTAGAAGAAATTCAAGATCCTGAGGAACAAGCTAATATTAGTATACTTGGTAATATAATTACCTACAAACCTATCCATTATATGTCTATACATAATGCCCTAAGTAACCTTTGTGCAACCCTGAATCTTACAATCAAGAAGATCGAGCCTAATGTTTTTAGGTTTACCTCGAAAAAGGAAGATCATACACGAATCTTGAAAAGGAACCCTTGGTTGTTTATAAACTCTTGGTCATTTTCCAAGAATGGGATAAAAATGAATATTTACACTTTGAATTCTTGAAGAAGCCTATTTAGGTTCAGATTGGGGCATACATGCACATTGTAAAACCATACAAATGGGAGAAAAATTAGGTAAAAGATAGTCGAGGTTATGGAAGTTGGATTTTGATATGTCGGAAATAACTACGATAATCAAGGTCAAAATTATGATGAACATAAATACTCTCATTATGCCTTGTAAGTATATAGGCAGAAGTTCAATGGTGTGAATGGATTGACTTTAGATATGAAAGATTACTTATGTTGTTAGATGATGGTAACTTATCTAGAGGGGTGAATACATCCCAAATGAAAAAATTTACTTTCAAAACTGCTTTCAAAAATTAAGTAAAACTATAGCAAGTAGAAGTTGTATCCTAGATTACAAGTCATCCAATTCGAATGGTTATTGAGGCTCATAAACAGACACAATCAATACTCAATTGAATGATGATAATAATAAGGCGTTAATACAATAAACTCTCAAGTAATTATTTTAAAATTACTAGGCCAACCAACATCCATTGAAATAAATGATAAAACTAAGTGAAGCAATTTATCAAACACTTAGTGAGCAGTTTGCAATACTAAGTGAAATAATTTATCAAACACTTAGCGTGCACCCAGTTTGAAAATGCATGGTTCACTGATGAATCCTATAGCAAGATGCTCTAGGAATATTGAAAGAGCATGTTTCACCACTTTGAACCTTAAGAATGTGGTTGAGGGTATCGAGAAGTAGAAGTTTAATACCTTTGACAAAATTGGGACGAGGAAAAAAGAAATTTTAAGAAGATTAGAGGGTATTCAAAGAAAGTTGTAGGTTCCCGATAATACTGCTATCATTCACAATCTTGAAATTAAGCTTCAAAAGGAGTTGAAAAGATCTTGAAGAAGTAAGAGTTGATGTGGCATCAAAGATCGAGAACTAAGTGGTCATCGATGAAGACCGCAATACAATATTATCACATGAAGACTATTTCCATGAAAAGAGGAATAAGATTAATATGTGAAAGATGATAATGGAGAGTGGATTAATGATCATGATGCATTAAAAGCTCATGTATTCGGTTTTATAAAGAGTTGTTTTAGGCCTAATAATTGGTGCTATAGGAAATAATCGATATCGCTTCCCAAAGGTGGAAAAATAAGTCTTGAATAATTTGAAGAAGGATATAAGCATGGAGAAAGTTGTCGGCTTTTTTCCATGAAGTCGGAAGGCCCCAGATCCGACGACTTTCTTGCAAGATTCTATCAAAAAGCCTGGATGTAGTGGAGTCATTAAGAAACTCGTGAATGAAACTTGGCATAAACCGACAAAGATCGTTGATATCAACAAAACATATACTTGTCTTATCCTTAAAATAGACCATCCTTAAAGTTACCTAATTTTGCCCTATTTCCTTGCGTAATACAATCTATAAAGTTATTACCAAGGTGAAAGTTGGTAGGTTGAAACCTCGATGTCCCATCTTGTATCACCTTATCGATAGGTTTTATTCCGAACATTCTATTCATGAGAATATTATTATTACATATTAAATAATACATAGTACGAGGAATAAGAAAGGAAGAAAATCTTTTTGTCGTGAATATTGGTCTGTTTAAAGCTTACGATAAACTTAATTGGGAATTTATCCGATAATTTTAGAGGAAGTGAGTCACCCGAGAAAATTATAAACCTAATTATGCATGGAGTTACTAGTATGGAAACGAACTTGAATTGGAATGGCAGTAGGAATGAATTTTTTAGACCTCAACGAGGAATTTGGCAAGGAGATCCAATATCCCCTTATTTGTTTGTTATTTGCATGGATAAGTTATCTCATCTAATCGAGCATGAGGTGAATAAGAAGAAGTGGGAACCTTTTAAATTTGGAAGGATTGGTATGGAGGTAACTCACTTGATGTTCGCTGATGATGTGCTTATTTTTAGGGAAGCGACGGAGAAGCAACTTAAGTGTGTTAAATAAACTTTAGATTTATTTTGTCAAATGTAGGGCAAGAGATAAGTAAGGAGAAATCAAATATTCTATTTCCGTGAATGTTTCTCAAGGTTTAAGAACAAAGTTAGTAGCTATTTCGTGATTTAGAGAAACTAAGGATTTTGAAAATACTTGGGTGTTCATTTCACAGAAAAGAATTTTGGAAGAATGATTTTGATTATGTCATCGAGCGATTTCTAGGAAGCTATCTAACTAGAAAGCTAAGAATTTGTCCTTTGTCGAAGAGTTACTCTTGCTAAGAGTGTTATGGAGGAAATTTTGGTTTATCCTATGATGACGAATATGCTTCAAGGTGTGTATTAAGGAGATTCAAAAGTCGCAATGAAATTTGGTTTAGGGAGATTGAGTGAAGAAGAAGTAACATGTCACGCTTGGGATAAAGTAGTGAAGAGCGGAATTATGGTGGATTAGGGTGTGAGATCTTGAGGTTATGAACCAAGTTTGCATCATGAAGTCAAAGTAAAATTATCAATGGTGATAAGGATTTGTGGTGTAGAGTTCTTAGAGGGAAGTATAAAATAGTGGATAATAGTAATAGTGTTCAAGATAAGATGGTGATTCAAAACTTTGGAAATAAATTATCACTACAAGTTCAAACCTTATGGAAGCAAGTTATTGGAAGATTGGTTAATACGTAGAATGAGAAATAAATTGTTAATAGGAGAAGCATGTGGAGGAAGGTGTTAATATTCCTTTGGAGTTGAGTGAAGCTAAAGTCGATGATCTTGTAGGAGAAGATGAGGACTAGAATTGGAACATGCGGCATGGTTACCCCTAATATATTAAGCTAAAGATTGTAGCTATATATCCTCCAAATAACTGGAATAATGTGGATAGATTTGAAGTAGCAAAAGAAGAGGATGACACATTTTATATGGAGGCATGTACAAAATAGTGATGGATAATAATGATCCATTATGAATAGTGGAGAAGGATTTGGGAGTTGACGCTCTAGAGAGGGTGAAATGCTTCATTTGGTTATAAAGCATGACATACCGTGTTGGAGTAGCTCTAATAGCCAATAAATATTGGCTTAATATGCTTCTGTATCATGACTTTGATACATGTTATTTGTTAATACATATAATCGTTAGGCCTCATATTTATTATGTTATTTGTATATGACATAATAAAGTCCTTAGAGTAATTAGTCTATTAATGATCTATTAAGTGTGACTTAATTTTGAGAGCTCATTAAACATAAGGACATTATTCTTAAAGTATCCGTAGTCGCTTTATCAAATAGGACAACAAGAACGATAGAGACTATTACGTGAGTAGATCGATGATTGTATCTCACAAGTCATGGATATGAGATATCAAGTCTTCACGTAGGTATAAATATTAGAGTAATATTTATATTGGATTGACCCACCATGAGAATACTACATAGTTTGTTATGTAAGTGTCATAAGTTATTCTCATAGTGATAGTGGTGTATACCACCCTTCGACCTGAAACCACTATGGACCCTAGATGTGGAGTCGAGTACTTTATTGCCAATCAAACGTTGTTCAGAATAAGATGACCATAAAGATGGTTGCTGGGTACTTTATAAATCATGTTGAGGGACATGAGTGACCTAGATGGAATTTTCTCCTCCTACATATACGGGAGTAATATCTGTGGGCCCCTTGATAAAGTATGATTGTAAAATGCATGGTCGTGCTCAAATAAGTCAATATGAGATATTCGGCTTATCTGTTGTTATCAGGAATACTCGGGGATCAAGGAATAAAATATTAAACTATACGAGGGTGACACATTCTATGTCTTGTGTTCAATATAGATATAAGGGCAAAAGGGTAATTGTACACATAATCATTATCACAGAAAGGTTATGTCAAATCACATGACATTCTCGTATTTGGTAGCAATGATGTGTTGCTAGATATCATTATTGTTTATAATATTAAATAGGTGATTTAATATTATTGTCAACGTTACGAGAACCCTGTGGTCACACGACAGAGTACTTATAGTGGAATGGATGATTAAATTAAATATGATTTAATTTAATTATGTGTTAATATTATTTAAATTGTTTAATGTATTAACACATATCGCTTATTTGATTAAATATTATTTAATTAAATAAATGGAATTGATATTGATTAAATTAAATATGATTTAATTTAATTTAATATTTTATTTTATTTTATTAAAAGAGTTTTATTAAATATAAATAATTATTATTTAATTAAATAGTTTAATTAATTAAGATGGGCTTGTTTTGGAAAAAGCCCAAATTATGAGCATTAGGTTTTGTAAGTTCTCTATAAATAGAGAAGCTCTTTTCCCTTGCTAGGTTAATTGTCAATTCTCAAGAGAACAAGAACGGCTAGAACCGGCTTCCACTTTGACTCGTGGACTACGTGAGACGCCGGTATCTTCCACCGCTCGTGATCGATGAGAAAGCACGCCCAAGAGGTAATCTTGAATCCTTATTTTGGTGAGTTTTGATTTGTGATTAATGATTTAATCAAGATCCGCTCATCGGGATTGTTCCGCTAAGAGGTTAAAATTTTGAAGAAAAAATCTCTTAGATCCCAACATACCGCTTCTTGCAGAGGATGAGTTCACGTGTTTCAAAGAATGCTAGTTGCATGTTATGTGGAGTAGCAAGGGTACTTTGCATGTAATACGAGATTGTAAGGTGCGAATATGTTTGGGAGAATAGGATTCCTTTCAAGATTTTGAATGAATTCTTTATCGTTGATATTAGAGATTGATCATGAGTAATACTAATGACTCAAGAAATGTTGATAAAATTTGTGCTTGCATTAGGCTCTTGAATGCCATGCTTTACGGGAGTGGCGAATAGAGAATTACACGATGACAAGTTCGAGAGGCCTCATAACCCGCAAGAGAATATTGATCATAAGATGAAGGAATATAAGGAAGCATCTATGGTGAATAGTATGATAATGGACCGTAACAAAGTAGATGAGGATTTAGTGGCATCGCCCTTCGAGGAATTTTGTGAAAGTTATTGTCGATGGAGCTCATGATGCTAATGGTGTTTCCGTCATGGGTATTATTCGATGAGAGAGGAGATTGGTGTGGAGGTTTTACCAAGTGTGTGGCCATTTGTAGTCCGATAATGGCAGCATTATGGGGTATTTGTGAAGGTTCGAAGTTGGCGGTAGAGCATGGATTTAGTTTGATTATGGAAGAATCTGATTCCAAAGATGCAATGGATCTTATTAATAAGATTAGACATATGAAACTGGTTGAGAGTAATTTGGTTTAACAAATCTATAAGTTGATGAGAGTATGGAAAAGTAGATATAAGACATATTTATATAAGCTAATGATTATGTTAATTTTCTTACTAAGCATAAGAGGAGCCTCAAAAGAGGATTTATGTTCTTTAGTAAATCCTAGTTGCTCAAGAAAAATCTAGAGAGTGATAGAATGACTCTCGCCATACCTAGATTCAAGGCAGCTGTGACCTTAGGTCGAGGGTGCAAAATGAATAAATTTGGGACTAAGTAAATTAATGCAAAAAAATTCAATTCAAAGTGCAATTAATATAGACCGAACTTAGATTGAGGTGCAAAAGTGAATAAATTCAAGACCAAATGAACAAGTAGTGCAAATTAAATTTTCCAAGAAGTTCAAAATGCGATTTATATCAACATTTAGATACAATATTTAATGTCGTGGAATTCAATTGAACCCTTCAAATGGACTGCCTCCGCCACGCTTAGATTCGCGTTGTTTAGTTTTTTTTCTTCTTTGAGCTTTGACCTCCTTTAAAATAAAATAAAAACTCTTTTTTATGAGAAACAAAATTGCATTTAATAAAAAACAAAATTACATTAACATCTCATTTATATCTCATTTATATTTGTCAAGTACTCATTTAATACACAGTCAAGTTTAGAAATTTTCACAATTTTTTGTTAATTTTTATTTTCTTAGTTGCAAAGTAAAATATATAATAGTTTAATGTTGATGTTATTATATTAAAATATAGTATTTAACGGAAAAATATTAAATATGATAAGAAAATAAAATTTATGAAATAAGATAATTCAAGGTATCATTGTTTTTTTTTAGTTAAACAACAAACTAAGAGATTTTTTTTAGTTTAATAAAAAATATTGGGTTGTTTCTGATCTTAGATATGAAGTATTGTTAAATTTTTGGAAGAAATTTTTTGTCATTCATTGTTTTTTTACTCAATTTGAAAGATCAATATCTAAAGTAATGCGTAGAGGATATTTAATATTTAAAATAATTAAAAATTTTAACTGTGGAATGATCAAACAAATTTTTTAGTTATTTGGATTATAATTCAAAAGCTCGAGTTTTAGTTATTTGCGACAAAAAAAGTTTTAACTAAATAATCCGTGATTCGGTCCACAAACTCCATTTTGACTACTCTTCCTGTACATCATTATTTTTTAATTTTGCTTACAAAATGTTATAACAGTATTTGAAATCTCTAGAAATAATTTAAAAATAAATAAAATAACAATTACACCAACAATTATTTATAATATGTTACTAAAAAGTTTAATATACGTTCACTGTTCACATTATTGAAGTTGTCAATAAAATTAGTTAAATTCTGCCCACATGCTTTGAATTGAACTTTGGTATTCCTCTTGGTGAATCCATTCAACACACAAATTTTTTGCATCCAATTTAGAAAATGATATAGTTGAATATTGATGTGATTAAATTCCTAAACTACTACTCAGCTTAGGAGTTTAATGACAAACCAACTCGTACTTGTAAAGTTATTATAGTTTGTCCCCACACCACATGATTAACGAAGTTCAATCAGTTCAATAGGGGGCAGTACTTTAAATAAGATCATGAGAGTTCGGTGGTACTTATGAATATCTATACCAACGCTATCAGCTTATCATTAATCAAGATCCTCTCTATTTTTATTTTATTTGGTTAATTTTTAAAGTTTATGTGATATTTTTTATAGGAAAATTTATCTCATATTATTAATCAAAATATTTAAAATACAAGTTGGAATTTTGAAAAATATGAAAATCAAGATAAGATCGAGCCACTCGTGTAAAGCATGAGTCGTTTCATCGGCTTGTCTTCTAGTGAACTTGACTAAAGAGTTCGTAGTAGAGATAGTAGTTATTACATTCATGCGTAATCGCACCAAAGTTCAAGAGTGGGTTTCGAGTTGTTAACAATATCCACCACATACTTAGCATCCATCTCAAATCCATATTATCAAGATCGAGGTCAGAACCCACTTAATAGCGTATACAGCCCAAAGCCTCCCAGATCAACATCGTGATTGGGAAAAATAGTCGGTTCTAGTAAGTTAAGCACCCATCCGCCCCTAATACAAACACCTATACCTATCTTATCTTGAGCAAAGGAAGCATCGATGTTGCATTTAAAACGATCCGCGGTTTACACCACTGATTACGACCATCATTGAGGGAATGTCGTTATTACCTCGAACTCGCTGCACTTCTTTCCAATCGATAAGCAATGGAGGTTCTCGACAAATATCAACCATCGAGTCATTTGTGAGATTCGTGATATGATTATTTCTATTCTTCCAAATGCTCCATAAAATCATGGTAAAAGCGCATGTTGATCTTTAGTAGCTACAAGGAAAGACAATATGATCAAGTAAACTCTCCTCCATTAAGGATCACCGGTGCAAATTAGGTCAAATACCCATTTTTCCAACAATCAATACTTGGAACATTGAAAACAAGTGATAATTATTTTTTTCACTCCCGAGCAACCAGACAAATAGAGGGACAATCGACACCTTTATCTATGAGACGATTTGGTATGCAATTTACATAACCGCCACATAAAATTAATTTTAGGGGCATTCGATATTCCGTATAAGGTTCCAATTACCATTTGCTCGAGGTGAAGTCATATATTTATGCAATATGTAGGCGCTAACAAAGAACATACCATCCTTTTCTAATTTCCAAGTTAACTTGTCATCCCGCACCACATCAAATAAAGGGTATGAGAATTTTAACATTATCCCTAAATAATGGTTGATCAACTCTATATTCCACTTTTTTCGTTAGAAAGCATCATATCGATTCTTTGAGAGAACTAATAACCTCATTCATGGCCCACGGATTCTCTAATATAGTATTTTCAATAGTCCACGGTATCTCCAAACCGAAATGTTGGTACCCGAGCCTATGCTCCATTTAGATCCTCCTCGCACAACAAACTTTGAGCTCCAAATACTCCGCCATACATAGCTTGGATTATGACTAATGTAATCTAAGAATTCACAATTTGGAAAATACCTTGCATTATGTGAGAGATACTAAGTTGAAGGATTACTCATGAGCCAAGCTTGTTTACTCAAGAAAGCATAGTGAAAAGCATTGATGTTCTTGAAACCATACTCCTCGCACATTTTGGAATGTATAGACGGTCCCAAGAAAGCAAAGGATATTTTTCAAAGATTACTTTTATTACCTCACCAAAAGAATTCAACATCTTTTATCTCCAACAAGCGATTAAGGGAGAAGGAACAAACTCATTATATAAGTAGAAATGGATTGAAGGACCGACTTGGAGTTTCTACCCACTGAGACAAGCATTTACTACGCCAGAGTTGACTTTCCGCCAAATTCTATCTTTTATAAACTTAAAAGAAGCTTTTCTATTTCGTCTAATCATGGAGGGAATACCAAGGTACTTACCATTCCCTAAAACCAGTTGAACACCTAAGATATATGCCAAAGAGCTTTTGGTGTCATCGTCCAATTCGCTATAATAAAATTCGAATTTTTGAAAATTAATGGCTTGATCCGAGGCTTCTTCAGATGTTGCAAGAATATTCTTCATCACATTCTCTTCATCATTATTCGCTTAAAAAGAGAAAATCATATCCACAAATAATAGATGAGAAATAATAAAGCGATTCCGATGATTTTTGAATCGTGGATATCTCTGCTTTTTGATAAGAGCATATAGGGCTTCCGCACAAAGAATAAAGAGATACAAAGAAAGAGGATCTCCTCGCTTTAAACTACGCCTAGAATAATAGGACCAACTTTGTCGCTGCTCAAAATCATCGAATAATCTATTAAGACACACAACATAATCACACTAATCCATTTATTGCAAAAGCCCAGTTTAAAAAGAACATCTTTTAAATAATCCCAATCAATCCTGTCATAAGCTTAGCTAATATCAAGCTTGAGAGCTATGTCACCAACCCTTCCTCTTGTTTTAGTATTCATATAATGAACTACTTCTGTTGCAACCATAACATTATCCAGGATGGATCTACTAGGAACAAAAGCCGATTGGTTTTCAGAAATGCATTTACCGAGAATATTCTTCAACCTGTTCGCTAGGACTTTTGCCATAATCTTGTACAGAATGTTGCAAAGAGAGATAGGTCTCCAATCTTTCATTGAGACTTGATTTTCCCCTTTCGGGATAAAGGTGATGTTGGTTTGTTGAGGCTGTTTGGGAAAATGTCATTTTCGAGCCAATTACAACATTCTTTGAATATTTCGTAACCGCATTTAATCCAAAAGTGTTGGTAAAATCTGTGATTAAAGCCATCTCGGACAAGGACTGGAATCGATTTGCATAGAGAATATGGCTTCTTTAAATTCTTCGATCAAAAATGGCGCAGTGAGAATGTCATTATCTTCGTCTGAAACTGTGGCATTAAGAGCTTGTATCACTCGTTTCATGTAGCTAGGCTTTTTCTAAAATAATTCTACAAAGTACTCCAACGCAGAGATACATAAACCTTCAAGGGAGGTCAATGTGTCACCACCATCGGACAATAGAAGTGATGGTGTTGATCTTCTTCCTAACAGCTTGTCGAAACATGGAAAATCGAGTGTCGAGGTCATTCTTTGAGCCAATGAGCTTTTGATCTTTGTTTCCTAATAGGTCCTCTTTGATTAAAAGAGAGTTTAGCCAACTTTTGAGAGAGTTGAAATAGAGATGTTGGTCGATCTATCTTCTATAGCCTTGTTGCTTCAAGTTGCCTTCTAGTATCCTCCATTTGTTTTCTCGCTTTGTAGCAATTTCTTTTCTCCAATGTAACATATTGAGACCATAAAGTTCTAGCTTGTTTATGATATCTTCAGATGCCAATTATTCCAATTTTCTTGTACAAACTCTTTGAATCTATTTTCCACAAACTGCATTTTCGTATTTAAACTTATTCTCGATGTCAGTTTAGAATTATCACAATCGAAAGGGACGGGTAGTGATCGATGATATTGCGTGAGACATTTCAAACTCGAATCTAGAAAACACTTCCTCCAATCATTATTAACTATAGCTCTATCGAGCCTTTCCGCGATCGCTCAGTCGCGTTTAGGCTTTTGAACCATGTGAAGATGTAACCCAACAATTGAATATCGTACCAGAGTCATGTATCGCTTGTCTAAAACCGCTTACCATCCAATTTTGCCTTTCAAATCTTCCTCATTTTTCATCCGAATACAAGATGTCGTTGAAATTCCAATTATACACCAAGATGATTTGAGGTCGTGGCAAGAGTATGAATGAGGTTCGAGGATTTCTCCGACGAGAACTTTCGGGCAGCTATAAAATCTCGCTCCAACCGCCGACTCATAATCTTGAACAATAATGTCAATATGGTTATTAGAGAAATTTTGAATGGAAGAATTTGAAGAATTTCATAGAATGTACCAATAAGTTTATGTGATATGTGTTGAGTCTATTTATTTTTAATATATTATAAATGTCTTCTAAACTATAGTAATGAAGATGTGGTAAAATGGATTCAACCCGTTAAGCATGTTCATTTTATTCGCATTTTAGAACGGAGCGCGTCAAAAAGTTAAATCTTCACCCTCTAATGTGATCGCTCCGTCTTATTTTTTTGCGGGTTTTTACGAACATGACTATAGACATAAAATTTTATATTTTTAACTTTAAAAGGTATAGTACCTACAGGCTTTTCCAATCCCGCACTGATTTTTGTGTGAAACAAACATATATTTTAGGCCTTCATTCTTAACTATAACCACTGTTTTGCCTTTTTTTTGCAAATTTTTATAAGACGGATCTAAGTGGAGCTAGTATGTCTATTTGTCATCCTAATAATGAAGAGGGAGAGTGAAAAGAATAAATAGAGAAGATCTTAATTCTAATTAAAGATAATAAACATATATCAATAGTTATTAAGAATTACTATTATATTCTTTTAAATTATACTCCTGAAAGTGTAAAATATAACATTGAGACGAAATAATAGTTTCAAGGGGTTGTTAATGCATTTCACTTTCTTTTTTTAAACTTCAAAAAAATTATATTAAAAAGAGCAAAGGATTATAAAAGACACAAGAGAGGGACGAAACCTAAACCTCTTTAAAGCAATACCGAATGCGAGGGGTACCCGCCTTGTCTAGCAAGTAATCCTTGAGCAAAATAGGATGGACAAAATTAAAAAAAATTAGTTGCCTTGCTCTTTAGGCTAAAGCTAACAAGAAGATCCGCACAAAAATTGCCTTCTATATATATGCGTTATCATAAAGTCAATTTTGAGAGGAATGTCCGCACGCAAGCCAACGAGATCTAATCTTCCACGGAACCAAAGAATAATTAGTGAAAGCTTTGATTACACGAGTAACTGCTTCAAGCCAAAGCTTTGTCCAGCCTTTATCAACAACACACTCAATAGCTATAATTGCAGCCATGAATTCAGCATACGAAGAATTTCCTTCCCCCAAAAAATAAGTAAACTGATAATATTATCGCAAGCATTATCCTCAAGATGCCTCCACAAGGTAAACAAAAGGGAGCCTATAGCATTCTCCATCAATGTTGCCTTTATCCAACCATTAAGAGGAGGGCTCCATAAAACATCAATGCAAGAGAGGCTTGGTTTGATTGTGATGTCAAAAGCTTTCAAAACAAGAAACTAGAGATAGAATTATTAGCATACTTGTTAGAGTGATTTCCAACCAATTTTGCACGCGCAACTATCTCTGAGTAGCAAGTCTTCCACTGAATGATTTTATTATTGTATTTGCTGTAGTTTCTGGCCTACCATATGAGGTAGCAGGTTTGCATAATGCAGGATTTAATGACAACAACTGTTTGCTTGTTCCAATTACGATTCATAGCTTTGATGCAGTCATTGAAATCATAGATGACGATTGAGATTTGAAGTTTAGAAACCAGCCATGCCCAAATGCTTGAGGCAAAACTACATTTCACTTAAGAACAAATTGTTATAAGAACTTAAATTCATATCCTCCGTCATGGATTTATTCTTTACTAGATTTTAATAATTATGTATCATCTAAACTCTAGATTTTTGGATCCTCTTTCCCATTTTTCCGCCAACAAAATTTTGAATTATGAACGAGGGTGATAATAGGTTGTACCTATTAAAATTAGAGTTTGATTTTTTTTATCTCTAAAAACGAAGTGAGTAGTGTCATTTTAATATATTTTTTTATACAGATTTAATTTTTTTCCTACACTCTCTTAGGCCTCTATTTATAATTTTTTTTACAATATATATATATATATATATATATATATATATATATATCTTTTGTTCTATAATCGAACTTGTAACATCCCTTCTAATTTACCCGCGTTTTATATAATTTTAATCAAAGTTGTATTCATAACATCAAGGAAGTCACAATTTAATTAATTCAAATAACAAAAAAAAGAATCATGCCTTTTCACCAAGAACTTATGAAAGAAAACGAAACCAAGGACTATGTTTAAATAGCGGAAATATAACATAAAAATCCGAATAATTCAATCAATAATTATTCCCAACATAAACAAAACATAAACCAAACGACAGTTTTAAATCCATAGAAATTTCAATCAATCTCCTCAAAGGTTACAACTACCGAGCATGACATCGACACGCTGGATTAACTAAGTAGCACAACTCTAAAAGTTGTCCTCACCAATTCTCGAGCAGCTATACTCCTCAATCAAATCATTAAGGTAAGGTGAGATTTCATCAAGACTAAAATGCATTATACATTTCTCAAAAACAATAAACAACCAATTCATTATTCACCCTATTTAACAATATTAGCATACGATTCATGAATACAACCACGTATCATTATGCAAACAAGAATAATCAATGCAATTATAACATCGAAACCATCCTAACATGTTATAATTACATATGCAATGCGACTCAAATGCATGTGGTACCAAACGTGAACCAAGTCCACACCGTTCGCTTACACTGGAAAACAACGTCAATCCATGATTCGCCCATACAGACGGTCAAGAATCTAGCCTCACCACCTCTATCCATTAGGTACGGTTATATTCCGCAAGTTCATTTCGCACAATGGAATGAACCATTTACTAAATGTTCATGCATGCACATTAGTAGCATGCAATAAGCCAAACATGGAATAAAATCACACGACATTATTCCAATGATAATCAATAACAATTTAACAACATATATGGTAATGAATCATGAACATCTAAAGTTAATCAGAACCATGGGATTAACATACCGCATATACACTCAACAAATAATTCACAAATTCACAACGAGCTCTTATTACGGAAGTCAAAATAATTCTTCCATCTCAATTATTGGTATTGAAATTATACCTATTAAATAGTACTCGCCTAAACTTTCCAACGATACCAACTACGCCTTAATTCGAGTTACGGTCACAAAATATGATCGAAATCGCTTTGAAAATCCCCCATTCTCGTCAAATTAGGTCAATCTATAAGCTATGGTCAATACATGGGCTGCTTGTATCGACATAGAACGATGCATCGATGCATATAGTTAAAATTCGCCATTTTTAAAAATCCTTCAAGATGTGTCGATGCATAAGTCTATGCATCAATACATGATCGTATGTGTCGACATACGCTTCAGATGCATCGATGCATACAAGTAAATTTTCTCGCATTTTCAAAAGTTGTTCAAGATGATCGATTCATACGCATCTTGTGTCGATGCATAAGTTCTATTTTTCATCATATGGTCGATGTATGGCCCTATAGTCGATGTACGCGTTTGCTTCTCGTTTTCTAAAATTCCATTGTCAGACGATCCATATTGCCTTGTGTCGACTCATACAATTAGTTTTCACCAAAAATCTAGTTTTCCATCATATGAATTTCCATTAATCTCAATCATTACCAAACATCATATGATCACGTAACAAAATTAATACATGTATTTTTACATCCAATTAACTACGTAATTTCATTTCTAATTAGCGTATGATCATATTACGAATTCACCGCTCATCACAATTCTCCTCAAAGTTTTACGGATTATACTGAGGCACAACCTAGAATCATAATTCGAGACCTAACGGATCAATTATTCTATCGATTATCGAACCTATAAGGCATAATAATCGTATCAATCCTCTTACCTCGCGATGAATCTTCAATTCTCATGAATCTTTTTCTCCTTTCTCTTCTCTTTTCCAATCTCACGTAGAATGCAAATCCTTATTTCCTTTCCTCACTTGTTCCTTTTATTCCTTTATTTATTCCTTTTTATTTGCCAAATAATAGAAATAAATTAATTAGGATTAAATAGAGTTTTTACTCCATTCATCCTACAATTCAACTTCACACCCCAACACCTCCATTATTTAATTACTTAATTAAACTTTAATTCAAAATTTAATAATTAAACCTTTAATTAAATTAATAATTAAATTTCTAATTATTTAATAATTGAATTAATTTAAAGTGTCATGAACTCATAACTCAAAGGAAACAAACTATTGGGATCCTAACTCTCATCCGATGGATCAACCTTCTATTGCCTCTATTTATAGTTGATGTGAGTTTTATTAATATGGATTTGAATTTATTTCAATGGAATATTTTGTTTTCATTTATAATTGATGTGGAATTTGAGTTGTTTTCAATACATCTCTTCACATTTCTATTTATAATCGATGCGAGGTCGAACAAGACCGAAAATCATAAAGAAAAAGAAAAAATAGTGTTTTTTTTGTAGAAGCTAAGATTTCCAGCATCATTAGAAACACGGTGGAATTGAATTGGAAATTGTAATTGACAAGAAAAACATGCGCGGTGGAAAAAATTGTTTCCAAACATATACTTAGTCATTGTATTGAAATTTTAACACAAGTGACTTTACACATTCTATAATAAAACTCAACACTAACATAATATTAAACTCATGAAGATTCCAGAGCATATGATAGGTTGAACAAGACCGAAAATCATAAAAAAAAAACAATTGATACTACACATTCATCGAAACATTAAAATATTTGAATAATTTTTTCTATATATTCAATATTTCTTCCATGTGTCAAGCCCCCGTTTGTTCAATATTCCAATCTTAATTGAAAATAATGCAAAAAATACTACTATAATAAAATGTATAACTGAAAAAAAGTTAATGTTGCACTTATCATATTTATAAAAAAAAAAATCATATTTTATAAACATCAAATAATTAATGTTTTTCCGACATTACATAGACCATATACATATTGCATATTTAATAAATTTAAAAAATAATATTTAAATATAATAACTTCAAAGTGAGTAGTGCAAGGGGTCAGAGTCAAATTACTCCTAATTCCAACCCTAAAAAACAACACAAAAGGATATATTTTGTCCTTTAGACAATCCACCAGCATCTGCCTTTTATTTAACCAATAAATATAATAAACCGTTAAGAGCCCTTTACTTCTCCCATAATCAAACTAAAAGTACTACATTTTTGTGAAACACGTGAAATTACTCACCTATTGCACCTTTGCTTCAATCTTCATCATCCAATATAAATAATCAAACAAAACAAAGAATTAAAATAATATAATATTTTTTTATCTACATCTTCATATCATGATATCAACCTGTATTTTTTAATGTACCTTGAAGTACACTCTAAAGTACAAAACAAACAAAATAAAAAACATAAAATTATAGTACTTTTTTATGCTTCCAAAACAAACACAACCAATATAAAAGTACTTGAAAAGTACAACACAAATCATCTAGCATCAGAAGAAGTAAAAGAATCTGCAAAACCAGAAGGCTTAGCTGGTATACTTTACTATCATTAGTACTACTTGCATAGCTTATATCTCTCCCTTCTGCTTCCTTCCAAATCTTCAACATTTATGCAGCGGTTGACAAAAGTCAATCCCGCCAGATAATCAAACTCTTCATCAACTGTCGCCATTTTTCTACTAACTCTCGATAGCACTTTGACAGCATGCCCCATGTCCGCCTATGGTTGGCTTCAAGGTGCAATGTCCAGCAAGTTCGGCTACGATTGAGATACTCTCAATGTTTCTTCGCTTACTTCGAGCGATGGGTCGATTGCAGCCTTGAGCTTTTCTTCGTTGGATTTTATTTGCCAAAACCATTCGCTAAGTACCGGTTTTCCTTCTGGTTATTCTCGCCGAGCGATTAATCCGTTAGAAGTTCCATCAACACAACACCGTAGCTGAATACGCCCACTTTTGTCGTGATTTTTCCCATTACTGAAATTTGCAGAAACTTTTAGTTAGATGCAAGTTTGTGTAGAGATGTAATAGACAATGGATATGATATGAGGATAATAATAATATAGCTCCTAAATTATTTAATATTGAACTCTATGATTTTAAATTGCATATTACAGTTAAATATATAAGCAAATGTCACCACAACTATACAGGTTTTATATGTCTCTGACGGTATCGCAACCAAAATTGCAGCTGCATTAGTATTTTAGTGCAATATCAAGGTTGGCAGTGTAACTGCAAAGCGAAGTGGTAATAACCCCAAAACTCACACACGACCATTAGGACCAGGGTTTGAATCCTAGTGATGGTGTCAAGCAATATCGGTTTCTGCCAGTTGAGCTAGGATTTGCATTTATTCTATTCTAATTTCCATAACATAAACCATGTTAATGTGTTTACAAGGAATGTACATAGTTGGGTAAAGCAAAAACATACCTGCATATTCGGGGCGAGGTATCCAAATGTTCCAGCAAGTTTTGTTGCCATAGATTTTTCACCATCGGGCAAGTTTCACTAAACCGAATCTGCAACTTTTGCTCGAATATCATCACCAAGTAGAATATTTGAAGACTTGAGGTCTCGATGGATGAAGATTTGTCGAGCAAGACTGTGAAGGTATTCCACCATCTAGCAACATCTAGTGCTATAACAAGCCTCTGTGTCCAAGACAAAGGGTCCAAATTCAAGTTTTTCCAATGGAAAAGATGTCTGCTTAGAGCCCCAAGAGGCATGTATTCATAAACCAAAAGTCTCTCATTTTTCAATGGAATAACCTAGAAGAGATACCAAATGTCGGTGCTTAACTTTGGAAAGAACGGCTATTTCTGCTTGAAACTCTCCGAGTCCTTTACTGCTAATGGTTCCACATTCCATTCTTTTCACTGCTATTTTCGTCTGCCTTCTAGTTCGCCTTTGTAAACAGTTCCAAAGCCACCTGCCTAGCTCATTTTCCTTAGCAAAATTCTTTGTCACCTCGCTAGAACTTGAACCGATATGACAAGGTTTCCAGACTCAATAACATGATAGCTTTCAGTTTCACCGCTATTGTTAGTCAGAGAACTTATTCCTGTATTTATAAGCTCCCGTGGTATCCGACACCGCAAGTTTAACCATCACTTTGGATTGGACGGATCTTGAGTGTGAGCTACGGCAGAGCTAGCTGCCTCAACTGAGACTTTCTTTTCTTTTCTTCTTCAACAACAACTTATAAAGAAAACAATAACCGAAAGAGCTACAAATCCAAAGACTACACCTCCAGCCACCATCGCTACTGTTTTGAGTCTACTCGAATTACTCGGTTGAGGATTTGCTTCAACATTCCTAGACTGATTAGATCTTGAACTTTCACTGGGGAAGGTGGACTATCAGGGATGGGGTGGCTTTGGTTGTGGCTGTGGCAAGCTGTGGTGGTGAAGGTGGTTCAATTAAAGGCGGCGGACTTAAAATAGGAGCAGGACTCGGTCGAGGCTGATTAACAAAAGAGGGTTACCGTCAACTATAACCTTCACGTCATCACGAAATTTTGGCAATGGAGGTTCAAAATTGTTATCACTTAAATCCAACACCCTCAAAGATTTCAGTTCAGTAAAATTATTAGGAACCTTACCGTTATATTGTTACCAAAGCCTAATTTCAAGTAACGAATCTAACATAGTGCTTAAGGAGTCAACGTATCTGTAAGATTTCTTCTAGGCAGATTGATTATCGATACTGAGTTACGAATGCAGCTCATCCAAACCATGATCCTCCACAAGGATCATTACCAACCCATTTAGTAACAACAAATGACGGATAATTCAAACCAGAAAATTCAACAATATATTAACATTAGGATCACATTCAAGACCAGGTTTAGTTTGACAAACGAATTGAACCATACAATACTTGTGCAGCCTTAAACTTCGTATTCCACCAACGAACATGTTATTACTTAAATCAAGTTTTGAAGTTCCATATTTGCTAATGAATCCGGAATCAAACCAACAAGTTGATTACGATTGAGGTTAAGATCACGAAGAGAAGTTAAATTACCGATATTCAACGGAATCGCCCCGTAAACTTGTTTCCATGTAACCAAACCTCTGTCAAAATGTCATTGAAGCAATCACATCAATAGAACCTGTCATTCCATCACCTTGTTGATCATTCAACCATAGCGCCTGCACTGACGATTGACCGAACTACCCGAATTTCCGAAATTCTGTTACCCGAAGTCTCAAATTCGATAACGACGACAATGTGCCTAGAAAATCAGGCAAAGGACCAACCACATTACAACTCACCAGAGAAAGAGTCACTAATTGAACTGAATTTTTCAAAGCCATAGGAAACAACCAACCATTACTAGCATCAAAGGGTTTACTTCCAAAGACAAAACCTCAAGACTATCAAGTCCTCGAAGAAATCCATCGATTCCATCAATTCATTGTAATCCAAATAAGCATACTGTAATTTAGATAATCCACTCAAACTAGGTAACATTCCAGATAGATTATTTCTTTGTAGACCTAAATTTTGAAGCTCTGAAAGCTGATTTAAATTGAAGGCAAAGAGCCTTTAAGACCAAGATTCTTGGTTTGAATCTGAGTAACTCTACCATTGTTACAAAACACATAATTCCATTGAGGTGGCCCACATGGATCATCTCCATTTTCAGGCCATTTGAGAAGCTCTGCATTCTTCAACCCTTTTCGAAAATCATTCAGAACCTTGAGATCATTTGTGTCAGTTTTACCATAGCACAATGTAATAACCATAAGCCAAAATAAGAGAAATATGAAAACTTCAACCTTCATAGCTGATATGAAAATTATAATGATAAAGATTGAAATTTTAGAGGAAAATTCACAATCCCATTAAAGAAAAAAACCAATAGCTATATGAATTATGTAATGAAAATGAGATTGGATTGAAACAAAATGACCCAGATAAAAAAAAAATGAAGAACAGAACATGAACATAGGTGAGAGAGAGTGTGTGTTACTCTCACCGACAAAGAAGAATAAACAAAAGAGAAAATCTATTGACAAAATGGTGAAGTGAAGGACAAGAAGAGAGAGAAGAAAGATGTCAAAAGAGTGTGAGAAACTCTTTGTTCAAAAAGGAAAAACAAAAATAATAATAATATTTTAAAAGTAATAAAAGTAGTAATATTTTAAAGATAAAATAAATAATAACACTTTTAATGATAAAAAAGTAAGCATATTTTTAAAATCAAATTGTTATTAAACTAATCTTGATTCGTTTATTTTTAGGTATGTAAAATTTCAGTCAAACTTTTCAATTAATATAACTATAAATATGGCTTTTACAACTCATTGATTGACCCACTTTATTTTATTTGTTTCTATAAATTAGATTAAATTTTTTAAATTAAGAAAATCAAAATTAACAGAAAAGACTTCTTTGATTAAAAAGAAAACTGATTTTACTTTATATAAATGTTTATAAATTTTTAATTTTTTAGTTTAATTTTAAAATATTGGTAGTATATTTTATAAATATTTTAAATTTTGATTATCGATAAATTATGTAGTTCTATTTATCGAACACTCTCAAAAATTATCTAAAAAATCAATATATTATGTAGGAAAATAATTAATTATCACACAAAAAAGGAAAATAATGTAACTTTTATAGTCATTACAAATATTTATTTAATAAAATTTTAAACGTTAGTCTAAATTTTAAAACAATTGATGAGACTTAATTCACATCATTGAATGGAATTAATTAGTTTAACAAAAAATTCAAGACTAAGTTAATTGAACCATGCTGAAAAATTGTTCTTTTAATCGGAGTTAATTTTTATCTGTGTTTAAGTTTTTGAATTTATTTATTATGCAATTCAACTATAATTAAACTCATTGAATAAATTAAATTATGATATAAAAGTCTTTTCACATTCAAATTTTCTAACATTGATATTAATAAGAAAGAGAAAGATTGTTTATTAGACTATGTATAATAGTTTTATTATTCAACATCCCTTTTTATAATTTTTATATTTTATATTATCTTTTTTTTTTTTCTATTTAATAATTTAATATATATTTAATTTTTACTCAATATAATAGTTTTATTTAATAAAATTCAACACATTATCATATTATTATTTATAACAGACTAAAATTTATATATTCACAACAACCAATAAATTTTTACAAAGTATTTTATAGAGTTTCACTCTTCTCATTCAATATATTAAATGGTTCTAAAATCAAATAATTCACTTCACTTTTAATACTCTATTCAATACCTCATTTCAAGTATTAAATTTGGTTTTAGAAACATTTAATATATTGAATGTGAAGTGTATTACACGGTCTTAGACTACCTAACTCCGATTCAAAACTTATTCCTTTTTTGTTTTCTAACACTTCTCCCTTTCGATATAATATTTTCTACTCCCTGCTTAAACTATTATTATTATTATTATTATTATTATTATTATTATTATTATTATTATTATTATTATTATTATTAATTAATTAATAATTAATGACTACTAATCACTTACAATGAGATCTTAAGCACTTTCTTCTTTTTGACACAATTATTTTTAAACTTTACTTTTTAATGACAGTTTTTAATTTTAGAATAAAAAAATTTGTTCCATTAGAAAACCAGAGTATTCAATGAAACGATGATATGAGATATTGATTAGAGTGATAAAATAAGTTTTGATAAGATGAAAATAGTTGATCTACAGAGTTAGTATTTTAACGCTCGTTAATGAGAGAATGAAAAGTAATGTGAGATTAAGAATGAATTTGAATAGTTGAAATGACATGTTTACCCTTATATATCAAAAGCGGTTGGATTGAATCGACAAGGAGTGATACGCTAAAGGAAAATATTATATGATTTTGGTTTAACGGGTTATACATGTTTTGCACTTCTTCACTTGGTCTCGCTTCTTGCGCCTTGGATCGAACGATTTAGTAATACATCGAGGGCAAAATTATCTATTTTTGTTGAACAAAGTTCTACATGTTTCGTGCAATTCTTCACGGAAGAGTCTTTATGGAATATTATTAGCATCGAAAACATAAGCATTGAATATTTATTAATTGATCAACGATGTTTCGTAAGGAAGCTTTTCGTGTATATATGTGTAATGGCAATATTGTCTTTTCATTCTATGATACCAAGTATCATGAATAGTTCTCGATGAGATCTTGATTGTAGGTGGTGCGGTTCGTATTTCCTAACATGGTAGATTTCATGGTTCATGTAACACCATAAAACCAGCACTTTTATTTATAAAAGATGAAAATATAACTTCTCAAATATATGTAATAAATGCTCTACACATCTTCAACAACATCATGTAAGAACAAGAAGTGTTTCTACATCTAGCCTTGTGATTTTGATGATAATTTCACATGTTATATTAAAGACCAATTGTATACATCAATGGTTTTTTAGTGTTTAGTTGTTGCTAGAATGTTCTTTGTAACACCCCAAATCTATCCAACGATATTTAAATTAGAGTGCCAAAAGTTTCAACAATATGAGGCTATATCTATAATTCAAACCACATCATAAAAAGCATATCATAATGGATACATAGCACATATTAATTTCAAGAATTTATAATAATTATTTATTCTTCAAAAATACTTCATATTTATTCAAAAACTACGCAATGATTTATAGCATTTCAAACTCCCAACAAAATATAGCATCTTTTAAACAACTTAATTCAAGGAAATCAATTTCAAAGTATTAACATCAACAATGCAACGGAAAGTAATAGAAAATCAAATAATGCGTTTATT